>CM039120.1:46133954-46698915 GCA_022036555.1 Microstegium vimineum
GGATCCAAGAGTGAAGAGGAGCCAAAAATGGAGATCAAGAAATCCACCAGCCGCAAGAATGGAGAGAGAGAGCTCCTCATGCACTGTTTTGTACTGTTGGGCAGAGGAGGGAGAGAGAAGATCGAAGCTTTATACTGTACACAACATCACTGCCGGTTCCAGCCACAAACCGGCAGTGAAACACCACATCACTGCCGGTTGGTGGCTTGAACCGGCAGTGATAGGGCCGAGAGGCATCACTGCCGGTTCAAGCCACGAACCGACAATGATGTGGTGTTTCACTGCCGGTTCAGCCCCTGCCCCTAATAATTGGGGGTTTGTCAGAGGATGAACCGACAGTGAAGATGCAGCACTGCTGGCCCGAACAAAACCAGCAGTGATGAGCCGGCAGTGATTGTCGTTTATGTAGTAGTGTGTCCGTCTTACCCACATATATAGCCCCGTAGCATTGCACCATATTTGCCCTACTACCCACGCATAGAAATATATTTTCTGGTGCGGTTCTATTAAGTATAAACCATCCTTAGAAATGTACCTATTTTAGAGATGGCCGGCTTAAAAGAACCGCCTCTAAAAAATATAATTTTTAAGGGTGGTTGGTCATGCGAACCATCTCTAAAAATGGTTGATTTCTAAAGGTGTTTTTTTTCCAAATGACCTTGTATAGAAACATGCTCCATATTGAAGATGCATTGCTCGATATAAGATCTATAACCTTGGAGTTAATTTTTTTTATTTAAGATCATTTATGGCTTTAAATTAAATATTAATTACAAGATTTGTACATATCAATACCAAAATACAAAAGGACTCCATCACAATTGTATAGTCATGTGACATTATGGTGTGGTGGTAGACTGGTAGGAGGTGTGGTACGTACGAGGCTAGTGGTCATGAGTCGAAGTCCCTGTGGCTAAACTTGTGTGGGAAATGAAATGGAAATTAAATCTTGTGATAGTTTTTGGCCCTTTAAGGTTGCAGGGATGATATACCTTTGGGTACCACAAAATGATAGAAAATAGGATTGACTAGCTAGGACTCATATAGATATTATAATCTAAATAGAATACCTACCATATAGCTAATTATGATAATTTCCTTATAACCCTACCCCTCTAGATTATATGTCGTCACACCTAGTTTTATAAAACAAAACCCAATGCAAATCACATATAGCCCAGATCTGTTTATTCATATGTGCGATGACAAAAATGATATATTACAATGTTTATTACGAAAGCGATTACATATTATAAAAATGACCAGAGGGTCTAAACATTAAATTACATTAGAGTTCCAGTAGAGCAGGGTCTCCATCCCTTGAGACAGCCATCGGGGGTTACATTAGCCTAGCATCAACACAATCTTTAGGAAATGCCATCTTTAGAAACTTTGTCTTCTCTGTGTCGCGTAGCAACAGGGACAAAGACAAGGGTGAGTACATAGAAATGTACTATGCAAGTGTGGGAAAAATATGACATGAGGCTTATAACAAGGAAACACTTAAGCAACACGCCTATTACCTTAAACCTTCAGCACCAATTTAACTAGGTGAGATCTTTCTTCTCCTCTCATATACCACTTGATCCAACACTCAGATCCCATCCGAGAGCCACACATGGATTCCATCCAAACTAACCAATACTTGAATTTCATGCAAGCCTCCCAATTGAGCCAGAGCCATCTAATCCAAAAGTCATCAACGCCATTCTTGACCGTGAGCACAATTGATATATTAGTTTTACACATTGCAAAGGTTGCACACTTTAGACTACCTAGCTAGGTGCTCAGTGGAGGCACACTACAAGGCTTTTACAAAGTCCCTCTAAGCCTGTTTTACACCTTCACTAAAGTTAATTTTACCGCTAACGGTGGGTACCAACACCACTACATCAGACCCCTCTTGTGTCACTAATGAAACATAACTTGAAGGAGCTAATTACTTAGTCTAGGCCAGAGCCATATAGCCCTGAGGTTGAGATGTCTATAAGCCGACTTCTAGGTTTCGAGAACCAGTCCTTAGAATCCAAGCAGTAACAAGCACAAACACATTATTGTCCTTAACTCATATTTTTTTACCACCAACGTTTACATAAAATCCAAACTACAACTATGTCGGTGTCTAAAATGACGGGGTCTAGACGTCCAACGAGTAAATTTCTAAGCGTGTCGGAGTTCAGATGGTTACGCTCAGAGAACACGGAGGTTTATACTGGTTCAGGCACGAACGCCCTACGTCCAGTGTGTTGCGGGGTTGTATTACCGAGCGCGGAGAGCTCGTAGAGGGGGGCTACAAGCTTTGGTGAGAGAGGGAAGGCGGTTCCCAGGTCTCGTGCGTATGAGGTTCTTGGTTCTGGTGTGTGCTCGCGTGTATGCGAGTTTTGAGTGTGTGTGAATGAATGTTGGGATGTCAAGAGAGCGAGAGTGGAGGTCCTTTCTCTCCCTTTATATGTAGGGAGAGATGGAGGAGTACAGTAGAGAGAGGGGGAGTGAACATGGGCCTGGCTTGGGCTGCTGCCGAGGGAGAGCTTTGTCTTCATCCTGTCTTCCTTCCTGAGGAAGATTGCGCCAGTAGGCACATGTCTGGGTCCTGTTCATCCTTGTTGTGTTGTAGCCATGCGTCTTGTGACCGGAAACTCCGTTGTTCCCTTTCCTGGGCATGGGCGGGGGCTGATCGCACAGGACCAGGCACCCCGCGTTCCGTCATACAGGGCTGATGACGCCCTAATCCCTGTTGGGGTGTCCGTCGGAGGCATGGCGTGGATGGAGTGCGCAGAAGTCTTCGGTTAGGCAGCACAGGACCTTGTACCGCAGGGTGAACAAAGGTTGGCATGGAGACTCATGCCTTGAACCCCATCCCTGAGGACGGAGGGTATTGTGGACCTTTTGACTATTTGAGCTAGGGCATCCCAGGCCGTGGATGGTGGTGAGATCTCCGAGGGTTAGGAGCGTCACGGATGACGTCTCCCTGGCTCGAACGGGGCGTAAGGGCCCCCGAGGGTTGATGACGTCACGGACGACGCCACCTTGGCTCGGGCGAGGCGGATGAGCCCTCGAGGGTTGATGACGTCGTGGATGGCGCCACCTTGGCTCGGGCGAGGCGGAAGAGCCCCCGAGGGTTGATGACGTGGCGGATGACGCCACCTTGGCTCGGGCGAGGCTGAAGAGCCCCTGATGATGATTTTGTTTTTGTGGAGTCTAGTAAATTGGGTACCCTATTTCTAGGTATCCGACAAAATAGGTCTTTGAACTAACCTAGAAATAAGCTTAAATACAATTCACTCTATCTCATCATCTTCAATCAATACAATCTAACAGAACACGGAACACAATGCATTATGTCATATTCACTGTCTAAACCTATCAAAACTTGTGTCTCTATTGCCATCTAGTTCCTGATCACTTGCATCTCTACCAATCAACATACCATCATAGGTATATATACTCCTCATTGGATTATCGATGATATTTTGTTGACAAAACCTATAACCACATAAAAACTTATTTTTGATAACCTCTAAACATGTTTTTCAAACAATATTAGAAACGATTTTAGGGACAATCGACTTAACAAAACTTCCCTGAACATAGATTTTTAAGTGCATTCGCCTTAAGAACGGTTTTAAAACCGCCCTTGAAAACCATTTCTTTTTACAATCGATAATATAGTGATGGTTTTGAGAACTGCCCGAAAGGTCATTTTTGACAATGAGCAAAAAATTTCTATATTGTTGGAAAAAGCTTTTCTCCGAACAAGATCAGAGAGGTCGAAGGGATCGAGCTTTCGCAGAGTCCAGGAAGGCCCTGCACTATCGACCCTCGAGTGAGTCCCGGGAGAGCCTTCGCGAGTGCTGAAGGTCTCCTAACCGGCTAAGGGAGTGATCAGGTGTGAGCGGAGGGCCTTCGCGATGCCGAAGGTCCTCGCCGGGTGTGGCGGCGGTAAACAATAAGGAAACAGGAAAACCCTAGAATTCAGGGGTGGTGTCTCTCATTATTACGTTGGGTAGTGACCCCTTTTTATAGTACACGATTCATGTCGCAATCACTGTTACATAAATACCCTTCTACCTACTCTGGAATATTTCGGAGGTCTCTTTGGGCGCTCCGGGGACCTTCTGGGGACATCGCATTTGACGAGGCATGCTGGGCCTGAGGGAAAACTGGTGGAGGTCCAACCGTCCAGGCCCAACAGGCCGCCCTGGCCGTCTTTAGGAAGCGCTCCTTGGCCTTTTGGTCGCCGGACGGTGGCTCCTTCGCCCCGAGAGTTCCTTCAGAGGGCCTTCGCATCGAGGACCTCCGTCTTACTTCCGGCCTTAGCTTAGCCGACGGAGCAGAGGTCCCGGTCATTCGCCTTGTGATCTTCACGTCGAAGGCCTCGGTTTCGCCTCTGCCTTGAACCTTCGGTTGAGCGAAGACCCTGGTGTTCCGTCCTGGGGGCTTCGCATCGTAGGCCTCCACTTCGGTGGCTGAGCGAAAGCCTTGACACTTCGCCCTCATGGTACCTGCACACAAAGGCCACATGTTTGTCGGGGTTATTTTGATGGTCGGAGATGACTGGTAGCCTACTCCTCCTGTCTTGGGCGTGCCACGGGCGAAGGGTTACCGGTCTTCGCCATGACCATACATGCGCGCATATATATCGGGGTTATTTCGTCCTACTGAAAGACGTATTCTCTGGCGAGGGGGGCGGGCTTCGCCTTGCTCGATCTTGGCCTAACAGGGAACCTTTGCAAACTCTGTCCCAACAGCTTCCCCCTTTGAGGGGCTAGCCCGACATTCGTGGGGTGTGGTCCTCGAAAACAGCATACGAGAGTTGCGAAGGTCTGTCTTTCCCTGTTGGGCCTCCTTCCCCCTCGCGCCGCGTTGTGTTGGGTTATGATTGGTTGTGGATCCTATGCTTTATCTGATGTGATGCGCCCTTTGGTTTCCTTTGGCGACGCAATCGAGGCGGTGGCTCCCCCCTATATAAGGGGAGTCGGGGTATGTGTGAGCCCCTGCCTCTTGCGTCGCTTTCACTTGCTTTCGCTTTCCAAAATTGCCTTTGCTCTCATTGTTCCTCCCTATTTTGTCTTGCTCTACCTTCAGCTGTGGCTTCGTTTAGTCATTTCGCTTCTCGTTGGTCTTCGTTCTCTGGCCCTTACTCCGGTCTTGTTAGGGTTCGTGCAACTGGTTGGTCGAAGGTCTTCGAGGAGTGCATGCTGGCTAGTGCTGAGGCTCAGTCTTTAGAGGAAGACTTAGATCTCGAGGAGAGTTTGAGCAGCGTGGTAGCTTCTGATGGGGATTTGATCAGCATTGAGGAAGTTTTTCCGATGGCCAAAAAAACTTACGCGATCGGGGCTTCGCTCATGACTCAAGGGATGATCGAAGAGCTTCTCAAGGATGGCGCTTTTTCTGCTGACAAATACCGTCTTCCGAAGGGTGAGTCTTCTTCTGCTCCTGAGGATAATGAAGCGATTGTCTTCCGTGACTTCTTTGTTAGTGGTCTTCGCGTTCCCTCGGTGACTTTTCTTCGAGATGTGTTGTTGAAGTTTTAGATTCAACTTCACGATCTTACACCGAACGGCGTGCTCGCTTTGAGTCAGTTTTGCAGGGCTTGCGAGTCATATGGTGTGGAGCCGGATATAGATACCTTATGCGGGAACTACGAGATCCAGCTCTAGTCTAAGAATAAGAAGAATACCAAGGATGCTATTCAGTTTGGCAGCTGCACTTTCATGCCCCTTCGGAGACCCAACGAAGCGAAGCTGGAGATATCCTTTTGCAAGAAGAACAAATGGGTCGGGGATTGGATCCGCTATTGGTTCTATGTCACTCCTCCTGTGACGGTCCTGACTTCTACTAGTGGCTCGGAGCATGCTGCCAACCCTTATGTGTCTGTGCTTCGGCCCATGAAGCCGAAGATCCGGGTACCTCCGCCAAGTGAGGTTACTGAACGACGGGAGAAGTGTGACAAGGCCTTTTCCTTGGCTTGTCGTTTTTCGGTGGCCGCAATCTTGTCGAGGAGATGTGTGATGTTGGCTATTGGCCTTTGGGTGCTGATCGACCCAAGTTTTTTGTTGAAATGGTAGTTGTTCTGATTTTTGGTGATCCTGAGGGCGTCCCTTTTCCTCGTTTTGGGAAAGAGCTTGGTGATATTGCTCCAGAGCAGTTTGTCCACGAGACTGAGCTAGAGGCCGTCGCCATTGTTGGTGAGATGACCGAAAGGGAGTTCTTGGCGCGGAGGTCGAGCTCCGGGATCATGCCTCAGTTGAACCGAGTTTTCGACGAGTTGGGCATTCACTATACTGAGAGGTCGGTTCCTGCGAAGATCTCTTCTGCCGTTCTCAAGAAGGAGAAGGAAGCCAAAGAGAAAGAGGCGGAGGAGAGGGAAGCGAAGGCTTCTAGTGTCGCCGGTGTTTCTGGTATTGCCGCAATGGCTAAGAAAGGTAAGAATGCGTCTGTTTCTGCCACCGCTCCGTCCCCTGGCTCCAAAAATCACGCGGCTACGAGTTCCGTCCCCTGGCTCCAAAAATCGTGCGGCTACGAGTTCTGCCGCTACTGTGGTTGCTGAATCAAAGAAGAAGACGAAGAGAGTCGTTCAGGCTCCGACTGCCGTGGATTCTGCGGCTCCGTCTGTGAAACGCAAGGCCCTTACCACCAAGGTGAAGATCCCAGGGAGGAAAACTCGCGCGGCTGATGCCACTCGGAATCTTTTTGACGATGTACCTTCGTCCTCCGAAGGTGGGTCTCCTATCAATCGTTTTGGTCGTCCTGACCCTAAGGTGCTTCGCTCTCCTTAGCATTTCTATCTTGATGAAGATGACATATTCTTTGATTATCTGCCAGGCCCGACCCCTAAGGCTTCGTCGTCGAAGGCTACTTGCCCCGAGGCGGCCTTGCCTGAATCCGGGTCGGCTGGGGTCGCACTATTGAGATCCCCGCCGTTGGTCGTAGTTGAGGGCTCGGTGCAATCCTCCGGATCGCACTTCAATGTTTAACTGTCGGTGGGACTGGTGAGGCTCTATCGAATGCCTTTAGCCCCGTCTGTTCTGAGGATGTGGTGTCGGCTTCTTCGACGCGACTCTCTGGTAGTGTTCGGGAGCAGGAATTGGGAAGCCCTTTGCGTCGGAGCCCTATGCCTTCCGCTGTTGTTGAAATTGATTCTATGCCGACAGGTGGTGGTGGTTAGGAGTTGCCGACGAAGGGTTCTGCTGCCGCTATGGAAATGAGCCTTGGTAGTTTTTTTTTATGTCTTTTGTTTTGTTTATGTTATCTTTTTTGCAACTCTTTTTTCTTAAGTGTTTCGCGCTTTGCGCTTAAAGCGTTTTTGCTTGAAGCTTTCAAGTCGATCCCTAGGGAGCAGCCGTTGCCCCAGGGGGTTGATCTTGCTCGTGTTGGTCTCAATGACAAAGGTCTTCGCGCGGCGGGTTAGCCTTCCGGTGCTGTGCCTGACACCGGTGTTCGTGCCGAAGGTAGGTTCTCACTTCTCTTTTGTTTTTGTTTGTTTTTAGGCTGACTTGTTGCTTTGTGCAGCTGGCGCTTCATCGGAAACACTAAGTGGGTGGCTGAGTATTTGCGGATCCTCAATCAGCATACCCAAGGTTTTTGTGATCTTCTTAGTGTTGTCACTTTCTTTTTTGCTTTGATGTCTTACGTGTATTGTTTTATGTTGGCGCAGATCGACTACGTGATCGCCTAAAAGAGGCCAGCGTTTACCAGATGTTGCATATGAACTTGGAGCACTAGTGTGTGGTAAGTTTTTGCCTGTTGTTGTGACGATGAAGGTCTTTTTGACTTCCTTTGTCGTCATTTTCTTTTTGCAGTGTTGTTGCTTCTTTTCTTTTAGAGCCATCACTTGGGGGCGACCATGGAGGAGAATCTATCTCTAGAGCTTTTGACGAGTCGTGATTCACTTTCTTTTGCTAACTCCGAGATGAAACGCCTGCAGGCGACAGTCGCTGAGCTGGAGGGAGAAATGGTTGATCTTCGCCCTCTCGTTGGCTCTAATGAAGAGCTTAGAGCAACCGTGCATAAGCTGGGGGTGCCCTTGAGACGGCGACCGATAGTGAGAAGATTGCCCTAGAGAGGCTTGGGACAGCGGAGGCCACTGCCGAGGGTCTTCGCAGAGAGCTTGATGGTGAGCGATTGTCTGCTGGCACGCTCAAGGCTCAAGTTGATTTGCTAAATGGGCGACTGGAGGCTGCCAATGTTGCTGGTCTGTCGGTCGTTGCTGCTTATGCGAAGGAGTTAACTGAGTTTGGTGGGGTTGCTCCTTCACTTCCTGAAGATTCTTCGGCTCTCGGAGTTTTCAACTGGTTGCGTGCTGAATTTGGCAGGCTCCCTAACTTTATCGCGAAGGCTAGCGACTTCGCAGCTCTTTGTGGGGTTGCTAATTTTGCGAGGGCGTTGGTCGATGGTGGTTGCGATCACGTGGCCGCTTTGAAGTGCAAAGTTTACCCGCAGCCTATACCGCCGTCCGCGATGATGAAGCCCGTTTACAAAGCTATCATGAACTTCATGAATTATTTCTATGCGAAGCTTGGTCGGGCCGACGCTCTTGTTTTGGCGGAGGCTAGGCGTCAGGAGGTTTGCTTTTCAATTGTTGTTTTCTTTGTCGTTTTGACGGCTTTTCCTTGACTGATCTCCTGACCCTTCTTGTGGATTAACGCAGGCTTTGGCTAAGGCTGCTGGTAGTGTGGGCGGAGGTGGTGGTGCCGCCGGTGATGTTCATGCTTCTGTAACTCAAGACCCTCCCTCCGCTTCTCTTGGCCGCGGGGCTGGTACTATCGCTGGTGCGCTTCCGGGAACTGCGGACGTTGTTGCTGCTACTGAAGCGAACCCCGAGATACTTGTGCCCTCGTTTGAGGAGGTGGGGCATTGATTCTTAGTTTAGAGTTCATGGTCGAGCATGCGTGCCTTCACGGTGATCCCTGATAGGGGTGATGTAAATAACTTTCGTGACACCACCCTGGCCTAGGGCTTAATAGGATTAATATGATACTCATACCAATAAGTTGCAACTTCTTTTCCGGAAGCCCATCTGCAAACAACTCGAAAGTTAAGCTTGCTTGGCCTAGAGCAATTTCAGGATGGGTGACCGACCAGGAAGTTCTTCCCGGTGGCGCACGAGTGAGGACAAAGTGTGCCGAAAAGACTAGTATTGGTCTCTGAGGGCAGTCTATATCCTAGGAAAGCTATCAGGCGTTAACAAACCCGACCTCAAGCAGGCGGGACGTTACAGGTTGCTCCTCCGCTTCCTGAAGATTCTTCGGCTCTCGGAGTTTTCAACTGGTTGCGTGCTGAATTTGGCAGGCTCCCTAACTTTATCGCGAAGGCTTGCGACTTCGCAGCTCTTTTTGCTAATTTTGCGAGGGCTTTGGTCGATGGTGGTTGCGATCACGTGGCCGCTTTGAAGTGCAGAGTTTACCCGCAGCCTATACCGCCATCCGCGATGACGAAGCCCGTTTATAAAGCTATCATAAACTTCATGAATTATTTCTATGCGAACTTTGGTCAGACCGACGCTCGTGTTTTGGCGGAGGCTAGGCGTCAGGAGGTTTGCTTTTCAATTGTTGTTTTCTTTGTCGTTTTGACGGCTTTTCCTTGACTGATCTCCTGACCCTTCTTGTGGATTAACGCAGGCTTTGGCTAAGGCTGCTGGTAGTGTGGGCGGAGGTGGTGGTGCCGCCGGTGATGTTCATGCTTCTGTAACTCAAGACCCTCCCTCCGCTTCTCTTGGCCGCGGGGCTGGTGCTATCGCTGGTGCGCTTTCGGGAACTGCGGAGTTTGTTGTTGCTGCTGAAGTGAACCCCGAGATACATGTGCCCCCGTTTGAGGAGGTGGGGCATTGATTCTTAGTTTAGAGTTCATGGTCGAGCATGCGTGCCTTCGCGGTGATCCCTGATAGGGGTGATGTAAATAACTTTCATGACACTTTGACGGTTGTTTTTGCTATTACGATGTCATTTGGCGATGTTTTTCTTCCGTATTGATTCTTGTGTTCGTCCCGCGTAGGTTGCCTTTGACGGCCCTGTGCGGGACGTCCTTCCTTCAACGTTGATGCGCGGCAGTGTTTATGTTGATGGCGAGTTGTGGGAGTACTGGCGGTCCAGCTATGCGAGGCCTTCGGTTGATAGGATGTTTGAGTTTGTGCTCTATTCTATCGACGACTGGAACACTGTGTTTGTTCGTTCCTTAGCCTGGCCGGGACCTCCGCGGTGGGACGTGGACGACCACCGGGTGGACGAGCCGCCGCAGCTCGGCGATGCGGCGGGGCTGGGACGTGGACGGTCGCCGGCAGCCGGCTCGGTGATGCGGCGGGGCGGGGTCCGCCGCGGTTGGGGCGGCGTGGACGGGCGGGTGGAGGATGGCTGCGGGACGGAGGAGCCGCGACGGCGGGACGGAGGCCGCGGTTGGGGCGGCGTGGACGAGCAAGGCTGGCCGCCGGATGGAGGCATGTGTATGGGCGAGTGATTGATTCCTGGCTTGAATCCCTTATTGACTGATTTGAGCGGAGAGAGATTTCCTTTTGAGCTATTTCCTTCCTTTTTCGTGTGATTGTCGCAAGCGGCCGTTCGCACGCGCAGAGCAGCCGCGGCATCGTTTTTTCTTTCCTTCCTTCGCGTTTTCTTTCCTTCTATCGGGTGCAATTGATTGTTTTCTTTCGTTCTGTCTTATTTTCTTTCTTTCTGTCCATAGGTCGCGTGACCGTCTTCTTCATAGGACGAAATGCTTCACTACAGCATTGTCTTCCTTTTGTACTTTTTAGTTATGGGATATATATATATATATATATATATATATATATATATACACACACAATGACCGGCCGGTAGCTACACCTAGCTAGCTAATCTGTTGTAATATATATTTATCATGCATGCATATGCATTCTGTGTTTGAGCAACAAGCTGAGACGACTGCGTACACTGTGCAGGTTCAGTGGGTCCACACTTGAAGTGACGGGGATAGTAGTTGACAAAGGGGAGTGGGCTGGTGGCACCGGTCAGTTTGCCATTGCTCCAAGAAGCTCCATGAATCAACAAGCGGTCGGGATATTATAGAGCTTACTATCTATGCATTCTGCCCGGTGCTCAAAGGGACAAGGGTGAGATAGCCACACAATAACTATATGTTACGTTTCTTATTAAATTTTTAGGAAGATCGAGGGGTTTTCATCGAGTCCCTCGATAGCTTTTTTTTTTTTGTTTTGCTTACTAATTGAGAAAACAATACGACGTACTATATATACACGCAGTTCCCGGTCACAAAAATTGGTCTATTTGGTGGGAGCGGAGGGTCTCCAATGGACATCACAGAAGCACCCAAACGTCTAGAAAGCATCACCGTTTGCAGCAACGTGGTGGTGGACTCCATTGCATTCTCCTACTTCGACAACGCTGGCCAAAAGCGCTCTGCTGGTCGCTGGGGCGGTTCCGGTGGACAGCCTCACACGGTAATAAGTGGAATATTAGCCCGTGTCTTCTGCTTAATGCATTACACACTTCGGTGTGTTCTAGAATTAGGAATATTAGCCCGTGCATAGTTATATATAGGTCATTATTATATATAATAATTCTCCCAGCCTTTTCTCCCTCTCTCTCGATGGCCTGGTGTTGGTGCATGTAATGCAGATCCAGCTCGACGAGTCTGAGGTGGTCACACAAGTGTCCGGGACCATCGGCAACTACTACAGTAACACCGTGATAAGCTCCATCAAATTCGTCACAAACCATAACAAGACCTATGGGCTTTGGGGGAACGGGGAGGATGCTCCATTCACCATCCCCGTGCAGCCAGGCAGTGGTGTCTTGGGCTTCTTCGCACACGGTGGGGATTTCCTCGACGCCATTGGTGTTTACGCGCAGCCCCTCTAGATGACGCTGACTCTGTCTGAGAAGCAGCCACATGCCTTCTCCACCGCGCATCGATCATCGTCGCTATAGTTGTCCTCGTGTTGTGTGTGTGTGTGTGTGTGTGTGTGTGTGTGTGTGTGTGTTGTGGCACCTCTACTTGAGTTGGTTGCTGAAGTGGTCAGTGTGGTGTGTTTGCCTGTGCTATGAATAATTCCGACAAAAATAAAGACCACGACCAGAGTATTGGTTTGGTTGTTTACACTCATGTTCGTGTGATTCGATTCGATTCATCACTCCATCAGTACGTACTTCTATGTTGAATTGGTGCTTCAAGTTTTGGACTCTATTGTGCAGTTAAAATACCGTCCAGATAGTCAGATGTCATCTACTACGTTCCTGTATTAAATTTGTTTCATTATTCCGACTGCTGATCGAGATGTCACTTTGAAATACAGACCATCTAATCTATTGGACTCTGACAGCTAATACGAGCCAACTAAAGCATTTACAATGCTGAAACCAAAATGAAATTACAACAAGACGAGATCATCATGCTATTATATATGAGAGTAGAATCTGGATTTGTGATGAACAAACTAAGACAAAAGATATGTAGGCTGCAAATAAAGCTACGATGCAAGCACGGTAAGCTGAGACCACATACTGCAGACTGGATGGGATCAATTTCCCGGGCAACAAGCTCTGAAGGCTGACGATGGCAGAGGATGCTGCAACCGATGGTATCCACAGCATCCTGCTTGGAACGAATGGCCCTGGTCTGGAGGAACGGTGGCTACAGGAAGTCCTAGATCAACATGCTGTTACGGTCCCACATATTCCACTATGTCAGTGATCAGAGAAGCACAACTAGTACTTAGTTTCCGGCCACCTGTCAACCCTAGGAGTAGGAGTAGAGTAGATTTCGGTGAACCTTCGACGGACCGGGCTGCATCGGCTAGATCGACCTCCAGTTTGCTTGTAAGTTTAGTATTGGTTCATGTCTCGTTTGTATGACTGTATTGTGTAACTCGTGCAAGCTCGGTAGGAGCTAGTTATCGGTTTAATTTGTTATTCATGGGGCTGCATTGCTTCAATCTCACATGAATTGTGGTTTCAAACTAGTTATCGGCTCTATTAGATTGGCGATCTAATAGATTCGTTAAGTTATCGATATTGTTTGTTATGCATTGTTTAAATCTATTGTTACAATATCTTGTCCAATCTCAACCAATGGATTGGCCCGTGCTTCATCTCCTATCTAGATCTATCATCTTTGATGCTTTCACTCTTATACTTGCTAAGGTAGTAGATCTGAGATCTTATCGGCTAATCCTTTGGTTGCAATTGTCACATGTTGCGGGTTCGAGACATATGTTCGGTCTTTAGATTACTTTGAGCATGGTTTGATCTGGTTCAACATATGTGGTACAGCTGCATCTGCCGGACCCCACTGCCACGTATGTTGGGTCATGTCTGCCTAATCTTAGATCCGTCCAAAGCCAAGCGCATGGATCTTGTTCAAGCTTTATGGATCCCACATCGGCTAATATAGCTGATCTGGTTATGCTTGATTCATACGATGCATGTACTTTATTGTGTCAATCTATAGATCTATTAGACGTATTGGATTAGGCTTGGCTTGTTTACTTTTATGGCTGCATGGAAACACCCCAATGCTAGTAAATGAGTCAAGTTATCGGGTTAATTGTCATCATGGCTGCATGAGACACACATCTGTTGATGGTTAATCTTTATCTGATGCGTTTGATACATGTGATGTTTTGAGTTAGTAACGTTGCATGTATCACATCTTTACTTCACCATTGTAACATTATCGGCTAATTGTACAATCTACGCATGAATATCCTGTGATAGTCGTTCTTACATTGCACTTCAAATTGTTCGGAGTTGACTCTTTAGTCAATATCCTATATTCATCGGTTATATGAGAGCCGCACATTCATGGAACTGTCAGGCAACAACCGGCATGTTCCATAATTATGACACATGAAACATCCAACAACACTAGAATAAAGAAATCGATCTTAGACATGTATTCAACAGCCCTAGCCTTCGGCTTTTACGGGGCCTCCGCCAGAAGTCGGCCAATATAATGTGCAACTGAATTTAGAACATATTCAACAAATTGCACCCTTTTAGTCTCGTTTGCAACGGTAACCGAGACAAGTCAGTACGGGAGGCTTTAATCCCAGTATAGTTTTTCTTTTTTTTTTTTGAAGCAACAGGAGGGGTTTCCCCCTACTGAAAATTACCATGGGCACCCGTCGAGCTAACTAGAGACAAACCTATACTGGGATGTACACTTTCGAGGGCCAATGGGTGTCCCTGCATGACAAAGTCTCACTCTCTTCTTCCAAGTTCCAACTAACTAGAAGAGATTCATTTTGAGAACAACGAATAATTACTAATCCTTATATTTAACTGGTCTCTGGTTCTATCCCAATCGATATGGGATATGGGTTTGATAAGGAATAATTTATAATGGCAAGTGTGCTGCTTCGTTGGTGTTAGTGTTATCAGCACAAGGCTTCCCAACGCACAGCAAAAAAACTTGTGATGTAACCAAGCAAGAATTATAGACATGAGAGTATATAGATTATTTATTGCTATAGAATTGAAGTATGTGCTTGTGATGAGTCCAATCAAATTCGGTAATGCTTTAACACGAACGTCCGTTGTTTTCCGGATGTTTTCCGAACGTGGCACGACGCATCGGATGACTCACCCACTTGCATTCACTTGCCTCCCCCCGCATCATGCTCCCATTTCCTGCCTCTTCTCCTCCCTCCCTCTTCCACACCGCTCTGTGCCTCCCTCCACTCCGGCAGCAACCCTCCAGGCTCCTCCACCCGGCGTCCCCTGCTCCGGCCTCCTGCGCCCACACCCCTCCTCCTCTGGCCTTCTCCGCCCACCAGGCCCGCTACCATGGGGGGATGCGGCGACTGCAGTGGCGGCGGCAGCGACGGCCATGGATCCAGGATTCGACGACGGCAGCCGTGGATCCACCGGTTCCGGCGGCGGTGGTTGCATCGACGGTCGTGAATCCGCCGGATTCGACGACGACGACCGTGGATCCACCAGATCCGGCGACGGTGGCAGTGGATCTGGAGGATCCACGACGAGCTGCCTCATCCTGCTCCCTCCCACCTCGCGCTCCTTTCATGCTCCTCTTCCTTTCCCTTCCCCCTCCTCCTCACGGCTGCTCCGTCAAGGTAGGTCACGAGGACCCAGATCTTAGACCTGCTCCTCGTCCTTCCCCTTCCCCTTCCCCTTCCCCTTCCTCCCTCCTCCCCCTCTTCCTTCCCAGCTTTCCCCCTTCTGGACAGTTGCGCCTGTTTGTTTCATCTTTTTTTTGTTTCAATTTGTTGTTCTGTTGTTTCAATAATACCAAACTGTTGTTTCAAATGTTTGAGTAATTTGTTTCAATAGTTGTCCATATTGTTTCAGTTTTACTTTTTTTTGTTTCAGATGATGTTGTCATCTTGCTTCAGTATCGTTTTTATCTGTTGTTGCAACAGTTGGTCTCTCTCTTGTTGCATCACATGTTTCTATGTTGTTGCAGTATCTTTTTGTTGTTTCACTTCATATTGTTAATTTGTTGCAGTAGAGTTTGACCTTTGTTTCATTGTGTTTCGTTGTTTCCAGGGGTAGGGCAGTGATGTTGGAGGCGGAGCTCGCAGGGGGGGGGGAGTATGGGGAACGGATCTGTGCCTGCGGAGGGTGCTGACAGCGAGGGGGGTCGGATTCGTGCGCGTGCAAGGGTAGCACAAAGAGCAGGAGGAAAAATCCCTCTTCGGGGATCGTGCGTAGAGCGCTGGGGAGTTCGTTCGGATTCGTCAAGCGGGCTTAGAACTAATCTGAGCGGGTGGGGCGTGCGGAACGGAGCACGTGCAGGGAGTGGGGAATGGCGTCCGGACGCGGGCGTTGCGCCGGACGTCCAGGCGCTAGTGGTTCCCAATTGAATTGTTGCTTGCACCATCAGTTCCTTAAAACAGAGATACGATCCAATTTAGAAGGCTGTTTTTTTTTGGGGGGGGGAGGGGGGGAGGGGAGGGGAGGAGGTGGTGCGTATGGTTGGGGGTTGAAAATGAACCGAACGGCAGCGGTACAAAAGAAATGGACTAAAACAGTAGATACGGGACTACAAAACACGATAACAGAGAATTTTGAACTTCCTGTAAGGGAGAACCGCTGTAAAACACTTGCTGGATCCAACCCAACCAACTCACGACGAGGATGTGCGAGGGTAGCGTGTCCAAGTCCGCCCAAAGCGCGATGACTGGCCCATCACTGCTGCCACTGGCGACAGCGGCGATGGTCACCACGACACCTATTTGCGCATAGACAGGATAACATAGCAATACAAGTTTGAAGACCAAAATAACATATCAATGCAAATTTGAAGACCGAAATAACATATCAATACAAGTTTAGAGAACTTTACTTTTTATTTAACTAGCAGAGAGTAACCCCTCTTTTTTTTTTAAGAAAACACTCTGTAAATGTATTGTTACATAAGATCGAGCCAGCAAGGGATAATTTATTTTATTTTAAGAAACGCCAGTTAGGATCATTGCATTATGGTTGGATCGTCGGAGCGCTAGCAATAACAACAATCTCAGAGGAGCATGGGGTATATAGCAGTAGCATTGCCAGTTCTCACAAGCGCCCTTAACGTTGTTGCTGCTTTCCTCTTTGCATATAAAATCGCAACTCTGGTCAGTAACGCACGGTCCTGCATATTTGCCGCTCAGGTGCCGGCACCAACCCTGCGTGCACGCAGGCATTGAACATACTTGCACGCAAGCACGAACGTGGTTAATTAGCCGAAAGATTAATCAAAACAGCATACTTTTTTATTTGCATGAACCAGCTAATTCAACGCCAAAACATAAGTTGTTGGTAAAGGATATGGACAATTTATTCACTTATATATATTTCCATCAAATCATACATGTGCAGGGACATACCGGCAGCCACGATGACAATTATTAGGAGCACAGCTGCAGAGAGATTCTTTCCTGAATGCGCCATTAGTTGATTTTTGAAATTTTTGGTAGTATGTTGAAGAAAAGAATGAGCGAGCAGGGTTGATGGACGATCGAGTGAGGAGAAGTCGGAGAATATATACAAATTGCATGCCTAGTGTGTTCCACCATACAGATAAAACAAAAATATATAAAAAAATACATGCCTAGTGTGCTGTGCCAGGTCACATGTGACACCAAAAAATAAAACCAAAATACCACACATATACGTCACATAACAACTTCTGGAATATTCTTATGTTTGTTATCTTCTAGTTTTAGAAAACCAAAATCTGGAATGACAAGAAAAATAAATAAAAAATGACAGCGTAGGTAGCAACTGTGTTTCCATCGAACACCTACTCACATCACAGTGATTAATTTGAGTGTTTGGTGGTGATTTTAGGGCACCAGCTGAATGTTTCAGAACAAATTTGAGGCTCTCAATCATCGTTTCCTTTTGGTCGTCGTTTTCGGTCCATTCACTCTCACAGCTAATATGAACCAACTAAAGCATTTACAATGCTGAAACAAAATGAAATTACTCCCTCAGGTCACAAATTTTGACGCTTTTGTCAATATCACATCAGACTTCTCAAAATTATTACTATGAATAAATTTTAAACTAAACTTTATATATGATGATTCGGAAACATGAAGATTGTTTACATCCCCTAGCAGAAAATTATGCTGAAACCCATAGGCAATTGATGTATAAAACAAAGAGCAAGGCGAGACTACAATTATTTGTATAACATGTGCTTCACTATCATAATCCCTAAAATAAGTAAAGCAATCTATCACAGTTTCAGTGTGCGCAGTTCAGTTTGCAGCGGTTTTACCAGAAAATTATGTTGAAACCCATAGGCAATTGATGTATAAAACAAAGAGCAAGGCGATACTACATTATTTGTATAACATGTGCTTCACTGTCATAATCCCTACAAGAAGTAAAGCAATCTATCACAGTTCAGTGTGCGCAGTTCAGTTTTGTGGCGGGTGTGTGTTTGATCAGGTACTCCCCTCCATTGCTACTGCAGCAGTGCAGCGTGGAAGGCAGCTCCTACAGGCAGCACATCCTCATCAATCACAAAGTAATTAAGGGGAGTGGAGGGGATGCATTGCCACCATGCTCTCATTGCGGACTCCAATCACAAAGAACGCCCCGTGGCGTAGAAGGAAAAATCCTCAGGGCCCATTAATTGGGCGCCTATCGATCCTCTCGTTGTCCTGCCTAAGCATGTGTTCGGCTAATCGTTGATGTTGTTTTTGGTTATTTTGTTGTGAGAGAGAAAAATGTTATAGCATGGCTGATAAGCGAGCATAGTGCATCGCATATCTACCACTTTTCTGGCGTGATGGTACATACCTTCATCATTTACCTGCATGAAGAAGATGACATGTCTTATTTTTCTTATTTTTTTACTAAATGAACTCTAATCACATATCTGCAGGCATATATAATTGTCAGTCCAAGTATGAGTGGCACACAATAGACACTACTACAGAAAATCTTTTACATAGCACTTGGCAAATCTTAACCATGGCGGCCAAAATGATAAACCGTCACGGTTAATGCTTCGATTAACCGAGGCGGTCGCTTTTTATTAACCGATGCGGTTTCTTGTAACCGCCTCGGTAAATCTATTAACGGTGGTAGACGTTTTAAGGCAACCGCCTCGGTAAAGCAGGCCCAGTCCAATAGCCCAACATCAGCCCACTGCTATGTCTAATATATAAACTGAAACCCTAAAGGGAAAACCGCTCGCCTCCTCAACACTCTCTCCCTCCTCTCTCCTCGCGCCTCACTCCTCCCTCTCTCCAACCGGCGCGAGGTGGGGGCGGCCCGACCGCGCGGGCCAGCGGCACGAGGTGGGGGCGGCCCGACCGCGCGGGCCGGCGGCACGAGGGGCGGATCCAGGGTCGTCTGCTCCTTCTTTGTCTCCCTCTTCTCCCAGGCGAGCTCCGGATCCATGGCGGGAGCCCCCTCCGGCGGCGGATTCAGGGCCGGCGAGGTCGGATCCATGGAGGAAGCGGCCGGCGAGCTCCCTCCTCTCCCTCCCGGTGGCGCGGCTCCCACGTGGAGGCGGCGGCGGCGTGGCCCAGATCCAAACCGGCGGTGGAGGCGTGGCCCAGATCCGGCCCTAACTGGGTCTGGATCTGGTTTTTGTTTTTGTTTTTGTTTTTTCCAACCGCCACGGTAAATGACATGATTAACCGTGACCTTTGATCTGTGGCGGTTGAAAAAACCGCCACGGTTAATCCTTTTTTACCGTCACGGTTAATGTTTTTTTGTAGTAGTGAGAACTCAAGCTCACAAGTTCTGCTTTTTTTTTTTGAGTCAAGTTCTGCTTTTTTATAGAGTGCCTTCAAATCGTCCTTCTGAGCATGTAGTACTTTAGCTGCCCAAGAAGCATTGTTGTGTGAGCATCATGTCCACAAGCATGCATCTTGGGCCCAGACGCAGCTGGATTGGGCTCCAATCTACTTCTACCAGTCTGGGCCGATGAAACATTGATTCGGCTTCTTGGACCCTTTGATCTCACTAGCATAACTTTTTATAGAATCAATTGTTTTCATGTCCAAATCTTAAACAAGTGTCTCTCATTTATATATTTCCTAGTTTCTTTCATGAAACATAAACCAATTTTTTTTAAAAAAAGTTAATAGTGTTCCTGGCTGGAAATTTGGAAGTGGAACCATTTCTACTAAGAATAGATTATAGAGGAAAATTTGATGAGTAAACAGAAACAGCGCTTGAGAACAATTGAGAGCTTGGAGTGATTCAAATTCAATAAAGGATCTTCTCATGCCTCTTGATCTTCTTGACTAAAGAGGCAATGCTATTGGGATGAATAACAAAAATAATATCTGACCGCGTGTAAATACCCAATCATGTTGTAAAAGACTCCATCCTAAATTATAATAGCTTTTGCTATATGCACTTAGATTTACATTGTCTAGATACAGAATTAAAGTAATATATATCTAGAAAAGTCAAAACGAATGTCAATAATCTTAGTAATATACAGAGAAAACTTGTTGAAATAATTGCATTTCCCTGAAGTACAAATCTTGTGTATTGTCTCATGCCCTATGGACCAAAATAGTTCTTTGGTAAAGCTGTGAAGACTAATGTTGATAATTACAACATTATTGGACAATGCTCGACCTTCAAGCATTCCATTTTAGCTAAGTGATTCAACAAGTGAACGGTCTGTTCACTTTAGAATTGCCGGCAGCCAGGAACATGATGCTAGAATTTTTTGTCAACCCATTTTTTTTCTGAACAACTATAGCCATAACGTTAGCAGCCAAGCAAAATTAAATTCATCCACACAAACCTGATAATACAATTCAGTGGCACCCCTTTGTAAGCATGTTCTCATCCTATGGCAATGGCGGAAAACCTTCTAAGAGCAGGTTTGACAGTTAAGAATACCATTACCACAAATTCAGTAAAGCTATTTATACTCAACCAAAAAAACCATCATGTAATTCAGAAGGATATGACATCAATGTTCATCTGGTCAATGTCGACCTAAAAAACATCTAATGAAATAAGGGCCATAGGTGTACCTTGACCGGCTCAATGTCGACACTGTCTCGTTGAAGTGCATCTCGATGGAGCTGCCAGACCTGCACCACCATGCCAAGAAATGGATCACCCTCTACAGCACAAGCAAAGACTGATGGACACCTACTGCTCTATGTATAGATTCATGGATACCACAAAATGTCATGATATTTCAAGATGGATTTTATAGTTAGCCCGCCCACCCACCACAAAAATTGTTCCTGCAAATAAAAGACAACATAGATAATGTTATCAATGAACCAATCTCCTTCGCTAGCAGGCCTTACAAAATCTAATTTCTTTGGACTCTTCTGCAACCATCTCTGCATAACAATTATCAAACAAAATTTCAAAACTAAGTAGTTTGCTAATCTATTTTCTATTCTATTTAGATAAAACATGAAGAAGAAAAGATGATAAGTTGAAACTCACATGTAATGACAACATGGAAATCAAGGTCAGCAAGAAATTAAGAGCACAAGGTGATTGCGCCAAAACATATTAGAGCAACAGCTGGTATGCTAAAAGTTATTCATTCCTAGTAAAGAGAATAGGTCCAACAACCTGCAATGGCAACATGGAAATAAAGGTTCACTGGGGAGGTCAAAGAAGCGCGTGCGAAACGCAAGGGGGAAATGCAGAGCGAGCAGGTAGTTGACAATAGATTCAAGTAACAAATTGGACATCATAGAGATTCAGATAGCAACAAAACTCATAGGTAGTTGACAAATAAGATGCAACGAGAGGAAATCTGACATCAATAAAAGATTATGTTGCCATTACACCTGATGGACCGAACTATTTTTTCATTCTATATAAATACAATTTACTTATTTTAAAAGACACCAATTTGAGGACAACATATGAGTATAACATATTAAACGCTCTGAGATCCTCAGCCCAACATGGGGTGGAGTCAGCCAGTCATACTAATGTTGTAGCTTACCATAGAAATACTTAGCAATTGCTATTCCTAAGGGTAAAAGTTACAATATGACTGTTAATAGAACTCTGTACCAAACAACGACAAACAGAGGAACATCTCATAGACTGACAGAAAGGCACACGTATAATCAAGACTCCTAACCATGTATAGGTTATTGTGAAATCATATTTCTTATATTGATATGTTTCCTACCACAGCACGAAGAGTTTTAGATTTGATATCCGTGGCTATATGGCCATTGGGAAACATCAAGGAAATAGTGATTTACCTATATAAATGAAGGCCTCACATAAACCACAGTTTCAGAATAGGAGTACTTCAGGTAATATTAGTCAAAGTTTAAAGATGAAACCATCAATATAATAAAAGGAAAAAAAATATGTACAGCTACAACAGAAGGGGTTGTAGTAAAGGGTGAGGGGAAATTACCTTGGGAACAAGAGGGTGAAATGGACACATACCTAGATCAAAACACAAACCAGGAAAAAAGTTATAAAAAAATGATCGCCTGGGCAGTGATTAAACCAGAATCAACATGCTTTGAAGGTCAAGGTCATACCAGGCAAAGCAAACATTCAATGATTGAAAAATAATTTACAGCCACAATTGTGTGAAATAAGTTCGAACTTCTAAGGTTATTTCTCAGACAACAATGATGGACAACTACTATAGAAAGGTTATTATTTCTTCTTGAACTTTCAGAAATAAGAAATCACCTAGGTAAGGGAACAATGAAATGTCAGCTTCTGTCCTCACCTCGTGGATGTTGTTGATGAACTGCTGCCTAGAGAGCAGCTCCTGCTTGATGCACTGAACGGCCAGCACGACCTGCACAAACCTGAAACAATAGCCGCGCAAGAGAAATTGAAGTCACATATATGCAAAGGAAAGACCAAATATATCGAGAAACCATCTAAAGAATAATTCTGATATGTGGATCCATGTTAGCAGATTGTATGGAAAGACCAAATAGATCGACAAGCGCTGCGACTGGACTGGGTGGTGTAAGGATGGGAATGCATACCGCGCCGGCGCGAGACTACTATGAAACAATTGCTTCCTGGCTCCTTGGTTATAAGATTGAACTTCAATGGATGGATTCTCGATTTTCTGCAGAGATGAAAATCATGTATAATCTAGTGGTAATCAAGTTTCTGATTTGCGTTTACTATTTTTTCATAACAGTCTGTTCATAGCAGCTAAGGAACTTTTTTCCTTTCAGCAAATTCGAACAGCTAAGGAACTTTTCCCTTTTTCTGTTTAGATAAAAAAATGGAATCAACCGAATTTAATTTTTGGCCCTAAAAAGTTGAATTTGAATGTTTCTCATAGTTGTATTTGGATCAGAATTCACAACCATGTTATCTAGATGTTGTGATCCGGTTTTTAATTAATTGAAAACTGCTTCAGGGCTTTGTGAGCTTGCTTGCAGGAAAAAAAATCTCCTATCATATTTACAACACAGTGCGACACAAACTCCTTGCAGCATTGTATCCCTTTTTGTTTCTCAAGAATGCACATTCAAATGTCTAACCTGATAATCTTTTATTATTAGATTTTTTGATTGTTGGCCATAATGCCCAACATTTTCTAATTAGTCATTTGATATACCCAGTGATAGATGTACTATGTGAACAACTTAGCATTTTCTGATGGCACATTCAAATAGCTGAGAAACAAATTTAATTACTTGTTGTTTAGTCACAGCATATATGTCAATACTCTTCATCTGATAGTAGTCACAGGATTAGCCAGACTTTTCTTTTATTATTATTTTCCAAATCTTCAGGTCTGAGGACAAAGACAAAACCTGGTGCGGTTGGAGTTGACTTGGGTCATGCACCACAGCTGGACTGTAGGAGTCAAGTCGCTCCTAGGCACTCGTCCGGCGTCGAGCGGCGCAGGGTAGCTGTGACTACAGCGTCCGGTAGCATCCTCGGACTACCTCCCTCTCCTCTAGGCACCTAGGAGGGACTTGGACAGGGGAGGCGAGGTCGTAGCTGCTGATTCGGGGGGGGGTGCCATGGATCGAGTACAGGATGTCCAGAATGCGGATGGTGGGGCGGACTGACCAGTGCAAGGCGACATCATGGAAAGGCGACGAATCGGTGGCGGACCTTGACAAATCGGCACCCTGACCACGAGTTTGAACTTTGAAGCCGTCGGCAACTGGATCTAGGCAGTTGAGCGGCGCTGCATTGGAGGGGCCACTGCGGACCCAGTGTGATTTGGGGCGGCGCAGCAGGATGGGGGCAGGCGCTACCGGGGAGCGGCGGGGCGACGCGGAGGGAGTCGCGGAGGCCTCCTATGGCGGCGGTCGCGGGAGTGCTTGGCGGCCCAGGTTGTCGCCGTCGGCGCCACAGGAGCTCGAAGCCTTAGATGCTGCAGCCTGCAGGTCACAGCCGCGGGGAGCGGGAGGATTGGGACGGAACAGTGGGGGCGGGCGGGTTGGGCTGAGTGGAGTCACCGGGTCATGGGCGTGTCCCCACCTGTCGGCGCAAATAGAAGATAACGAGTGTGTCTGTCGGAGCGGCTTCACCATGCGCTTGTGAACGGGTCCTGTTTCATCTTTTTAGCCTTCTCGTGGGGACTTAGCTCGTACCATGACATTCTAGTAATTTAATTAGAGAATTCCGGGAAATTATACTTTCAAATTCCCACAAGGGCACATGTCCATTTTATCACTAGAACAATTCGTTCCTCAGAACAACTTTGTGTTAAATCAGTCAACTAAATTGTCGCAACTATTTTACTGACAATCAGACAATTGAACCGTCATAACTATTTTATCAGAGTCAGTCAAATTGACGTAACTATTGTCTCGAGCCAATCGAATTATCATAACTACTATTGTCTTGAGTCAGTCAAATTATCGTAACTATTGGCTTAGTCAGTCAAATTGTCGCAACTGTTAGTTTAAAAAAAGTTGTCGCAACGGTTGCCTCGAGCTAGTCGAATTATCGTAAAATTTATGTTCGTGATATCTTGGTCACCAATTCTAGTTAACTTCGGCTCCTAATTACTATTTTATACTATTCTCTGACAATCTAATAATCGTAACCAGTACCTATAGTCCATACGGATAGTAAAATTGACTCGCAACTATTGTAACTACACTGGTTAAGCTGGCGAAAACCTCCTCTCTCTATTTAAGCCGGTGCTTCTGGTGCTCTTCCCTTCTTCCTCCTACAAGAGATATGACCTTCTACGACGTTGCACTATCGTCGTAGAAAGTGAAAATTTTGTCGCATTTCACAGTTTACGACGCACACGCGACGAAAATGCATTCGTCGCCTATTCCCCGTAGCTAATGGTGTTCTACGACAAAACTATTATTTTCGTCGTAATTTTGCGACATTCATACTTGCGTCGTTGATTTACGACAATCAATTATCTTCGTGCTTAAGTAAAGAAAACGTCGTGAACCATTGACCATGGATGTCAATGCAGGTGCCACATAACATAATAAAATATTATAAAAAAATTATTGTCACACAACATGGTAATTCAATCTACAATAGCGAAATCTATATATTGCAGCTAAGAAAGTTTATAAAGAACAAGCAAATTGAAAATGGACACATTCATTACACCACTTTGCAAATCAGATCCATTAATTAATAGTTGTATGTCCAAATAATTCCCATGTCAAACTCATCCAAAAATACATGAACCTCACATGTCAAGTCATTACTAGGTCCTAATGAAATTTATCTAAGTGCTACACCAAATCTTGTAGGTGTGCTGCAGCAGTAGTAGTCTCTTGGACGCCATAGACTTAATGCCAACATTTCACAGAAATTTATTTGATGGCAAAACATGAGCAATGGATTCTTCAAGAGTCTTTGGTTGTTCCCATCTGGTCAAAGTGAGCCATGATAGATTTCAATTGAGCCTAACATGACAAAAAAAAGTTTTGATTAGTAACTAAAATGGGTTGCACAAGGGTAGCTAGTAAAGGGCATATACGTCTCATGTTATGACAACAACTTTAGTTTGCATTATCATCATAAAAAATCACTCTACAATAATATTCAGATTCTTTCTTAATGAATAACTAGCTAGAAGTGCCATCCCGGGTGTAACAATAATATTCACTACTCCTTAGGCTATTCTTGCTTGATTACCGTGTTCTCTCTTTGAGATGACTGACTTGTCTCCGAAGGAAATATCCTAACTGAATCAATCTAACTTATCTCTTTCCTAACAAACCACTATGAAAGGTAGACTAACTTTTCTGTTTAAAAGAACAAAATAATGCTGCATTGGAAGCAAAAGCAAGAAATGTCTAAAATTAACATCTAGAAATGTGAATCTATGGACCAGACAGACTAAAACCCGTCAATGCAAGACAATGCAAATGTTTCCTTCTCAGTACCTGCTGTCTACTGGCGAACAGGGATAAAAGTACAAGATCAAAGAATTTGTCATGAATTTCTGACTTGAGTAGTCCTCTAAACAGGTAAATTACCAACTATGGTTCTTCGTAATCACGAGTAGTTAACCTAGATAGTAGATACTCATGGAAGAGTGACAACTCTTGAGTAGAGTTTATACCATGTGTTACAGAAATTACATTAACTAATGCTTGACATTATAAGCAATGCCATTGATAATTGGATGAGACATGACTTTGGCTCCATTAAGCAGTGTAGTGGACAGCAATGACATAGTTTGGCAGAACATATTTTTTGATACGTTTAGTTTTTGTTAGCTACTTTTCCCTAAGTCATGTTGCAAAGATCTGTTGCATTGCATTACCAAGATGCAAGTAGATGCTAAATAAAAGCCAAGTGAGAGAAAATCGAGGAGTAACCATTCAATAACAGGTGTAACCAATAGTCTGATTTACCAAATGGTACACCAAGTTCTACGGATCTGATTTTCAACATGAGTTTTAAAGTACACTTAACAGATTGGCCCATATTAATCTTCTATAGTTCAATCAATTTGCACACAAATGGTAAGAAGTAAGCAAAGGATCTGACAAGAAGCCAAAGAAGTAGCATTAGCAAATTTACTCTAGTAGAATATGCATCCCCTCGGTGTAAAGAAATAATATATGAGATGTCTCAGTACTACAAAGAGAACACACCTTGTTTGGTTCTACATTGGACTGCCTTCTTATGCTGCAATACAAAAGCAGTAATGAGACTTTCCAGAATGAGAATATATATATTACTTTTTCCACTAATTTTTTGATATAGCATGACCCACTCAAATGGTACAAATCAAAACATATTCATAAACAATCAGAAATGTTTCATGTTCCTGTAAATTTGTGGCGCTCACTAGTCAGCTTCCTAGCATCAAAGAAACCAGCGAGGGCGGGGACGCACGGGCGGCGCCTCGTCTCCTCGGGCGCTGAAGATGATGGCGGGGGCAAGAACATGGCAGCCGCACCTTGCTCCTCAAGTTCTCGGTGCTTACGTCAATGGGGCGCGCGGCCACGGAGGCGAGGCAGGTCAAGGGGCGGTGGGCGCGGGGGAGAAGAACATGGCCGCCGGAGGTAGAAGACGACCTCCGTGCGTGAATGGATAAGGAGGAAAGTGGGATGCCCTGTGCGTGAACTGCTGTGGGTGAATGGATAAGGCCCTGTTTGGAACGCGGGAATTTTTCTCCGTTCCTGCGTTTTTCTGCGTTTTTCCTGTGAAAATAAACTGATTCCTGTGAAATTCCTACGTGATTCCTGTGAAATTTCTACGTTCCAAACAGGCCCTAAAGAGGAAACGAAAGCAAAGAAAAGAAACGGGAAAACAAGGATAATATAGACATTTTTTTTACTATTGGAGAAGTTGTTTGCCAAACGCTTTAAAAAATTGATTTAACTTCTCAAACGAATCTGCCGAAGCTATTTTTACCGAGCCGGAGCTCTACAAAATGAGGTTCGTGTGGGTTTGTTTTTGTCCCAATTTTTTTTACCGTGCCTTCTTGGGTTCAGGTGGGTCAAAACAAAATTTTAGTTGATTTTTTTGTCAGTTCTGTCACACGCGCGCGTAAATCTAGCGCCGGCTGCTTAATTTTTTGTTTCTGTCCAAAATAAAATATAGTTATGTGGTCAAACAGGTTTCAATTTTTAAATAATTTATGTTGCTAAAAGGTTATTATATTGTATTTGTAATAATTTTTTATACCTTCAATTGTCTCAAGTGTTTGTAATATTGTCTTTAATATTTGTAATTTTGAGAAATAGTTGTCTATTCTTGTGTGTTTTTATATTATAGAAAATAATAGTTTCTTACATTTTGGAGAAACAATTGACCGATATTATGTATATTGGTGTTGCCTATTAAATGAAAAATGAAAAAAAAAGACTTATCAGATGTAGGGTATAACTTCATATTATAGAAATAAATTATTTTTAACATTTTTTAAAACTAGCTAAGCATCATCTATATAGGTTGTGGCCGATTAAATGGAAAAAGTGAAAAACATATGACTATTTTTGGTGTACTAATGTTGCCATATATTTATAAGAATCACCATTAGTTAGTCACGATATAGAAATCCTTTAGTATACGACGATTTCTACTACTCCAGCTTTTAACGACGCCTAAAGATTTTTTGTCGTAAAGACATATTCACACAAAAAACGTCGTAAAACAGACTAACTTAGCGACAAATCTCGCTGCTCTTCGTCTTCGTCTTCCACGTGAGAAACCGGCGTAGAGCTGGTGTGCGTCGCGGCGGCCTCCGTCCCCGTGTTGGTTGCTGGTGCTTCGACGCGTCGCCGCTCTTTGTCCCGTCGTCCGTGGAGGTGGTGGTCTTCTTCCCGATTCTTCCGTCCCTCTCGGTGATGGATCTGGTGGAGGCGGTGGTCTTCTTCCGTCTTCTTTCGTCCCTCTCGGTGGTGGATCTGGTGGAGGCGGTGGTCTTCTTCCCGCTTCTTCCGTCCCTCTTTGTGGTGGATCTGGTGACTGATGGTGCTCTTCTTCCCGCTTCTTCTTGCAATCCTAGGTGGTGGATCTGGTGGTTGCTGGTGCTTCGACGCAGCGCCGCTCTTTCTCCCGCCTGGTTTGTACTGGTTCTGGCATCTCTTATGGTTTGTTGCAAGTTATTGTTCTTGACTTGTTAGGTTTACCAAGTTGATTTGGTTTCTAATCTGTTAGGTTATGATATTTAATATATGAACTTGATCTGTTATCGTAATGCTTCTTCTTTTTTACATCCTAATGTGAGTGATCCACCGTGGTCAATGATGACACAACCAATGATTCAAGGAACTGGGAACATAAGCTTTTGCATGTTTCATACTGTCAGCTTATTCACTTGCTGGTGTTGCCATTAGGTGCACAAACACGCTCTGCTCGTCGGATTCTGTAATGTTTATTTGTTATTGGTGTTTTACATTGCCAGAAATGACATTCTTCCTTGCTGTTTTGTTTAATTCTACCATGTATCTTCATATGATAATTACTTTAAAGACTGTTAAATTGTCTGAGGCCATTCGTTGTTGTTCAAAAATTTATGTTTGTTGGATCACTTGCTGCCTATTAATTTATGTGGCTTTAAAATTGTGTGAGACCATTTGAGTGAGTAGAATCACTTAGGTCTGGTCGACCACAGCCAGCTGACAAACGCAGTCTCAGTTTGACAGTTGGTGGTAGTTGGCCTCTTGGCCTGGCTGGTTAATGGGTGCCAAACACCAGCTCGGTCAAGCCGGGCTCGTTTCGTACACCTGCACAAACAAGTTGCATTGCAGCTGTTGGGTCTGGCCTGCTCTGGCCTGGTCCTATAGGGCGGGCCGAGTTGTGCACGGCGAGGTGCACAAACACGCTGAGCCAAGATATGAGCCAACACTTTATAATTTTTAACGAGCTGAGCCAGCACTTTAGCTCATGTAATTAATGAGGCTCGTGAGCCTAATGAGCCAAAGTTATTGACCCTAAACTTCATTAGTTTTATAAGACTTCATGTTTTACACTTTACAATTAATTAATGATTGAACTTTGACTTTATAAATTTAAGATTATATAAATGTATTTGTTTTTAAATGGATTATGGATAATTAATAATAGATTATAGATACACATTAGGTACTATAATATATCATGTTATTTTTTGATTTAAGACTTATAAATAAACATTTTATATATTATTATTATTCTCAAAATTTAAATAAATACATATATTATATTTTTTCTGACTCGCGAGCCTAACGAGCCAGTTTGAGCTCGTAAACGAGTCGAGCCGCTTTCTAGCACGTTACGAGCCGAGCCCTAACAAGTCGAGCTGGCTCGTTAGTCCAACTTTAATCTCAATACACAGCACATGACAACAGGAGTCAGGAGGAACCGGAGATCCCAAAAAGTTGTGAAGTAACCAAGGAAGAATTATAGACATCAGAGTATATGACACTACGAGAGTAGGCACCGTCGACAATTATATATAGAGAAGTGTGCGCTTGTCATGAATCAAATACTCAAATCAAATTGTTGCTTGCGTCATCCATATCCGTTCATTAATACAACAGAGGTACGATCGAATTTAGAACGTTGATTTTTAGGGGTTTTTTATCAAAAAAAATGAACCGAACGGCAACAGTACAAAAGGACTAAAACACTCGAACAGATGACCGCGACAAAAGGTCCATTAGTACTGGTTTCTCAACCGTTATCTCACCTCATGATAATCGAACCTTGGACCTCTCGCACTGCCTCACGTGCACAAACCATCCCACCTACTCAACTTATCTGTCAATAGATGAGACTTTTCCCTTTTAAACCTACGCATCGAGGGACCTTTAGTTCCGGTTCGTAACATCAACCGGGACTGAAGGGTATATCTTTAGTCTCGATTGGTAACACCAACTAGGACTAAAGATCTATTAGTCCTGGACGCAAAAAAAATTAAGACTAAAGTTTATTTTGGACATCGACGAAAGGTCCATTTTCTAGTAGTGAGGAGAACCGCTATGAAACGCTCTATCCAACCCAACCAACTCACGATGGAGATGTGTCAATAAACTGGCAAGGGTAGCCCATCACTGTCCGCCGAAACGCGACGACAGACCCATCGCCTCTGCCGCCGCCAGTGGTGGATCCAGAAAAAAAATGAAGGGGGTTGATTTGTTTTTCTTTCTCTAATCTCTCTATTTTTCTTCTTTTCTTCTCCTTCAACCTCTTAAAACAAGATTGAAAGGGGACTAATCTCTTCTTCTTCCTCTAATAATCTCTCAATTTTTCTTATTTTCTCCTCTTTTTCCCAATCTCTCTATATTTTCATTGACACACTAGCTATTAGGGGGCTCGAGCCCACCCAGCCCCCTATAGATCCGCCCTTGGCCGCCGCCATGACACCCGTAGTATCTAGTATGCGCGACGGGCCACACATAGACGGATAACATAGCAATAGATACCAGAATAACATATGAATACAAGTTTAGATAATTTTACTCTTTATTTAACTAGCAGGGTAACCCCTCCTTTTTGTTAAAAAACATTGTATATATGTATTACTCCCTCCGTCCCTAAATAAGTGTCGTTTACGCTTTCTAAAAAACTTCTTTGACTAAATATATATTAAAAAATATTAATATTTACGTTATATAATTAGTATCATTAGAAAGATCTTTGAATCTAGTTTTTTAATAAATTTATTTAGTGATATAAATGTTGTACATATTTTATATAAATTAAGTCAAACTTGTGGCACGGATACCAACAACGATAGTTATTTAGGGACGGAGGGATTATTTCATAAGAGCCAGCAAGGAATAATTTATTTTATTTTAAGAAACGTCGGGCTGGGATCATTGCATCATGGTTGGATCGGAGCGCTAGCAATAGCAACAATCTCATTCTCAGAGGAGCATTGGGTATAGCAGTAGCATTTCCAGTTGTCACAAGCGCCCTTAATGTTGTTGCTGCTTTCACCTTTGCATACCCAATTGCAAGTCAGGTCGGAAATGCACGGTCCTCCATATCTGCCGCTCAGGTGCCGGCATTCACCACTCTGCGTGCACGCAGACATTGAACATACTAGCACATGCAAGAACGTGGTTAATTAGCCCAAAGACTAATAATAAAAAAACAGCATACTTTTTTTTATTTGCATGCACCCAAAACTTAAGCTGTTGGGAGAGATATGGACAATTCATTCACTTGGGATGTACCGGCGGCCACGATGACGATTAGGAGCACGGCTGCTGAGAGATTCTTTCCTGAAGGCGCCATTGGTTGTTTTTTGAAAGTTTTTTTGTACGTAGAGCATAAGTTTTTGTACGTTGAAGAAACGAATGAGAGAGCAGGGTTGATGGACGATCGAGTGAGAAGTCCGAGAATATATATAAATTGCATGCCTAGTGTGTTCCACCATAGAAGCATAAACATACGGGATTCTCAGATACAACAAAAATATAAAAAATACATGCTTAGTGTGTTGTGCCACGTCACTTGTGACACAAAAAAACAAAAATACCACATATACGTCACATAACAACTTTTGAAAGATTTTTATGTTTGTTATCTTCCAGTTTTAGAAAATCAAAATCTGGAGTGACAATAAAAATAAAAAATGACACATATATACACTAGTAAAAAAAGTTTTTAGAGGCGGTTAAGGCCTTGTTTGGATGCGCATGTATTGCTCTCAAACCACGTGGATTAGAGTGGATTGGAATGTATATTAGTTCAAATACACTCTAACACATGTAGTTTGAGAGAGATACATACGCATCCAAACAAGCCCTAAAGTGAGTTTTCAGGGGTGTGGTTTAAAAAACAATACAGTGCCACGATAGTAAAAATAGGGTCCTTTTATCCATTCCTGAAAATACATTTCTATGAGTAGTTCCATTAGGATATCCGCTCCAGGGGTGGCCTCTAAAAATCCTTATGGCGCAGGACAACAGTCCATGTAAAATATTTTTAGTGGCGGTTGAAATTTTTTTATTCAATAAAGGCCACTGCAACACAACCGTCTCTGAAAATGCATTTGCAAGTGCGGTTCAATGAACCTGTCTCCGAAAATCTGTTTGAAACTTTTCGAATTTAAAATTTCTATCCATATTGGAAATCGCTTTTTCCCAGCAATTTTCAGAGCCGGTTGCAATTGATTCAAATTAACTTCATACATAAGTTAACTAATACACAAATGATCAACAAAGTATTTGTAGCACAATTCAAATACATTCAAACTATAAAATAACTTTTTTTTTGCGAAGAACTATAAAATAACATTAATTATGATTCTACCCAATTAATTTAAATGTAGTTTTAACGAACGCACCCATTGGATATAATGCGTATCCAGTCGACATGGGATATGGGTTTGATAAGGAATAATTTAATTTATAATGGCAAGTGTGCTGCTTCGTTGGTGTTATTAGTTTATTTGATGGGTCGTCATTGGTGTTATCAGCACAAGGCATCCCAACGCACAGCACAGGACAACAGGAGTTAGGAGGAACCGGAGATCACAAAAACCTTGTGAAGTAATTAAGTAACCAAACAAGAATTATTTACATGAGAGTAGGAGACTATGAGGGCAGGCACCATCGATAAGAGATTATTGCTATAGAAGTGTGCACTTGCCAATTTGTCATGAGTCCAATCGAATTGCTTCTATGATTGAATCATCAGTTCTATAAAACCGAGTGCACTTGCCAATTTGTCATGAGTCCAATCGAATTGCTTCTATGATTGAATCATCAGTTCTATAAAACCGAGGTACGATCCGAATTTAGAACTATGAATTTTCAGGTTATATATATGATCATTTTTTGGGGGGAATGAACGGAACTGGAGTACAACAAAAAAGAGGAAGAAAACAGTAGATAAAGGACTCCAACAGGAAATTTTAAACTTTATGCAAGGGAGGAACCGATGCCAAACACGTGCTTGATCCGACCAACAAACTCACGGTCGAGATGTGTATACGAACCTACAAGTGTAGCATGTTCATGACCGCCCAGAGTGCGACGATTGGCCCATCGTTGACACTACCGCCGCCGCCATGCGACAAGCCACGCGTAGACAGGATAACATAGTGAAAGGATTAAGATGCCCAAAAATGGGTGAATTGAGTTTATTTCAAATTTCTAAAGCAAATATGAAATCCTAATGTCAATTTCCCCGTGGCTACAAAAGGTGTGTCTTACACTAGAAAGTGGTAGCAAGGCAAAGGAATGTAAAGTACCCTACACAATTCTAGTCAAGAGACAAGAAAGTAAAGCAGAATGTAAGTGTGGAATATAAAGAGCTAGAGGGAACAAGAAATGTGACACGACAACGTTTTGTCGACGTATCGAGGAGTTGACACTCCCCCCTAGTCCTCGTTGGAGCACCGCGCAAGGTATACCTTTGATCCGCGCAAGGACCGAGTGCACTCTACGGGGTGATTCTTTGCCGCTTCGGCTCGGTGAATCACCCACAACCGATCTTAATCACTTGGAGAAGAGCCGCAGACAATCTTCCGGCGGTCATCTTCCTCCGATCGCCACCGAACCGTCTAAGTGATGTCGGTCATCAAGAGTAACAAGCTTTGAAATCTCACTTGACTCACTCAAGCATCATGAGATGGATGGATGCACACTTGAACTTTTGGATTCATTAGTGAGGGAAAACTATGGATGGATGGATTCTCAAATCTCTCTCACTAGGGATCTTCCTCTCTCTCCCAACCTCTCAAGGTGTTTCTCAGCAATAGGAATGAGCAAAGGCAGGTTGGGGAGGCAAGCCATGGACTATATATAGCCCACACACAAGCCTAGCTCGGGGGCAGAAAAATTGCGCAGAATAAGTTGGCATCGGACGCACCGATGCCCTGCACCAGACGCACCGATGCCCAGTCCCAATGGCTAGTTTCAGTTCAAACCCTAAGCATCGGACGCACCGATGCCAAACCAACGGACACGTCCGTTGCAAATTCGTTGCTCTTGGGTTTCTGAGAAAATTAACTAAAATAATCAACGGACGCGTCCGTCGGCACCAGAACCATTCTAGAACCTCTCTACATAGCCGATGGACGCACTGACCTTTTCACCTCAACGTCTGTCGTGTGTGTCCGGTCGGAAGCTTAGTCAGACTGAGTCCAACGGACACGCAGATGCCTTCGCACAGGTGCATCTGTCGCCAAACCCTAGGCGACAGCGCCCAACGGACGCGTCCGTCTGAAAGCCCTTGTCTGGTTTTGGTCAATTGATGAAACCTATTGGACTAACCTTTTGCCTAAGTGTGTAGACAAAATGGAATTTGCAAGGTGTTAGTCCATTGGAAGATACAATGATGATATTCGGTGATTATAGCACACCAAAGCTTCATTCGATGGATAGCGACTCGACTCATTGGATAAATAGCTTTTACCTTTACTTGAGTCATAGGGAATGCCGCACTATCAAGAGGGGTGCATTCTAATCTAGTTAGATGGGATAAAAGTGCTCATGTCTAATTATGCGTTTGAGAGACACTTTGCACTCACATGCACTTAGAAGAGCTCCTTAGTGGCTATCTGTTGTGCCACCGGTAGTATTGGTCTCCCACCGGTACTACTGGTGGAGGACCGGTAGTACCGGTCAGCTACCGGTAGGACTTTCTCGCATGCGAAGGCATCACCCTTTTGAACTACCGGTAGTACCGGTGAGCCACCGGTAGTAGCAGCAGACTCTCTTTACGCAAGGTTCGGAAGGCTCCAACGGTCATATTTGTTGGACCGGTAGTACCGGTGAGACACCGGTAGTACCGGTAGTGTTCTGGAGTAGCGAGTATAAAGGTCGTGCCCCTTCTCTTTTGGCCGTGAACCACTCATTCTAACTCACCCCAACTCTGAGAAAAAGTCTCCCAAGCACAAGGCACTCCTCCCCTCTTTCCCTCCATGCTCTAGGCTTCAATCTCTTGCAATACTTGAGCTAGAGAAGTGAGATTAGAGAGTGAGGAACATCGATTCAAGACTTGAGCACTTGGTTCCTCGTCTAGCCGGTTTGGATTTGCATTTGTTACTCTTGGGTTCTTGAAACCCTAGCCGGCTAGGCGTTCTTTGTGTTGCCCATATTGATTCTTGGTTTGATTCTTTGTGAGGGCACTCAAAGTGTTTGTATTCCTCATTCGATCTTAGTGAGAACCTTGGGCACTCTTTGTGTGGGCCTCAAGGAAGAGGCAAGGAGGTGAAAGAGACTCCGACCTTCGTGGTCACCTCAACAACGAGGAGTAGGAACTCTTGTGTAGAGTTGCCGAACCTCGGTATAAATCGTGAGTCTCGTGTGCTTGTTGATGTGGAGATGGCTTCGACTATCCTTGTTCTTCGTGTTCTTCTTCTCTCTCCTCATTCATAGGTTTGGAAGGACCGATCTACAAATTGGTAAGGATTCAAGCCAAGGGAACATCAACATCAACATCCACAACCTCAAGGAGTGTGGGGAAAAGCTTGGATCTGAAATCCAAGTTGAATTCCTTGGCTTATTGGAGAATCCCGACAGGTACCGGTAGTACCGGTCAGGTATTTCCTGCACCCTTTCAAGTTCATCTTGTTCTATCTTTTTGCTAGGGTGTTAGTTTGTGTGTGGTTTACATTCTTTGATTATTAGACTTGTGAATAGGTGGTTGGCTTTATCCTTTCTAGAGCTAGTGCAACATTGCTTTATCGCCATCTAGTTTACTAACCTCTTGCTTAAGTGTTAGTTGTAGAAATTTTTATAGGCTATTCACCCCCCCCCTCTAGCCATCTAGGACCTTTCACCGTCGCCTGTAACTTGCCTCTCTCAACTCTAAACTTCGTAGCGATGAATATGGAAGTTGTTCTAGGCTAGGGACAACTAGGGCTCACTTAGGACTATGTATGTCAAGTGTGCACCACACCTATACCATGAAGCTCTCCTAAGTCAAGCTACTCTCATTCTAACCCTTCTTAATAGTATGGTCAAAGATAAAACAAAGACCTAGCTATACTAAGTGTCCTTCATCTCCTTATGGCACTTAGTCCTAGCAATCTACGATTTCCATTTCCATTATTTGAAATCTGAAATGATATCCATCTTGGGGGTAATAGAGTACCAATAGTTCCCATTCACATTTGTCACTATGACCTAACATTCTAATTGCCTCTGCAAAACACATGTTATCCATAATAACCTTTCATTGACGTTAATCACCGAACCAATGGGAGCATGAATCTTCACGTAGCAATACAAGTTTGGACACCGGAATAGCATATCAATACAAGTTTAGAGAACTTTACTCTTCATTTAACTAGCAGAGTTAACCCCTCCATCAGTTTCTCTCTTGAACTGGATTATCATCATGCAGCTTACTACAAGACATCTAGCTCAAGATGGACCGAAAGTATGTGTTTTCTTCCTCGGTTCTCATCTTGCCGTGCTTGCAAGACTTAAGCTCAAGCTTCAAATCTTCATAAAGAACACACTTAGTAACTATGATGTATGAACTAGCCTTCTTTAGCAAAGAGATCATAACATCCTTCTCTGTCAGCTGAGATTGCGAGCCCAAACAGGACTTGTACGCACCCAACAAGATAGGCCTAGCCTTCAACTTATCGTTCTTATCAAGCTAATAGGCATACTTGGATTGCAGGTTAGAAAGATTAGGCATGTGAATTGCACAAGCTATGCACTCAGTCTCGTCCGACACTACCACAATAGACTTAGCAAAATCAAGTTCCTTAAGCGCAATATCTAGCTTGACCTTATATTTTTTCATGTCGTCATCGAGAGTGTCATCCTTGTCGGTCTCCTCGTCTCTAAGAGCCATGGTGTAGAAGCCACCATGGGTGGAGTCGACGAAGAAGCAAAGCATGTTCCGTCATTTCTCTCGCTTGTCACCGGAGTCGTTATCGAGATCACTGAGGAAAACAAGGAAGATGTGTTGCTAAGCCTTGGTCGTCTTGATGTACATCTTCTTGAGCGCCTCCATGTTGAATTCTCTCATAGACTTGTGTTTGTTGAAGGTGTACTCATGCTTTTCCTTGTGCTTGTCGGACTCATGCTTGTTGAAGTGTATGGTATTCTTAGGGCAATTGACAATGAACTGGCTAGGTCTCCACAACCATAGCATCCTTGCTTCTGACCGGCCACCAGGTCGGCAATTCAAGTGGTTATTTTGAAACCACGAGATCAGAGTTAGCTCGTCGTCCCCCAAGTGCCTTCACCTACTCATATGTGACGCCAAAGAAAACATCGCAAAGAAAGACTATGAAAGGTTAGCCAAAGAACTTGAACTACTAGTACCGAAGACCAAGGCCATATGTGGTGAAAAGGGATTCTCGAGTTTGGCCTGAGTCTAATAGTCAATCTCAGTGGACTTGAGCTTGTTGAATAGCTCATCCATGGTAAGGGTCTCATAGTTGGGTGACTCAGTTATTGCAGCAACTTTCACCACCCAAACCTTCCGATCTAGGACATGTAGTAACATGATTGCTCTCTCATGACCATCATAAGGTAGTTGTGGCCTATTAGTCCGCATCTTGTTGACAATCGACTAAAAGTGAGAAAATAGTGCATTGCCAGACTCTGTAATGATCTAAGAAAAGTTATCATACTCTAGTATATATGTACGTACAATGGCGGATCCACGAGGGGGCTGGGGGTTGCAGCCCCCCTCGTGAGCTATGACACAACTAGCTAGAGGGGAATTTTTTTAGTAAAATACATAGATATTTAGATTTTTTAAAAATACTTGTTAGACTTTATAATATATTTGTTGTCTTATGTTTCATTAAATTCTATATTTATGACTTGTTTGGTATAGTTCCATTTGATTTTGGTGTCAGTCCATTCATACACTAGAATAAATATCTATTTTTCTCTTAAAATGAATCAGGATTCATAGAAATCACTATATTTTTGTGTTATTGGCTCTAGCTTCTCTATGCATTGTAGCAAAAAAATCGAAGATATTTACTGACGTGTTAACAAAACTATATTATTAAAAAAAATATTGAACTGGACCACCCTAGATTAAAATCATGGCTACGCCACTGCTCGTGAGTCTCAATTCTCACTTGAATTATTGTACCATTAGTCATAAATCACCACTAAATCTTCATTGTCAATCATCATCTCCATTACTTAGCCCCCTGTACGTATCAAAGAGTCTGGTCTTAACCTATGCGGTCCCTACGTGATAGCTAAGAAGGTTCACCCAGATCTCTTGAGCCATAGAGTGGTCAGAAACCCGATCAAACTCACAAGGAGCAAGACACAAGAGAATGGCATTACTTGCCTTGCAATTGACCTTGTGCCGATCAATTTTCTCCTAACCGACACGGACTGCAAGAACAATATAAGTCTTATCTTCATAAATTTCCCAAACCCGCAATCCTATCCTCCAAGATAAGCAGAGATACGAATCTTCCAGTACGGGTAGTTGGTTTTCCATACAAAATTATAGCTTACCTAAACTATGCTCCATGTCGTCTTCACGAATCACACACCGATTAAGGTGGAATGATCATTAACTGGCATAGACACTAAATGAAAGACCGAAAACAATGACCACAGTGGAGGTGAATGGGAGCCTCAAACTTCTTTTGAAATATCCAACCACAATTCCAAAATCACCGCCAAATACGCAAACCAATCACCGTGATATCCACGACCTAAATAATTGGGAGGACGTTCCTTAGAAACATAGCGAGACACCACAAAGCAATTAATTTTTGTGGTTTTCGTTGTTTCTCTGCGCGTTTTCCGAACACATCCGGTGCATCCCTCGCGCATGACCGGTATGAGGATGACCTGAGTATGGTTTTTCGCTATTTTGCGTCTAGTTCATTCTCGGATTGCTTTGTGGTGTCCCACTGTGTTTCCAAGGAATATCCACCTTATTTGTGTCATGGACGCCATGGTGATTGATTTGCGTGTTTGACAGTGATTTTGGGATAGTGTCTTTAATATTTTGGAAGAATTTGAGACTGTCATTCACCCTCTCGTCTTTGGTCGCTGTTTTAACAGCTAATATGAACCAACTAAAGCATTTACGGTTCTGAAACTAAAATTAAAATTACTCTCTAACTTCACGAGTTTACGATGGGAAATAATCCCTTACCAGAAAATTATGCTGAAACCCATAGGCAATTGATGTATAAAAACAAAGAGAAAAGCGAAACTACAAATATTTGTATAACATGAGCTTCACTATCACAATCCTTACAAGCAGTGAAGCAATCTATCACAGTTCAGCGCTGCGCGCAGTTCAGTTTGTGGGGGCTGTGTGTTTGATCAGGTACTCCATCGCTACAGCAGCGTGGAAGGCAGCTCCTACAGGGAGCACATCCTCATCAATCACAAAGTATGGGGAGTGGAGGGGATGCATTGCCTCCATGCTCTCGTTGCGGACTCCAATCATGAAGAACGCCCCCGCGAATTTCTGGGCGTAGAACGAAAAATCCTCAGCGCCCATTAATTGGGCGCCTATCCTCACGTTGTCCTGCCCAAGCATAGTCTCTGCCACTTCTCTGGCATGATGGTACATCCCTTCATCATTTACAGTGGCTGGATATGGACGGAGCTCCTCCTGCATGAAGTCGACGACGGCGGTGCAGCGGTGGACGGTGGCATGAGCTTCTATGATCTTTGAAAGAAGTATAAAGATATCATTAATTTGCTGTTCTAAGCGTGGTGTAGATAAATGTAATTTTGGATTGATCTTGATCCACTACAGATTAATGGACAAATGGAGAAATAGCGCGCTTCCTGCATTGTTTACCTCTTTGATCCTCTTCATAAGATACGAAAAGCCTTCTGTTGTCAAGCTCCTGAAGGTCCCACCAAAGGATACTGACTCTGGAATGACATTGTTAGCATCACCTCCTTTCATGAAAGTGACCGAGACCACCTGACGGTGGAAAACAAAGAGGAGATCATGATGCTGTTATATAGTATATCAGAGTAACATCTGGATAGTGATCAACAAACTAAAAAGAGTCTAAGACACAAGATAGGCTGCAAATTAAAGCTAGATAGCAAGCACGGTAAGCTATCACCAAAAACATACTGCAGACTGTAGGGGATCAATTTCCCGGGCAACAAGCATCTGAAGGCTGACGATGGTAGAGGATGCTGCAACAATGGGATCCACAGCATCATGTGGCCCTGCAGCATGTCCGCCTTTTCCAGTGACCGTCACTAAAAACCTACCTGATGCTGCTAGGAATGGCCCTGGTCTGGAGGAAACCGTGCCTACAGGAAGTCTTGGATCAACATGCAAGCCGAAAATAGCCGACACATCATCCAGGACACCTTCTCTTAGAATATGGTAAGCGCCGGCGTAACCTTCTTCTCCGGGCTGGAAGACAAGCCTCACAGTACCCTACAGAATACAAGCAGTGTTTCATCGAGTAAATTGTCAAATGGTGAAATTAAAAGGACAACAAACATATGTCTCAAGCTCACAGGCCCTGCCTTTCTGTACACAGTGTACCTTGAAATCATCCTTCCGAGCTTGAAGCAATTTAGCTGCCCCAAGAAGCATCGTTGTGTGAGCATCATGTCCACAAGCATGCATCTTTCCACTTTCCTTGCTCTTGTGTTCCCAGTCTACCAATTCCTGACATATGAATGGTCGCAAAGAAATTGGCAAAGAGACAGTTTGTCCACACAATATATATAGAGAAAAAAGGAGTCATGATGCCACATTTCAAAGAGAAACACTTATTAATAACCTCAACAGCATTTTTAACGTGGATAGTTGCTTCACAAGACACATCAAATCCATGCAAGATGTTTTGAAATGAACAGATTCATATTTTTTTTTGCAAACAGAAGAGAGAATAATTACTTTTTTTTGTAACGTAAGATTTTATTAAACCAAAGAGCAGTACATTGAGTTAAAGACTTTGGAACACTCCTGGTCTCTGCCTGAGCCATTCAAACACCTAGGAAATGAAGACCTACGTCACCTACTCTACCGCTGCGGGACCACTACAACTATACCCTGTATATTTGACCGCCAGAGAATACACCAAGAAGTCGATGGGTAGCTGCATAAATGACCTGATTCTTCTACTTTAACTAGCACACACATTTACGTCATATACGCTTGGCTTATCAGCCACTGAAACAGCAGAAAAACAGTCAAAATAGCATCAACTGACTTATCAACAACCGAAACGATCAGGCGAACAGGATGTTAGTTTAGCTAAATCCACGCAGAACTATATATATTTAATTATATAGTGTGTATCCCAATATATATGGGATTGGTTTTCACAATGAATGATTTTAAAACGGCATGCATGTGTGCTAGCTGCTTCGTTGGTGTTATTAGCTAGTTTGTTGGATGGATCGCTGAAGTCGTCGTTGGCGTTATCAGCACAAGCATCCCAACGCATATATAGGACAACAGGAGAGACGGACGCCAGAGATGCCAGAATCAAAATAAAACTCTTTCTCAAGTAACCAACCAAACAAGAACTATAGACATGAGGCACCATCAAAGAGAGACTATTGCTATACAAGTGTGCACTTTTCTTGAGTTCAATCGAATTGCTTGCGTCGATCTGTTCTTTTAAACAGAGGTACGGTGTGAATTTAGCACATTGATGAATTGCCGGGTGTTATTTGATCAAAAAAAAAATTTGGAATGAAACCAACGGGTGCACAACACAAATGGACGAAATATAGTTAGATACAGTACAATGCAGGACTATAACACTCTAACAGAATTTCTGCAAGAGAAAAACATGCAAGAACCGATCGATGCGAAACACGTGCTCGATCCAACCCCAACTAACTCACACGATCGAGATGTGTATACGGACCTGCAAGGGTAGCGCGTCCATGTCCGCCCGGAGCGCGAATACGGGCCGCCCATCGCTGCCGCCGCCGCCGGAGATGGTCGCCACGACGCCCGTCTGCGCGACGGGCCACGCGTACGGCACGCCGATGGCGTCGAGCTCGGCGCGGACGAGCTCGCTGGTGCGGTGCTCCTGGAAGCCGAGCTCGGGGCGCTCGTGGATGCGACGCCGCAGGCCGCGCAGCCACGCGGCGAAACCCGGCGCGCGGGCCGCGCCCAAGAGGCCCTCACCGAGAGACGGCGTAACCGCCGCCGCGGCGCGCGGCGTGTGGTGCAGTAGGACGAGGAGGAGGGAAGTCGCGAGGAGATGCCGCGGCGGCGGGGCCATGGCCATGGCCACGGTGAGCGGCGAGTGGCGGCTGCAACGCGTGTGCACGGTGGTTCTGTTTCAATCAGTGAGATAGCGCATCATCGGCCTCCACGAAAGTGAGCTAGCTGGGATCTCTCCAAACCACAGTTTGCTTCTCTCTTTGAACACTACCACGTACGGAGTACTTTCCAAACTATGTTCAGTCCAAAATATTTGGCGGTTCTTTGGACAGGTTTAAGTGATCCTTTTCACGTTGAGGCGCCGCTAAAATCTAGTTTTGGAATATTTCCAAAAATATATATATTGGGAAGCAGCTCCGCCCATTGGCTGCACGGCTGGTCCTCTCCTCCGGCGCATAGAGGGTGTGGATATTCGTAGCTGTGACGTGGATATCTATCGATACACCGTATTTGGTTCCATGGATAAGCTACTCAATATTTCACAATAATAAGAGATTTGCTAAATTTCAGGTGTCTCGATAAGCTACTGAAATTACAGTTTTATTTCGTTGCAATTTATGTAGACACATTCTGTAATTTTTTGTTTCAAACCTGTTAGACAAAACTACAAACCTAACAAACTCTTATATATGTTGGCACAAAGACAATTTAACATTTACAATTATTTCTATAGAAAGACAAGGACAAAAAATTAATATGTTATAACACAAAGACAAATAATAAAATACAAAATTAACAACTACGAAGTAATTTATACTAGTTGGTGGTATATTAGTGTTGTCTGAAATCATCTTAAATTTCAGGCACCTGAACTATAGAAAAAGTGTAATAATAAATATTTTGAGTAGGTGTCGAATATTATGGTCTCGACTCTCAAAAATCTAGTGGGTGAGCTTATCCACATGTTGATTAACGCATGTTTTGTATGACAAATATAGCGGACAAAAAAACATATTTAATTTTAATTAGTGATTATATAATGATAATATTAGTGGTGATGCATTTTATTAGTGTGTAACTAGCTGTTATTGTTTTTTAATATCCAATTTCATTCGTCCAACCAAACAAAAAAATAGCTCGCTCTATCCATCAACTAAAACGACAATATAGATATTTATATCTCAAAATCTACGGCGATACCCTATCCAACCATGTCCTAAAACCAAACATATTCGTAAGTTGCCGAGAGAACTAGAGAGAATCTCTTTTTATTTATCATTCCTTTGCAATTTGCAGCTCTTATTTTCAAATGAATCAAATAATTTAAATTATTTAAATTTATATAAAAATAATTATATTTATAATATGAAATAATTTTTATTATATTAATTTTGTAGTCTATTTTTATAAATATAGTTGAGATATAAATGTGTCCATGGCATGTAAATTATGTGGGGTTGTGTTGTATGACTTGGGCCGAAAGGCTGGTAGTGGGTCGAGGTGTACAACATCTCCAAGAGATTAGCTAAAAGACTAGTCAAATTTAGTGATTGAGTTACTCTCTAAACTAGATAATACTAGAGTACTCTAACAAACTCTGTAAAATGAAGGGACTATATAGCTAGTGAGGTAAGCTATCTAAAAGTAGAGAGCGAATGTCGTGGAATGAAAAGATACTAAACTTGGAGAGTCGTTTACAAAGTCTGTTGGAGACGATTTTTGTTTTCATAATAGCCAAATTTACATTTAGAAAATAATTTAGCTAATCTCTTGAAGATGCTCTAAGGATAATATGATGCTTGAGCGGATAGGAAAAAGTCCAATTTTCCTCACTCAATTTTGTCGTGTGTTCGTTTTTGTTCCCCCGAATTATAAAATCAAAAACCTTCTCTCCTTTAATTTAAAAAATTGTTTGTTTTATATCCTTGATGGGTTTTGGACGGTTGTTTTACCACAGTGATGATGATTTTGTTTTTTTGTTTTTTATTTATTTTGACAGAATATTTAAAAACCCATAGTAAATCCAACAACAATAGATTTTTCATTTTATGTTTTTTTGTGATTTACTATAATTTTTTAAAGATTTAGCCGAAATAAAAAAAACTAAAAACTTTATACTAAACTATATCATGTTATATATTCATTGTGTAGATCTACTCATGTGGAGTCCAACAAAATTATTTTTACAATTTATGATTTTTTAAAAGATTTATTCAAAATAAATGAAGCAAACTTGTACTAAACCATACTAAAAACTTTATACTAAACTATATCACTGTATAGCTCATGTGGAGTCCAACATAATTGAATTTTCCATTTTATGATTTTTATGTGAACTGTACTAAAGTATACCATTTTCAAAGATTTAGCTGAAATAAAAAAATCGCCTTCAAAACTGCATATAACCGGGCCAGGAGGTAAAATGCATAATTTTAAAAATTGTGAGAGATGTTTTTATCCGATTTTAGAGTTAAGGAAGTAAAAGTGAACTTTTACCAAGATTGAGGGAGGAAAAATAGATTTTTTTTTCCTATATCATATATGAACCTGTGACATGGTAGAATAATAGAATTTGTCCCCGGATTTCTATGTGTTCTTTCTCTTGTTCTTGCTACTCTCCATCAATTCTAGTCCGCAACAATTGTTGTTACCTTCCTCGCTATTAACATAACAATTATAGTATCAGAGTCTGTGTTACTGTATCTTTCCAAACTTGAAATGTAACAAAATATCAATCCTATTTTTTATAAATTTAATTAAATTTTAAAAGAATTGCTTGTCCTAAATCTGAAATTGAATTTTGTATGGAAGTACGCAAGATGAAAACTTCAATTTTAGAGTTATATATTTTTTTTGTCTTTTTTTTATTTATTATTATATATTTCACACACAAGACTGCACATATATTGATTAGTGAACACTTCAGTTTATGAACAAATGTATCTTAAAGTCATCGCAGACTTAAGGATACTATCACTCTGCTTTGTTTCTTTTTTCGAGCATAACTTGGCAGAGTAGTAACCAAAGGTAGCTATTTACATGGATGTTCCAGTAGTGAAAAGAAGAACCAAAAGAAGAAAAGTACTAGAGAGGAATGAACAGAAAAAAGTCAATAACAAAAATTACAGTTCCCACCTGCGCTAGTTGTAGGTTGTAGCAGCTGCAGGGATGCAAACGGCAGCCCACGACCCTATATATAAACTTAATTTTGTGGGTTGTCGTTTAAACCCGCTAAAATTAAACTTATATGTGGGTTTGTGAGCTAGCTCATTTGAATCCTTAGCTAGGTGTAGGTTATTTTTCCGGCAGTTCTTATGACAGGAACAAGGTCGATATCTGTCGCATACTGGCATTAGTTACACCAAAAAAAACGAAGACAAATGACCCTTTTGTCACCTACTGCACCTTTGTTTTGGGCCCATTGTGGGAGATCACTCATAGCCACATGCACAAGGAACAATGAGCCCAGATATCGTATGGATGTCCAACTCCAACCATTTTTTTTTATTTCGTTTTTTCAGTTTTGTAGTATTCCTTCCTGCGCGGATTTGAGTTCACGAATGGAACATGCGCTTCAACTTCAATAGTCTGGTCACAGCATTTGTATGGAATTAGACGCAGTTAGATAAAAAAGAATCCCTCTAACCCCAATGCCAGTTTTAACACATGTTTGTAGGCTTGGAAACATTGTACTTGTACACCTACACCCAATTTTATGGAGTACAAATGAAACGCATCTCTCTGCTCTTCATAAACTTTTGCCATGTCGCGCGCACTTATCGCCATCAGGCAGGCATTTTGTTTGACGGCTTTGTGTCTATGTTGCATCTTATTTAGAGTCTTTTTGGGACTGTTCCGCTCCACGTTTTTCAGCTCTGTTCTACGTTTTTTAGCCAAACGGTTTCAGCTCTACGTACACAGCTCTAGAAAGAAAAATGTGAAGTTGTGAGAGCACCTAAAGAGGTACTCCACAAACTTCAGTTTTTTGAGGAGCTGCTTCATAGTAGAGTTTGCAGAGAGTTTGTGGAGTTACGATAGTAGTAGAGTACTACTTGGTACTGTGTAATTTTTCGTGTGATTAATTTCAGTGCTTTTGTTCGCCAATTAATTTTAGTAATTCCATGCTATGTCAAACTGTCCTGTGACAAAATCCGAGGCTTTGTCCGAGTTTCACTAGGGTGTAATCTGGAAGCTTAAAATGATCTTGTGCACGTAAAGATGGGCACGGGCCGTGCGGGGCCGGCCTGGTACCGTGCCGTGCCATGCCCGTGCCGATGGCCACCGGGCCGACGAGGCACGCCGTGCCCTGCGGGCCGTGCCTCACAGGCCTACGGGCCTGTCCTTCGGCCCAGACCCGGTCCTATAGGCTGTCGGGCCGACCCGTGAGCACGCCGTGCTTGGCGGGCCGTACTATCCCATAGCTTATTTGACATATTTTTATGTGTAAATTTGACTGATTTTTATGTTATTTTACGAATTTGACGTATTTTGATGTTGTGCTGCAATGTGAGATAGATGTATATTTGGATTTAGAACTATTATATATTAAAATTTCATATATTTTCGGACATAAAAATTACAGCGGGTCGTGCCTTGTCAGCCCACCGTGCCTGGGTGAGGCCCAGGCACGGCCCGCACATCGGGCCGGGCCAGCCGGGCCCGCACAAAACCGGGCTCATGCCGTGCCCGTGCCTGGCTAAAATGACGGGCTGCGGGCCGTGCCACCGGGCTCGTGCTTTATGCCCAACTTTATGTGCACGTATTCAACCCTCTCTCTCCACCGGCCACAATTCGGAAAAGCATATATATATATATATATATATAGCTAGAGAATGCCCAAAGTATTCAGACAAGCTAGGCTTGTTTTTTTTTTCTCCAATTCAGTTTAGGTTGATGCATGATTCTTGTTCGCATACTCAATTGCCACACCGGCATGGAATGCAGCTCCGATGGGAAGCACATCCTCATCGATCACAAAGTATGGTGAGTGAGTGGAATGGATTGTCGCCATGGTGCTCTTGTTGCCAACTCCAATGGTGAAGAAGGCGCCCGCCATTCTCTGCGCATAGAACCCGAAATCCTCTGCACCCATTACCTGGGGACCAAAGTTGACGTTCTTTTCACCGAGGATGCTCTCAGCCACTTCCTTTGCGTGAGCATACATCCTTTCATCATTGATCACAGCCGGATATGGCCTCATCGTGTCCTCCATGAAGTCCACAGAGCCAGTGCAATGATGTACCACTGACTGTCCTTCTACGATCTTTCATCATATAAAAGCATTTGTAAAAACTACATATATAGAAGTAAAAAACTGAAACTATGTAGAGAGGACTTTACCTCTTTGATCCTCTTCTTGAGATAAGATAAACCTTCATTTGTCATGCTCCTCAAGGTGCCACCAAAGGTCACAGACTCTGGAATAACATTGTAAGCTTCTCCTCCTTTCATAAAAGTGATGGATACAACCTGAAATATTTAGTGAAGACGAGGAACCATCAATCTTTTTTTTTAACATATGTAGACAGTTTTACCAAAAAGTTCAAACTTTACAGTAAACGAAAAATACTAGTACAAAAGTATAGTTAAGCAGAAAACATACTGCACCCTGCAGGGGGTCTATTTCCCGAGAGATAATCTGTTGAAGGCTGACGATAGTAGTGGCTGCAGCTACAACAGGATCGATGGAATCATGGGGCATTGCAGCATGCCCTCCCTTACCAGTAACTGTTGCTAGGAATCGACCTGACGTTGCTGCAAAGGGTCCTGGCCTGGATGAAACGACACCAACAGGAAGGGCTGGGTCAACATGCAAGCCAAATATGGCTGACACATCGTCAAGAACACCTTCTTGTAACACATAATATGCACCACCCTGACCCTCCTCTGCCGGCTGGAATATAAGCTTTACAGTGCCCTGATAATGAAGCAAGAACACCAACAAACAATAGAACACATGAAATTTATTATAAATTGATCTGTTCAATTGACTGGTTAATTAGCAGTACCTTTAGGTCACTTTTGCGAGCTTGAAGTATTCTAGCAGCCCCCAGAAGCATTGTTGTGTGTGCGTCATGTCCGCAAGCATGCATTTTCCCACTTTCCTGGCTCTTGTGTTCCCAATCCACCAACTCCTGCCAAAAAGCAACGTTATACCAGGGTAAGTTTCTTTTTTCCCAAATGGTAACTGAAGAATGTGCAAAGTACAGAATGTTATACCATGGAAGTTATGGTGCTAGTTTGCACAATCAAACAATATATTTCTTTTATGTTTTCTCCTAGTTGATCTGATCTCTGCCTTTTAGATTACAACAACAAAAAATTCTTTTAAAAAATCATTACAACATCGACATATTTGTTTCACATGTGAAAGCTGTGCCATACTATTATCGTCCACCAAATTTGTAAATGTTCTCATATGCCCAATTAACATGAATGACCAAGAAAGCAATATCCTTGACAAAAATCTGGCTTGTTGTCGCAATTACTTGTGTAGCTTGGGTCCTTATGACAGTGATGGACAACAGAAATATCAACAAACTAGGGAGATAAAGAGAATGTGGCATACAGTTGGGACAAGATAAGATAGGAGAGCATTTCCAAAAGCTCCATAATTTGTTTTTTTTGGCAAAAAGGAAAAAAAGATCATCCAACAGTTTTCATTTAAATGAACTCCCTAATAAAGGTAAAAAATTGGTAAACCTCTCCTTCAAATGCATCGTGTCTCGTGTAATTTTCTTTCTCTGTCGGGTCTTCCTACATTTCCCCCCTCTGCTTTTGGCCTCCGCCCCTCCCGGGGGGGCTCTTACGACTGTCTAAGGGGGCAGCAGGAGGAGGCCGGGTGGTCGAATTGATTTTTAGCAACCAAACATTATAAATTGTTAGCTCCCTACTCAATTTGCCCAACTGGTATAATCCATAATTTGGCTAGTTTTTTTTTTTAAGAAGTTACAGCATATACTCTAACTTTTAGTATCCTCCAACTGCTAGTTGAGTCTCAATTACAAGGTTTACAAGGCCATTAGGGATACATGTATATAAAAAGAAGTAAAATGGAGGTAATATTGTCCTCACATATTCCAAATTCCCAATTCACCTGCCGACCAACTGTTCAAAAGAATGGCCTGAACTGGGTGAAAACACAATTTATAATAACATAGCACTACTAGCATTAGCACCGTTTCAAACTAAATCAAAATTTCAGAGTAACTTATAAAATTAAACTACGTTTAGTTTGATCAACTTTATAAAAGAGATAATCTAAAAATCAGTACATTATTAAAAAAATATTGTATATTTAGTGATATTAATTTAGTGTCATATGGATATGATTTTTTTCTATAAATATAATTAAATCTAAAATAGTTTGAGTACACAGAAGTTGATTTATTTTGAGCGAACGAAAACAAATTATTAAACCCACGGAGAAAGAAAAACAGAGAAACGCATCATCTTACACCCGTGGGCATCGAATCCCACCCCACGTGGGAAGATTGTGGGAACATCCAAAGGTGACGTGCGGGATTTTGTCATTCGGCACCGCTGAAAGAGGTGTAGCGCGGGGAACAAACAAACAAACAAACAAAGAGACGGGCACGGGCACGGACCTGCACGGGGAGCGCGTCCATGTCGGCCCGGAGCGCGACGACGGGGCCAGCGGCGGCGCCGACGATGGTGGCGACGACGCCGGTCTGGGCGACGGGCCACCTGTAGGGGACGCCGATGGCGTCGAGCTCGGCCCGCACGAGCTCGCTGGTGCGGTGCTCCTGGAATCCCAGCTCGGGATGCTGGTGGATGCGCCGCCGCACGCCGCGCAGCCACGCGGCGAACCCCGGCGCGCGCGCCTCGCGCAGGAGCTCCGCCGCCTCTGCCTCTGCCGAGGCGAGGGAGAGGTGCGAGCAGAGAAGGAGCGGTAGGAGGAGGAGGAGAGTGGAGGAAGAGACGGCCATGGTGGGAGTGGGAAAATGAAGATCACCCGGGCGGTGGTGGTGGGGCGGCGGCGGTGGCAACTGCCAGAGCCGGGAAAGGTGGAAGGAGATCACTTGCCGGGGCCTTCTTCAAGCCAAGTGGTGAAGAAGTGGATCCAACGGCCCAGAGATTTTTCGCCTCTGGCATTCGCGTTCGGGATTAGCCTTTTGGATTAAGCGAGCCGGAGGGGTCCACACTTTTAGCCTTGGTCGTTTTCGAAGTGCCTTCCTGATGACATTACTTTGGACGAGACGGAACCATGAAAAGACAAGACATTCGTTGTTCTTTGGCATACTCCAACAACCCTTTTTCGTATTTCTTATCTGGACGCAACTTCTCCTTGTGTTTTCGATCAGTTTATAACAAATTAGATCGCATACATACATTTTACTTATGTTTACGGTGATTTTTCTACAGAAAAAAATGTTAAAAATGTAGTGGCGCGCAACAACCTATAGGCTATAGTAGATGATAACAATGTCATGTCAATAGATTGCGTGACATAAACTTTTTTTTCCAGCACCCTCTCTTTTTTCCCTCACCGACTCCATCCCTCCCGTGTCGCACCACTGCATCCTACTTCATCCGTTCTAAATTATAAGGGATCCTAAGAATCTTGGAGAGTCAAACTATCTTAAATTTGACCAAACTTATATAACAATATAATAACATTTATGATGTCAACTAAATATCATTAAATTCGTTATCAATTATATTTTTATAATATGCTTATTTAATATCATAAATATTGATAGTTTTTTCTATAATTATTAGTCAAACTTGAGATGTTTTGACTCTTCAAGATTTTTGGAAAGTCTTATAATTTGAGACGGAGGGAGTAATTCCTAGGAAAGTTTTTTCAACTCTCTCCCATGTCATCTTTTGTATCCATCCATATCCGCTTCTGTCCTACCGAGGAAGAAGCGACGTCGTTTGGTTCACCACTCCCTTGCTGGTTCATGGGAGAGCATTAACAATGGGCATGCATCCAGGAAAAAAATACTGAAAAGAACTATATGGTGTGATAGATAATTCCATTTGCCCATATTTTTTATTTACGATTCATTTAATGTTTAAATTATTTGTTTGTAATTATATTTCTTATTAATTCTTTACAATTTATTATATACATTTTGAGTTAGATTCACTACATAAAAACGACGAGTTACCTAGTGCTAAATAAGTTGCCGAGTGTCACACTCGGCAAAAAAAAACACTCGGCAACTTAATTCTTTTTATCGAGTGCCAACTCTCGACAAAAAAAAATACACTCGGCACTTTACCACAAGGGCTAACGTCATCCCGCTCCGTTTAAGTTGCCGAGTGCCTGCCGTTTGAACTCGGCAACTAAAATTAAGTTGCCTAGTGCCAGACTGTTGGCACTCGGCAACTAAATTAAGTTGTCAACTAAATTAAGTTGTCGAGTGTCACCCTAGGCACTCGGCAATTAAATTAAGTTTTGAGCACGGCGTCACGTACGTTGCTCACAAACCTCAAAGTTCACCTACAATATCACTTGTTAGATCATATGGGGACTTTTAGGTTTTTGAACAACGTACGTGGTGATGTGCTCGAAACTTTTTTAAATTTTTACCACAACATACGCACACCGTTTAATCATCATTTTACGTGACGATGTGCTCCAAATTTTTTCAAATTTTTACCACAACGTACTCACAACGTTTTAATTGTCATTTTAATCATTATTTTATAGACCGACCGACTTGCCGTAAAAAAGCCGAACTGCTCTCAGCTGACTTTCTTCCACCCGCTGCCTGCTCCATTCACCAGCATCCCTTCCTTCCTCACCAAGAACTCGTTTCGGTCTCCTCCCCTGTACCGCGATTCCACGCGCTTCCTCCGCTCCCCTTTGTCCCCCTTCTCCCCCTCCACGGTGCTCCTCCACCGGAGGTCTGGAACCCCAGCTGCCGTCTCCCACTACCCTGGACAGGGCAGCTCTCCCCTGCAGCCGTCGCCTCTCCTCGCGCTGCTCGCCCCAGCCCTGACCTGACCGCCGGAGATCCGGGGCTTCTCTTGGTAATTAACCCTCTCTGGTTCTTCCCGTCAAGTCCAGTCCGTCCCCCTCCAGTTGTTGACTCATTGCCGCGCTCTTTCTGTGGGTGGCTAGGTTTCTTTACGCGGAGGCGGAGGTTGGTTTTCTGATTTGGGGATCGGTTGGTGGTGCGGGGAGGATGAATACGAGGCCGGTGGTGCTCGTCTTCCTCCTGCTCGTGCTCGTCATCACGTCGCAGTTCGAGTGGAAGCAGCAGATCGGGGAGGCCGCGGAGGCCGACCCGGCCGCCGCCCGCCGCCGGCAGCAGCTGCTCGCCAGGGAGGACGCCGTCAAGGAAAAGGTCCTTGCCAAATCTGCTCCCCACTTCCTCTTTAGTTGTTCCGTGGGTCTGCCTGCAGTCTAGGTGCATTCGTGATTTAGATTAAAGCAGCTGCTATGGCCCCTTTTTCTCTACTGAAGAAATCTTGTGGCAGTGACATCTGAACTAAATTTAGGTAGATGTTGAAATTAGAATCGCCATTAATTGGGAACTGGATAAATTGTGCTGTTTCTTAATTGATTTTAGTCTTTCAAGGTGGTTGTTAAGGATATTGAGAACCTGTTTATAGATAGTTGTTTTAATTAGCTATAAAAAGTTGATTTCTGTTTTCAGTAAGCTATAGAAGGTGCATATCAGTTAAGACATAAGAAGCTTTTTTGAGTGGGGAGTGCATTGTTGAACCTGTATATCTATTTACACGCAAAAATGAATACATAGAATGTGCAAATCTTCATCAAACCTCTGGTTTGCTAGCAACTATCAAATTTATTGCTTGAAGGAAATACGTGATGCTTGCTTACATCATATATCCTGAGCCTTGTATGTATTGCACACATTTGCATACTTATTTCTGGAACAGTTATGTATGGCAAGTGTTTGTGTACCTATTTCTGGAATGGTTTGGGAGTATAGTTTCTAGTTGTTAGCTGACCTTGTGGTTACAGCCACTGACAATATGAGACTGGCAATTCTGTATTTTGATTGGCAACTGTGTTGATTAATTGTCTAAAATTTTAATAGCTGGTTAAGTGTGGACCTTTGGCAAGTTTTCATATTCAACTATCTGGTAAAGAACCCTAGGAGTTGGAAAGGCAAGAGTTAAGCATGTTGGTGAGTTAATTAAAAACAACAGAGATAAAGGAATAATTATGCACTTTATATCACCAAAAGGGAATTGTTGGTGTATTCAAAGCATCACAAGGCCTAAGCTTTTAATGTAATGCATGTTCATGAATAACAACACCTTTTGAGTTCATGCCTGAGTGGAGCTAAATCAAGATAACAGTTGTATAGCAATCGATTGTTGCATCTTCCAACTCCAGTTTTAGGTCCAAAGATAACCTTTTGAATAATGGGAATATTTTTAGAAAATCAAGTAACTAGGTTTAGTTGTTTCCAGTTACTGGTTTAATTAGGCAGTTCCACCTCTACTACACACACCATCTATCTACTATGTAATACAGATTTCTTGCAGAATATCATGACCACTTGTCACAGTTTGTGCATGGCCACATGGGCATCCTTCCAAAAATATGAATTAGTAAAAATCATTGATCAGAACATATTTGTGCATGTGCCATGTGGCATTGACAAAATAATTTTGCATAAAACATCAATATGTACTCTATGGAAAAGACAAGTGCTGCAGATTTATATTGCAAAAGTATGTGTGTAAACTTATCTTGTGTTATGTAATGGGTAATGGACATATGATTTTTTTTGTTTGCTTTTCTGCCCCTCCTATTTTCAATTTTTGCAACGTGCATTTGCTCTAACATGGCTTCGATAAATGAACTTTGAGTACTTTTCCAAAGTTCAGAACTGTGCATTTGGAGAAAAATAGATCTAGTGGTAATAGTAGATCTGTTTTTTTATTCTGCGGTTAATGCACATTATGTGAAGATGCCTGAATTTGAAGTGCCACTCTGGAGTTTGTCCTATATACTATATGTCTAGAGGGGAGTAAGTTGGTTTAGCTTGTAATCATGCCATACAGTATAATAGTTTTAGAAATCCAAATATGAGGTTCAGATAAATAAAATGCCATAAACCCTGATTTTTGCAAAAAAAAAAAGAAAAAAAAAGTTTGGCACTGTAGTGAGGTTTTTGAGTTGATTGTCTTTGGCTTTCTTGCTAGGCATATTAAATTCATTTAGGTCCCAGGTGGTGACATTTAAGGGCGCACTGTCGTTAAACATGATTCTGGTGTTACATTGGAGCATCACCTTGCCAAATATAGTGTTTGTTTACTCCCATATTTCTTTGCAAGCAACAAATGAAATCCATGCATGTTAATGGTCCTAATCGTGGCAGGAACTCATGCCTAGTAATCATATACACATAATTAGTTGGTCATTTAATTGCCTAACAGATGATCCTTCTTGAGAACAATGAATTGTTTATGTTAAATATGTTTCATTAAGATCCACAAGAGCTGTTCTTCAATCTGATTTATAACTTTGGATGTCAAAATCTTAAATCCTTAACCAGATTGGAGCACCTATGACATTGCAAATTGCAGAATCGTTCTATAATATCTAGGATATAGGAAATAGTTTGGTGGCCAGGGGTTCCATCATTCCCATTAGCAATCCAAAACGTTGCAGTGCTTCAAACAATTTCCATGAAAAATCATGTATATAAGGTACATAAAGCTTAGTAATCTGACAAAATTTTGATTTCACTCATCTTTGATATTATGATTAGAAGAACACAAATGGTCCTTTTAGAACATCATGAAAAATACCATATTGAAAGTTTGTCAGTTTTGTTTCTTATCATAGGATGGAACATGGACAAATGAAAAGTCAAGTATCACATTAGTTTGACATATGCAAGTTTCTTTTCATAAAAAGTCACCAGAACTGTTAGAATTGGATAGCATCATATGAAAAAATTGTTCCTGGAGCTACCAAATATTTGGATTCTACCAAATTGAGACCCTACCTTCGAGTCAGACCGGTGCAATCAGTCTTAGGCTTTAAAGTCATAAAATCGTATGACAGAATTTGTGCTTGACAACTTGATTCTTTAACCATGTGAAGCCCTGTGATTGGGGAAACAGTCCTTTGTCTGCCTTCTGGTCCATGTTTATTTCTTGAGAGCATGGTTTTGCTAAGCTTTTCATGCCTAGATATCCAATCCTTTTTCTCATACAAAATTTACATGCCATCTGCAGATTATATTATCTCAGGAGAAAAATATTCAACAACTTAACCAGCTTATCGAGAGCCTTCAGCGCCAGCTACTGCACTGCCGTGGTAGCAATAACACTATTCATGCTGCTACTGCTGCAGCTACCACAGAAGTAAGTGAAGTCGAGGGACATGAGATCATTGAAGACGAGAATAGACGATGATCCTTGGCATACATGGTTCTACAATGCTAGTACAGCTGCCAAAGAGCAAAACAGTGATCTGAATACTTGAATTCACTGTATTGTATATCTGATACTCGCTGACTGGTGGATTCCCCCCCTGGTAAGCCTGTAGAAAATTGTAATTTGTATTGTGCTTTAGGTCGCGGCTACTAATTCACCTGGAAAGTGTCCTTACCATTCTTTCTTCCGATGATGGGTAATCCATTGATGGTTGATTCCGCCCTCAATGGCTAAATTATATATGCAGTCTCTGATTTTTGTATGTGACCAGTGAATGAAATCAGATTAAAAGTTGGCTGATGGACTGTCCAGTTCAGGTATGCATGCTGTCAGCACTTGTCGCCGTCGTTATCAAGCAGCCGAAAGAAATGAAATGAGCCATTAATATTTTAATATATTGCTTATATCGAATACTAATGTACTTGTGCTGGACAATTAAATATCATGTTCCTTGTGTGTCTTTTTAAGGTAGTTTAGTGTTTGGTTTAGGGATGAGGCAAAATATGAATTGGGGGTATACCACCACTTCAGGAGGCTGGGCAGTGCCTGCCCGCTTCATGCCAATGCCGACAGTTCCACACTTGCACATGGTTGTTCTTGCTTTGGATTTGCTCCTGTGTCGTGCTCTGTTTCTGTAGGGAATGAAGAAACACTACCACACTATTCGATTTTGGGTGATCCGGCTCTGGATTAACAGAGGCAGGCATATATGGGCATTGCCTCTAGAAGTGGAGAGGGGGACCCAAGGGAGTGTCCTGCCTCTATTAATTCATTCGCGATGGTGAGCAACTTAAGCCGTTGACCTCAGTTAATGATGGATTAACTGAGGTAGATGACTTAAGACGGCTCGCCTCTATATGAGAGAATCGTTGTAAAGTGTTAACCTCTATTAATTGACAGAGGCTTCTTAAAGTGCCTGTTTCTATTAGGTCTTGTTCGTTTTCATCGGATTGACCCATCCCAGGTGACATTCCGGTGGATTGTTGTGGCCCGTGTTCAATTCAGATGAGAACTAAAATATGCGTTTGTTATATGTCGGTCCGGAATGAAAACCGATCGGAACAAAACCTTGCTTCTTTTTTTTTTCTACGTGACCCGAAACAAAACTGGACTTTCTACACTCTGAAATTAATCTTGGTCACTCATTTGCATGAATTAGCTTCTGGATTGAATCCTCCGCAAACGAACAAGGTTAACCTAGGCAGTCAGCTTATCAGGACTGGCCTGCAATAACATAATGGGCTTGAGAATTTTGTTCTGCTTGACGCCTTCCTTGCTAGTATCATTTAGGTAGCTTTAATGGATCCGGATATGGTCCAGCAGCCCATTGGATAAGATGATGGCCGGGTTATATCCCAAACTAGAGGTAATTTTCTTCTTCATATTAATCCTCACTGGGATTGGCCAATCGAAAGGGCCTAGCTGCTGGCAAAGCACCCCCTCTCAAATCAAACATAAAGCGCGTCCCACATGTCATGTGCCTGCCCTACTATCCGTTGTTTTCGTGTCGTGTCGCTCTCGCGTGCCTTCCTTCCTTTCTTCCTTCTCCCTACCTGACTGCCTGCTGAAAGTGTCCCTTTGGATTCTTTTATTCGCTGTTCCTCTCGTCTTTCTTTTTCTTTTGTTCTTCGTATCCTGAAAGAGTGTTTTGCGATTCCTGTCCCCGCTTGCAGGTAAACAGAGCTTACGTGACACGAACAAGAGGCCCTTGTGCCCAAGTAACGAACTTTCAGCCAGTCATGGACTCCCATCTCGCCGGCGGGGCGTGAACCACCGCCGCCGGCAAAGAAATAAATTAAACAAAAGGTTAAAGAAAATTGTACAAGACAAACTGACGATGGAGCTGAAACAAACAAATCACATTCCGCGTGAATTGCAAAACACACGCACCGACACACAAAGGATCAATCCATCCAGATTAATTAACGCAGCACATACAACACACAGCAGCAATCAGAACTCAGAACACACACCCACCCACACAACAATCAGCTAGCAGTTCTTCTCCGGCTTGGTGAGCTTACACTTGACCTTCTGGAAAACGACAGCATCCGCCGCACCAGGCGGCGCGAGCTGGAGCTTAAGCGGGCACGACGCCTCGACCTTGCACTTGGTGTAACGCGCAGTGTACCGGACCTCACCGGCGAGCGCCACCTCGACCTGGAACACCCCAGTGGCGTTCTCCTTGCGGAACTCAGCCTCGCCGGCGTTCCCGAGCGTGACGGCCCTGGTGGTTCCGGCGGGGGAGAGGTGGTACACGCGGGTCTTCCCCGCGGGGTGCTTGTCGCCCTTGTCGGCGAGCTGGAACCGGTCGAACACCTGCTCGTCGAACCTGTACTGCGCCACTAACGGCTTGGTGTTCTTCAGCCCCATCGCCCAGTTCGGGTTCCGGATCACCAGCGTTAGTGACAGGTTGTATGATAGTGATGTTACCGGTGAGGCCGTCGTACCGGCCAGCTCGAACCGCGTCAGTGAGGCGTCGTCGATGGAGATGGAGACGTGGCGGACGAAGCCGAAGGCGGCGAGCAGCACGGCGAAGATGATGATGGCGATTACTATGGCGATGCAGAGTAGGCAGTACTTCCACTCGTCCCACCTGTAGCAGCAGTCGTCCCAGCACTCGCCCAGCTTCCCCATGAATTGCTGCTGAGGGGTGAGGGAGACGAGGCAGGGCAGCCTGTTGGCTTGCTGGGTCTCTGATGCAATGCAAGACAAAGAAAGGTTGACTTGGCCCAGGAGAAGAAGTCGTCGTCAAGGCTGGGCTGTGGCCTGTGTGCGAACACATGGTACACATGGTGGATAAATATCCATGTATATTTAGTTTTGTGATGAGTGATTGTCCAACACTTAAACGTTTTAGTTTGAATGGCTTACTACTAATCTTTGCGAAAGCAAATGTGTGCCTGTCTATCGGCTTGTGGTGTGCAGGTACTATGCCTAGTGACAGTGGTCAATGACGTGAAGAAGGTCGAGTAGAGGCTTGCCGTGCCGATGGATTGAGAGCGGTGAAGGGCGGAAGCGGGGCTCAGACCGAGGGACCATGGGCGCCGGCGGACTAGCTATGGTAGCTAGTACTTGACACCGGCGAGTGCGAGAAGACATGGAGGTAGACCGAGTCGATCAAGTCAAGACGGTGGACGCGCGAGTCGAGCGGAGGCTCAGGGGACTCGGAGTCCGACCGGGCGAAGACAAGGTGGCTCGCGTCGAGTGGTTTGGTGGTTTGGGCCTCAAAACCATCCGCGTCGGTTTCTGAGTTTGGACCGTAAAACTCGGGGTTCGGTAGTTGAACTCAAAGCTACTGGTGGCGGGTTTCTTGGGTTTGGGCCTCAAAACCTAGGCGGAGCTTTCGAGGAAGCGGGGATGGCACGTGGCGGAATCCTGGAGGATGCATCGAGACGACGACAACTCCTGGCAGGAAGCGGGGCCGTCCATTCAAATCGAGGGAGATATTTACCTGAGCTTGGACTGCAATGCTTAGGCTAGGTAGTTCACTCATTGTATCTAGGGGGGTCTTTGGGAAATAGTCAAAGCCTTTGATAAATAGAGGATGAAGGGGTATCCTCATCCCATCTCTTGAACCCTAATCATTTTGCTCCAACTCTCTCTCTACTTCATGAGATCCCTAGGTTGATTTCACTAACCTCTGTAAGAACTTGAGTTCGTTGCGAGGAATCAGAGGCCGTAATCTCCGTAAGCCATGGTGGCTTCGACTTCTTGATCGTGTCTCCGTTTTGCTTGTGTTCTTCGTGTTTTGCTTTTGCTCCCTCTTTTTCTCGAGATGATTTCTCTTTGTAGGGAGTAGCTCTTGCAAATCCGTTTGAACCAAGTTGTTCGTATTCGTGAGGAACATCTTTGCACTGAAGGAATTCCCCTCAAACCTCACAAGTGCGTAGATCGGACGACTTCTTTGCGGTGTTCTTCGTTCTTGCCCCTTTTCCCCCAAATCCTCGTTTCCCTTTAATTCTCACCAAATTGAGCGATGATTTCTTAGTATTAGCTCCCCAACTGTACAAGGATCATGCCTACAAAGTTTGGTTGCAGTTGGAGTTCATTTGGTTGAGTTTTGGGAAGATTTGGAAGAGAGAAAACGATTTTCGGAATCGCTGTGCAGATTTTGGGGGCGTAGGACGCTCCAGAGTTTGGTTTCGGATGGTCCGTCGGAGGCGTCGGACGCTACGTAGTGCTGACGACATCGTCCGTCGCGATCCTCCGTCGCTGGAGCTGTTTTCGGGTTGTTTTTTGAGCGTCGGACGCTCCTGACAGAGCAGCGTCCGTCGCCCTTCCAGCAAGGTTTTTCAGGATTTTCTTCGTCGCTGTTTTGACCGTTTCTCTCTCGTCCGGACTTCGAATCAAGTTCCGTTTGTTGCGTTGGATTCGTATTCACGTAAGGAACCTGATTAGGTACTTTTGAGACCAGTTCTCATAAGTATTTTTGGGTGTGCTCTTACCTCTTCTCTCTAGGGGTTGAGAGTACCGCTCTCGGTGTATCGGTTTCTTGTTCGTGGCTGTGATCATTCTCCATCTTCTCCGACAGCTCCGCTGCACCTTTAGGGGTCTTCCTAAGGTGTCCACCTACTTGTTAGGTCGTGTGCGAGTCGGTTTCTTCCGAGATCAAGTTTTGGGTGTGAGTTTGGGACAAGGGCCAAGTCTTTGAGTTGAATTTTATTTAGCTCCCATTCACCTCCCCTTTGATTGCCGTTCTCGGTCTTTCACTGTGGTAGGCAGGGGACGGACGGAGCATTCCAATCCACATACGGAGTATATACAAGTGCTGATTACTGAATGCCAATGCCATTTTTTTTTCCAACAAACACACAGTTGCTGATTACAGAACTCGAATTTATATATTTCTGAATTAAATTTCAGCCACCAGTACTAAGCTGGGTCCAACTATATTTGGAAGGGGAGAACGCTATGGTAATCTAGGTTTCTGTCTGTCGGATCCTTTCTATATATTTGGAAGGCATGGAAGTACAAATTGGATCATTTCAGGGATTTTTGATCCTGAGCTTAATTCGGTCTTCTTCCTCATTTCGTATGAAAATTTAGTTAAAATTCAGACCATTTTACGTCTTGAATTGGACAAAGAGAGTACCGGAGAGAATGAATGGTTGTACCTCAAATTACAGCGTCTCTAATGGTATAGCTTAGAGCTAATTTATGAATTTTTTAATCATTGATTGAATGAGGCAACCATGACCTCAAAATGGATAGTTTCGCACACTTTATAATTTCCTTTCTCACATCATGATGCATCGGTAGTTTCTCTAATGTTGTAGACGTCCTGACGTTAAGGAGTGTCTTGTCCCGTGGCCGTGGATAAGGATGATGAACCTCGCTGGACGTTTGCTATCCGACGATGCCCTGTCCACGCTGTTTACCTACACTCGATTTTGTTGGTGGATCTGGGTGCTGACGAGACACGAGGGAGGGCTCCCTGCTGGGTCTTTGATGGAAAAGAAGGCGTTGACTTGACTCAGGTCCGTCGGAGGACAAGGCTCGGCACTGCAGGCCCAGGGGACGGAACTGCCAAAGCATGTTCTGTAATCTGTACTCGGTCCCGTTTACACGGTCCTTGTATAAATATAACAGTTATTTTTTACTACGGTAAATTTGACTAGATTTATAAAATAAAATACATATATATTTGGATACACAAATAAATTTATATAAATTCAACAATCTAATATTAATTATATATTATAAATATTAATTGTTTTTTTATAAAATTAGTTAAAGTTATTTCTCGAAAAACTAGAACCACATTTATAAAGATGCATTCATATTGATAGTTCAATACTTCAATTAACCTTTTCAAACCCGTTTACATTTTCATCATTTAGCCCCCATTCCTCATCATGGATTCGCCCCTGAATCTTGCATACCTATATATGGCAATCTGTTGTTATAACCAATAAGTTTCTCAGCGTTAGTAGGTCTTAGAGATTTAATTGTTCATGATAGTTGAATTAATATAAGGGGCCGTTTGGATCTCTTCATTTAGAGAAATTGAAATCTACTTTAATAAATTAAGTTCTTTGTCTTGAAATTTGACATTACACCACTTTCTAAAGTTCACATTTAAGTCTATCTCAAATTCATAGGGTGAGAGATAAAAATTAATTCTATAGACCACCATTTTATATTTCTATTTACAACTTATAGCATGTTGTTCAAAACTCTCTCTTCTATGATAGAAATATAACAAATAAGTATGTCTCTTATATAGTGAACATAATATGTAATTATATTCATATATAATCATATTAGCTTAATTAATATGTCTTTAAATTATGATTATATTAAAATAAATTTTATTCCAGGGATCCAAACGGGACTTAAAAGAATTTAAAGTCTGTATATAACTTTCCAAGCAGGGTAAATGGGCCATAGAGAGCATAGCAGAAACCACAATATGTATCTGCTCTGTTCACTCGAGAACATGTTTAAATAAAAAGGTGAGTAAGATTTCGAGGAACAAATCCAAATCTTCTAAACTCCCGGATAGAAAACTCTCTCCCCACCCTATCCAGCTTGTGAAATCCTCTCCACAAACAGCTCAAGAATTGCACAAACTCGCCTCCTATCTCTTTTTTTTCCGACTAAACTCGCCTCCTATCAAACAAGATGCTCGGTACGGTACAGACTCCAGCCCTGCAATTCAATCCACAAATTTACCAACAATTCCAATTCAAAGAAATTTACTGCTCGTTGCTACAAGTTTTTAACCAATTCAGCACAATCGTCAATCACTAAGCTCACCACTACAAAAAACCAAGAAAAAAACCTAAAAAAAAAAAATCAACAACACTCGCCATTCGGAAATCGGCTCGCTAGCTAGCAGTTCTTGTCGGGCTTGGCGAGCTTGCAATTGACCTTCTGGAAGACGACGGCGGTCGTCGTCCCGGGCGGCGCGAGCTGCAGCTTCATCGGGCACGTCGCGGCCAGCTTGCACTTGGTGAAGTGCGCCTGGTACCTGACCTCGCCGGCGAGCGCCACCTCGACCTGGAACAGCCCCGTGGCGTTGTCCTTGCCGAACTCGGCGACGCCGGCGTTCCCGAGCGCCACGTACGCGCCGCTCGAGCCGGAGTCGAGGTGGTACACCCGGGTCTTGCCGGCGGGGTGGACGTCCCCGTCGTCGGCGAGCCTGACGCGGTCGAACCGCTGGCCGTCGAAGCTGTAGTCGGCCTCAAGCGGCTTGGTGTTCTTGGTGCTCATGGCCCAGTTCCGGTTGCGGACGGTGAGCGTGAGCGAGAGGTTGTAGGCGAACGCGGTTGCCGGGGAGGTCACGAGCGCGAACCTCGTCAGCGAGGCCGCCTCGACGGAGACCTCCACGTGGCGGATGAAGCCGTAGGCGGCGAGGAGCACGACGAAGAGGACGACGGCGGCCAGCACGAGGAAGCAGATGCAGCAGCTGAAGATGGTCTCCCGCGTGTCGTAGGAGATGCAGGGGCAGCATCGGTCGCAGAACGAGTCGTAGCAGCCGCCGCAGCAGCAGCAGCAGTCGTCGTCGAAGCAGCACATCTTGCGCTCCGATGGCTGTGGAGGGAGGGAGAAGAGATCCGCCGCGGAATGGATGGGGATTAGATTGGGGAACTACTGTACAGATTTGTGGTTCGTAATTCCTGTCTTGCTCTGGCCTCTGGCTGTCTTTCTTTACTGCCTCCACAGTGACCTGCTGGTTGACTGTACACTTGTACAGTTGTACTAGTACTCTAGTAATAAATGGTTGAGCTTTTATTTTTTCTTTGTTTTTTCGATCATGGAGATTCATTCATCAAATACAGCGGGATTACAGTACGAGGACAGCAGGCCAGCACGAGGCAGGTCTATCCACCACCGACTATGTTTGGCTTCAGCATGTTCTACCTTATTAAAAGAATCAGAATCACAAACAAAACTCGTCTCATCGTTTCGTTGCTGATAAGCTAGAACTCTTGCAATGACTGAAAGCGGATATGTACTAATAAATTCAAACGAATAGGCTAAAGATGCACAGCTCCCTAATCTACTTTAGAATTGACATCGCGCTTAATATCTGTTGATCCATTGCTCGCCAAAGTCGTACCTCTTGATAGTTAGATTCTACCCAAACTCTCTGGACTCCTAACCAAAACTCGTCCAACCTAGCAAGCTAGTGCTTTCCATGGTTGCACTGGTCACACTACTTTGCATTGCCTCTTACAAAGACTCCACTGTAATCGCGTAGAACAACCCCTGTTGCACCTTGCCATTGCTAATCATAAAAGGTTCCATCAGCGTTGCATTTAAACCATCCCAATGATGGTAGTTCTCAGCAAGGTTTAGAACTCCACATCGCTGGCGCCACTGGAAATTTCATAAGCAGCCCACATCAAAGCCAAGTCTAATGCCCACTACACAACCACTCGGATTGGCACCGATTGCTCTCTAAGTTTACAACATCTCTAGCACATTACTCAAAGAATCCCTAATACCTAAAAATGGACATATATGTAATTGAGAGGGTCCAATAGATTACCTAATCCATCCCCAAGAATCACTAAAACACCTCTCCTCTCTCTCAAATTCAAGGGATGAAAAGCATCTCCCCTATTCGACGATTAGTGGTAGCACCATGAGATTTCACGTGCACAACTGGGACCCTCCCTTGCCGGCATAGAAGGGTAGCACCTATGGCTGCATAGAAAATGCTAAATCGAAGCTAGAGCAGCTAGTGTGTTGTAGGCCCTGAACATACATCCATTGATCATTAGCCCTAGCCAATCCAAACAATAAGTTAGAGCCCTCATTGGTGTCGCTGAGATTATCCACCTCAACTTGTGCTCCTCCACTTGCACTTTGATCCATCGAGTGATGGTAACCCCCACTAGCCTCATACATTGCTCCTTCAAAGCCAAGGTGGAACCCTACCTATGAAGAAGGTAGTATCACTACAAGATGACCAATGCCCACATCGTGCTCTAGGCCCTTTGATTGTTGTGAGCCTCGTAGTGTCGGTTTTATTGTTTCACAAGCCTTAAAAGGCACCAAATAGCTCCTCATCTAAGATGGTTTACCGGGAGGTGAAAGAGTAAAGATCAGATCTTGCCACGATGGAAGAGAGATAGTAGTGGGGAGAGGAACAAAATAGTGTTGGGGGTAGAGAGGGGTACAAGGATTGGAAAGTGAGACACTAACATGGGCCTTACATGTTTGGGGTACTATTTAGTGTGTGATTTTGACAATTTGTTGAAGTTATTCAAAATTGTGAATTACCTACAATTAGAGTTCAACTACATACACATTTGAAGGGTGGAGGATTGGTAATCTATTGGAGATGCTCTTAGAGAGTTGGGTGACCTTAAACCTATGCCGTTGGAGTCGACCAAATTGGTGGAGTGGATAGGTTGGTAGCAAATATGGACATCTTGACGAGGAAGTTGGATGTTAGATAGTGGTCGCAGTTTAGGCGTCGTTAGTGGGACTAGGTTATTCATGTGACGAGGTTGTAATTGAGTCTAATGATGACAAGATTGGGCTCTGTCTATGAAAGGGGGTTAATGTTATCACCCTATTCGGCACATGGTTTTAGCCGGCTTTTCAACCGAACTGTAACTTATTCTCTTTCACATAACACTATTGAATCAACCGCAAAATGCTTCTCATGTTGTTCATATGATGATTAACTCACTATTAAATATCAGGTGGTGACATCAAACGTATTCCTAATTGCACATTATGTCAACTAGTGCTTCACCATCCTCATGTCTCACTAGTAGAAAACAGATCTTTCCTGGCACCCCTGAAACACAACACAACCGGTTTTCGTTATCACGCGTCTGTACAAATAAAACAGTTCCGAACGGGTCTGAACCGCCACTGAAAATCGATTTCTACATGCGGTTGTCTTAAGGAACCGTCTGTATTTCTACAGGCGGTTCGTTAAGACAACCGCCACTAGAAATACCTCGACATTGATTTTTTTGATTTTAGTAAACGACCTCGGATGGAAAAAACTTCCTTCATAAAAGTTGTAGATCTCGAAAAGTTTTGAAACTTTATAGTTTACAACCTTATCATTTGAAATCATCTTGTCATCGAAAATTTGGTTCGAATTTGTCAAATTTGAAATTCAAATTTTTGTAAACAACCTCAGATGGAAAAACTTGCTAAATAAAAGTTGTAGATCTCAAAAGGTTATGAAACTTTGTAGTTTACAACCTTTTCATTTGAATTCGTTTAGTGGCTCAAGTAATCAATTTACACTCGGTTTAATATAGAATGAGGTGGACTAAAACCGAATCAAGACACAAGTCACTTATGAGTGGAGTGGTAGAGGAGGGATCGCACGAGGGTGAGGTTTCGGGTTCGAATCCCCGCTGGAGAGCAGTTTGCGATTTTACGCGAAAAAATACGTGACTTGCGACGAAGACGGTCGAGCGGATTACTAAGTGGGCCTGCCCCAGAATTTATTTCTACAGACGGTTTGTACAAGACAACCATAAATAACCGTAGTCCATACAAGTGTTGCAATTTTTTCTATATATGTTTGTGTAAAATGAAGACAAATACTGGTTATTAGATAAATAAATATTTTAACCCTTGTGAATAGGAAACCAATTCACTTATTATAAATGCCAATACATAATGACTAAAACAAAAGATCCAACTACAAATTCAATTCTAATATATTTTCTTCTAAACACAACACAAACAATCACATTTACCCCTATGAATGTATACACATACACCCTGTCTCAATGAGCACATCCAAAAGACTAGTTTGATTGGTAGATCTTATGATTAACAAAGTCATCATATATGTCTTGCCTTGGATGTGCATATTCACAGCAAGACATCTATTATATTGCAGCCATTTGTAATGCGCAACAAACGGAGCAAACATGTTCTCTTTGTTATCCTTTTCACACTACTGCAAGTGCAACCAGTCTTGTAACTGCTACCTACGAAGTAGTGTGTACCCCTGAACAAACAAGACGTCAAGACCTATAAAAATGTTTTAGGTTGCCTTTTCTTAAAAAATAAAATAAAAATAAAAATACCTCATTCCTCAGTCACTCTGTCCAATAACACAGAGCATGACAGCAACAAAGTATTGTTTGAAGTTTGAACTACCCCTGTTTAAACAAAGACAAAGACTAAGTGCACACGGATGTCTCTCCAGTATTAACATATGCAATCTTCCCCGGAGCAAACATGTTCTCTTTGTTATCCTTTTCACACTGCTGCAAGTGCAACCAGTCTTGTAACTGCTACCTACGGAGTAGTGTGTACCCCTGAACAACCAGACGTCAAGACCTATAAAAATGTTTTAGGTTGCCTTTTTTTAAAAAATAAAATAAAAATAAAAATACCTCATTCCTCAGTCACTCTGTCCAATAACACAGAGCATGACAGCAACAAAGTATTGTTTGAAGTTTGAACTACCCCTGTTTAAACAAAGACAAAGACTAAGTGCACACGGATGTCTCTCCAGTATTAACATATGCAATCTTCCCCTTAAATGTCAGATCTCAAGTTCTCAACTCCTAACATGCCCTCCCCTTCCTCCTCCTGAATGTAGATCTAGACCAAGAGAAGCTATACCACGGCAAGCCAAAGATGAACCGATGTCTCAGGGACGTCGTCTTCGCCTTGGTCGTCCTCGTCGTCGCCATCATCCTCGTCTTGTGCTTTGCCTTTGGCTACCTACGCCATGTCAAGATCACCGTCGACGATGCGTCCCTGACCCGCATGGAGCTGGTCACCACGCCCACGACGGCCCTGGCGTACAACCTCTCCCTGAAGCTAGTGATCCGCAACCCAAACTGGGCCATCGCCATCAAGCACGACAAGCCGCTGGATGCTGCGTACAGCTTCGACGGGCAGCAGTTTGACCGAGCCCACGTCGCCGACAAGGGCAACAAGCAGCGCGCCGGGAAGACGGTGGTGTACCGCCTCGACACGAGCTCCGTCGACGGCAGGAGCGTGTCACTGGGGAACGCCGGCGAGGCCAGCTTCAGGAAGCAGAACGCGACGGGAGTGTTCGAGGTGGAGGTGAAGCTGACCGGCAAGTTCAGCTACACGGCGCGCTACCACAAGTGCAAGCTTGAGGCGACCTGTCCACTAAAGCTGCAGGTTGCGCCGCCGGGCTCGCCGGCGGTGGTGTTCCAGGAGATCAAATGCAAGCTCGCCAAGCCGGAGAATAAGTACTGCTAGAGATGGTTTTGATTGATTCGTTGCATGGCATGGTACGCCATTTATCATGCTATATATACACCTATAGTGCTGATTGGAATTGATTTGTACAATGTGTTTCGTTCCATTTGCTTGCATGTTCATACTTTTAATTTCTTTGCGCAAAGTTGTAATAAGATTGAAATTTGAACAACGCAACTATGTATGCTTTGATCTTTGAGAGGCTGGACGAAAAACTCGAAGCTCGTTAGCTCGCTCGGCTCATGGCTGGCTCGACTCAACTCGAGTCGGCGAGCCGAGCCAAGTCAAGGTTTTAGCTCGTTAGCTATAATGAGCCAACTCGAGCCAGCTCGCGAGCCGCTCACGAGCCAAACAAGCCACAATTTTAAGGAAAAAAGTAGCATAACTTATATAAATTTTTGTATATTAGTATATTACAGCATATATGTTAACACATATTAATTTTTATTCAATTTAAGATGGTTAGATATTTTATTTTTGTATTATTACTATTATCAAGTTTTAGATAAATACAAATATTTCATTTTGTGATTTTTTTATACTTGGCTCGCGAGCTTAACGAGGCGAGCCGAGCTGGCTTTCTGACTCGTTAGGATAACGAGCCGAGCCGAGCTAGCTCATTATCCTAACGAGCCGAGATGGCTCGTTATCCTGCTTTTGTGCATGCCAATCATGTTTTGAGATGGGTAACCTTGTTTGCGTGTAGGTCATTGCGTGACACTTCATTTTATTATGGAATTATGGATGGGATTATGGGAATAGGTCAGGTCATCCTATATTGGGTAGTTGACCAGAACCATAAAAGTAAAGTCAATGGATAACAAAAAACTAAAATGGGTTTGTAGGGCCGTACTCTATTGACATGACCAATGGGTATGTGGGTCAGACGCACTAAATACGTAACAATGAGCAACATCCTCTTCTATGAATGAGCGCTTAGTCAGCTTATCATCCTATACCCTGAGAGATCTAACCTCCACCTACATAGCAACGAGTCGAAGAATTAATGACCAAGTTTAAGAACGCTTGGCACATATGGATAGCCTTATAGCTGTTATAGGGCAAAAGTTAAATCATCATACGTACTTTGCACCGGACGGAGCAAAAGTTGTATGCACTCGATTTTAGTTTCCGTTTGCAGGCCACACATGGTCCTGGGGTACCGAAGCTTGGACCTTGACAAGCTGTCTTTGTTACCAGACCATCTGTTTAGGTGGACCACCTTAAACCCGTTGGAGACGTATTGTCAAACCCCAGATACATCAATGAGACTAGATACATCTTCTACACGGACCACATCCCTCGTTGCTTTCTTCATCACCTGCACGGTGATTTGCACAGTCATTAAATTAAAGGAGGGATACTTAGGAGTGAACACTAGTACAAAAACGATTTTTGGTTGCGCCTCCAAAAAAGAGCACAGACGGTTTGGGTTATCAACCGTCAGTAGAAAAAAACGGTTACGAACCGTCACTGGAAATTGATTTTTACAGGCGGTATTCTTAGAAAAACCGCCTGTAAAAATACCCTATTTTTAGTGGCGGTTTTCTTAAGGAACCGCCACTAAAAATCGATTTTTAGTGGTTGTTCCTTAATAAAACCGCCACTAAAAATCGACCTCGGATTTTTTCACTGATTTTTTTTTATTTTTGTAAACGACCTCGGATGGAAAAACTTTCTACGTGAAAGTTGTAGATCTCGAAAAGTTATGAAACTTTGTAGTTCACAACCTTTTCATTTGAAATCATCTTGTCAGCAAAAAATACGTTCAAATGTGTCAAATTTGAAACTTTTTTTTCAACCCCTCCCAGGATTTAAATCTTTTTTTCCATTTTTAAAAACCGATTTCTGGGAAAATATTTCTATAGGCGGTTGCTTAAGAAAACCGCCTGTAGAAATCGATTTCTACAAGCGGTTCACAAGCAACCGCCAGTAGAAATCGTCCATTTGTACTGTACTTTCCTACATGCGGTTCGGAAAAACTCCAGTAAAAATGCGTTTACAACCGTCGCTATAGTACAATTGTGTACTAATGGAACACACAATGAGATACAATGCTGTCTGTAAAGAGCGGATCCTAGAACCTATAGAATATAGTGGGATGCATGGCATACTCGGAAACATCGACACATAGCTTCTTAATGTAGTCATTGGCAATCCACGCAGAAGTAGCTACCATACATGGTATGTGATGGAGTGGGCATGGATGACAACATTGGTTGCCAAGGAGCCCTGTCATCCGCTCAGCACTTATTGTGTGGGGAGAGGTCATAGGATGCAGTCTAATATTTTGCCTTTGTAGGTGTATAAACAACTATTTAATGAAGCTGGGTTCCTCTAGGACGAGTAATAGGTACCATTATTACACTAGACACAAGTTGTACTATCCCATCAATGATGACGGAGCTATAATAGATAAACTGTATTATCTCATAAGTAGGTAAAGTAGGTGGATAGATTGAATGAAGTGGATATAGCATTAAATGAGCATCCATACCATCACAACACAAAAGCTATAGATGACCTTAACATATGTACGTATATGATACAAAAATCGACTAAATACTCAGTTTTTTTTGTTACTTTTCCTCGAGGTGGTGCATGATTGTTGAAAATAAGAACAATTTTAAGAGACTAGTAAAAATATTTTGTAAAGCTAAATATAGCTATTATTGAGGAAAATACTTCTCCAACATATTGTGTGAATGCCTCTCCTCCTAAAAACTTCGGTCGCTCATACTGGCTACCTAGCCAATGTGGTTCGTCATCGGGCCTCCCGTTCCCGCGTATGCAGGTTGCCCCTTCCAGCGTACATGGTCGCCCCCTTCCCGCGTGAACGTGCCTGGATCCGACGGTCTGACTGATACGGTTGGTCTCCGCTTGGGCCATATGCAGCATAGAAGTATTAGTTTTTTTTCACTAAATAATGGGTGGGGCCCTTGCCTGCCTGCCTGCCTCCGCCACTGCTAAGAGTACCCGGTCAAGCTCTGGATTTGCATGAAAAATAACGGGTGTGGCTGTGGCTGGATTTACATAAATAATTTTTATGTTGAGTTTAAATTACGAAAATGATGTAAGTAGGTTAATTTTAAAATGTAGTTTCATAAAAGTATATATATAATATTTTATAGCAAAAATAGTGGTTTTTTTAGGAAGCAAAAATGGTGGTTAAAGCTGTTTTTTTAAGATCATGTCAATGTTCAAAACTATTTCTTTAGCAACATGGAGAGAAGAGAGTAAGGGCAGTCCCAATGGATGTTTTCTAGTTGTACAATCTAAGAGTGAGAGTCCTCATGTGTTTTGGTTTTGAGTAATTGATAAAACCCACCTAAGTACTAACCTTGATCTCTAAGTGTGAATCATGAGATAGGTTGGAGGCAAGGTGGATCAAGTGAGGATGCCATAAGCTCTGGCATGGTGGTGGAAAGGAAAATGGTGTGAAGGCAAAGGTGAATGCTAGGAACCATTTTTGGTTTGGTGATCAAGACATCATAGAGGATGTGATCACATTTAGGGTAGATAACCGTACTATCAAGAAGGGAGCTCTTAAGTATGATTACGGTTATCATGTGCCACTAGGTTCATATGCATTGCATTAAAATCAATTGAACTAGTGAAACAACCAACTAAATCCAAGATAATTGTGAACTAAAAGCTAACACATGTGCACAAGTGTTGGGATCACTTAGTGTTGGCTCTTGGAAGCTTGGAGAAGTTGGTGAAGTGTTTGGGCAGCTCAAAGAGCTTCGGACAGAGGTCCGGACGCTAGGGTTTGGTGCCATCCGGACCATTGGCGATGGGTCCGGAGGCACACCCTAGGTCGGCTCGGCTGAAAGAGCAGTCCGGACGCTGTGTAAGGTCCGGACGCGCGTCCGAAGTCTGACGCTCTTTGGAAACTCTCTGTTGCTCTCTGTGTGGAGCGTCCGGACGAAGGATGATGGTCCGGTCGGTGAACCGGACATGCGTCCGGAGTGGGAGAAAAAGAAGAAGGAGCTCTCAGGTTCCCGGAATTATATTTCCAGACGCAGGAGGCTTTGGTCCGGACCCACACTATTGCGTGCGTCCGGATCCACGTGGTAGGCTGTGGCAAGCGCGGGAGTCTGGCTGTTTGAATGGCAGGGGCACCGGAAGCAGGAACGTTGGTCCGGTTGGCGCGCTGCGTGCGTCCGGAGCTTGTGACCGGAGTCCTTCTCAGAGCCGTTGGCTCTCGGCTGACAGTGGGTCCGGACACAGATGATGGTCCAGACCCTATGTGAAAAGTGCGTCCGGAGGTACGCAGAGAAGAGGAAAAAGGGTGGAAACGGCTAGTGTTTGAGTGTGGGCTATATAAGGTGATATGACCGGCCCTTGGGGTAATCTCTTGCACATTCACTTCACTTATACACTTGTGCTTGCTTGAGAAGCTTCCACCACTCATCCTCTAAACATATTTGACATATTCTAGAGAGATTGAGTGAATCCAAGTGCATTGCTTTGTTGATTGCACTCTAGTGACACTTGGTGATCGTCGTCATCGCGGAGCTCTTATTATTCTTGGAGGTTGCCACCTCCTAGATGACTTGGTGCAACGAGGATCGTTGAGCGGAGGAAGTTGATTGTCTCCGGCTCCGATCGGTGGATTGTGAGGGGTTCTTGAACTTACCTCGTGTGACGGAACTGCCCAAACTATAAGAGATCAAGTGCCAAAGTAGCTGATTTAACTGTCACTTAAAGCACTTGAACCCATATAATCCCGGTAGTCCAGAAATCTCGAAGGATTTCTAACAATCGAGGATCGAGGAAACTCAGGTATGCACATTCGAACGAGCCACAAAATAAACCAAAAATACTGGAAGTACGAATAAAATTATTACAACACTTTGTTCCAAATAAAAGTAGTACTTACGCCACAACACCTGTGGTCGAATAAAACACTGTTTGAAACTTTGAAACCGAAGTTTTAAAAGATAAGGGTGCCCACAATGTCATGTCCGACAACAACAAAATATGAGCTCGTAGAAGACCTTGCCCAAGGCCTACTCCTCTTCTCCTTCGAAAGGATAGAGACAGTGCTTACAATAGCCGAAGTATACTTGGTCATCTGCAACAAACGGGATAAACCCTGAGTACGGGAATGTACTCAGCTAGACTTACCCGTCTAATTGAAAATAAAGACTCCAAGGGTATGCAAGACTATTTATGTGGATCTGGGTAAACTTGCTTTTGCGGAAAAGTGAACTAGATGAAACTAAAGATTAGAGAACATCCATTTTCCATCCTATAATTATTATCTCTAGGTTTGCACCTGTACTAGAGCACTCACTTGAACTACTCAAACAATATAATAACATATATCAATTCCTTCATCAATATTTTAGTAGAACCATTACGATGTCACATGGAGTTGTACCGTGGTGAAGCTCAGCATAATCCCCCATATCCAGTGGGGGGGGGGGCGGCAATTCGAATCGATATACAACCAGCTGGCAAGATTACCTTTAACACACGCCCACACTTTCCCCGTCGGGTCCATGCATTGGGTTACCGCTCAACAAAGTCCAGGTGGTAACCGCTGCGATCTCAGAGTAGTCCACCCAATTGTAGAAATCAGTTGGCCACCACGGGGCAGGTCGTATCTACAAACTAGAGGGTGCTCACAGTAGGCTGAGAGTCGGCCCGGACAGTGTTTACTCGGCTTCGGGGTCGATACTCGCAACGGCCCCTATGTGAAAGGGCGCATTCAAAGATGTAAGAGGGCCACCATCGTATACAAACCTATACGATCCAACACACGGACTGCCCCCAAGTCTAAACCACTTGGTGCCTCTTCCTTCCAGTTGACCGCATTTCATTACTACCATTGGTTCTTTCCACGATAGCAAATATAGCCAACCGTGATAGTATTACTCCCATGGGATAACACGAAACATAAATATAAAAGTAACCATTTATTCTAAGCAGGCTAAGCGGTTGCTTTTAATTTTATTAACAGGGTAACAAGGTAGGTAAAACAATAATCAAGGAAGGTAATGCATCAATTTAGGATTCAAACAACTCCTGTCACCTAATGCATCACAGTATAAAATACTCAAGTAGATTAATTGTAAATATTGGGAGGCTTAAGGATGCTCCGGGGCTTGCCTTGAATGAAGGTGGAGGGTTGGTGGTCAGGGCACTCGGGGAGGTTAGTGTCGAGCTCGTGGTACTCCTCGTTTAGCTCCTGTACCTCCTGGACTTCTATCTCTGGGGTTGGCTCCTGATGTTCCTCCACGGATCATAAATGATTGCAATGCATTTATAAGTAACTTGATGGTGCAAGGATGATGTTTGACAAGATTTAGCACACTAAAAGCGACTCTAAGCATTTAACCAAATAAAATACCACAAAGCCACTTAGAACTAGAGCTACTAGCTAACAGGGTAAAACATGCTATAACTTATTTTTAGCAGAAACTACACTTAAAAACATATTTATCAAGAAGGTTCCATGATTTATACATGCACATATTTACCACAGGAATGAATCTAAGAAAACAACAGAAACACATTTTAATAGATGATAAATAAAACATACACAGAAACATGGCGTGTTATATATTTCCTAGCTGCTACACAGGATAACAGAGCTAACATAAAAACCTCACATTTTATTTGACCATTTTAAGCAGGAACACAATTAACTTTGATATATGCAGAAAACAACTAATTAAACATTAGCATTGAAGACATTCTCCAAAAATCATTTTTATATTTTTAACAGAAAGATCAACATTTAAAGAGTCTATCAAAATTGATTTCACCATCTAAGAATTTACCAAACTCTAGATATAAATTAAACAAGCATTAGCATATTACTGAAAATAGGAATAGGAAATCATTTTGGAAACTGGCTCGATACACGCAGAGGCGTGCGAGGCGACTGACAGGCGGGGCCCTCGGTTACTCGAGGTCTGTCTGTCGACGTGCAGGGAACAGAGGACGGTGCTGACCGGCGTGTTCTCGCCGACAGCGAGGTCTCCGGCGGGGGTTTGGGTGTGCTAGGCTCGGGATGATGACGCGCATCCACTGGTGGTGTTGGTTGAACCGTTGCGACCGTGAAAAATGGGTCGGCGGCGTGCGGTGGCGGTGCAGCACGACGGTGCGACGCGGTGAGGTGATCACCGGCGATGCGAGGCTTGGCGCAGGATTGCGTGAGCATCGTGGTGATGTGGTGCGTGCGGTTCAAGGGTTGGTTGAGCCGGAGGGCTCTGTGGAACCTTGGCCACGTGCAAGCTCCGCGGCGGCGGCAATGGCGCACGGCCAACGGTGCTGTGATGATACAGGTCGAATTGAAGCTAGGGAAAAGGCGTTCTCACCTCTTCTAGCTTTGGTGAAGCTTCCACGAAGATGGAGGCGTCGGGGGCGAGACGGTGAAAGGCGAACGCTGGTTGGTCGGTGCGGTGGCCACTCGGGCCAAGGAACGGCGGAGGCGTTCCGGCGACTAGAGTCTTCGGTTGGTTAAGCAGATGTGAGCGGTGTGTGTGCGGGGCGAAGGCGAAAGCTAATGCGAGAAGGATCGAGCAGAGAAGCTCGGATGGTGGTGGATTTGAAAAGGGGGCGCGCGCGGTGCTCGGAGCTCTCGGTACGGCGATGGCAGAGAAATGCGAGCGAGTGAGCGAGTGAGGATGAGTGCAAACGAGTGTGGGAAGTGAAGGAGGTATAGGCACTCCACTTTGCACGGTCATGGCCGACCGGCGCTGCCAGTGGGGGCCGTGATGCGATGGTGCGGCGGGTGGCAGCGACGCTAGCGTGTTTGCGGCGAGCGGCACAGAGCAGGACTTGGTCGACGCGCCGTTAGCGCGGATTCGCGCTCGATTGCGAATGAGACGAGGTGTAGAACTGATCGGTCGCGGCACTGCGGCGGTGTTACTGCGAAACGACGGTGCGGCGCGCGACAGTGCGGCTGGCAGGTCTGCGGCGGCGGAGCAGGGCGTCAGCGGCGGGAAAACGGTGCAGGCTCGGTCCTAGCGCCGTTAGCGCGGGCGCGAGTGCGGACGCAACTGAGACAGAGCGAGCGGCTGTCGGCGACAGCGATGTCGGTGCAGGGCCGCAGCGGCGGCGATAGCGTGTTCAACATCCGCGGTCAGGCATCGTCGGCCACGCGGCAGACGACGCCGATGTACGGTCCAGCCGCGGTCGGGCGAGTGCGCGCGGGCGTGCGCGGCGCGTGCGTGCGGGAGAGGGTCGATGTCGTGGGAAGGGTCGATGGGCTGATCGAGCCTCCGACTCGGGGGTCGATCGATCGAGCCTATGCCCGTCACGTCGAGGGGTCGAAGTCGAGGGGGGGGGGGGGGGGTCGATCGGCTGATCGAGCCTCCGGCCTGGGGTCGTTCGTTCAACCCTCGGTCCGTCCCTTATCAAGCGGCGGTCGAGGCCGAGCGGAGCGAAAGCGGTACTCGACCTGTTACAGTTCTGATTTCCTTTTTCCATTTTCTTTTATTTGATACAAACTGAAATTGCTTCAAAACAGTTTCGAAAACTGCAAATTAAGTTTTGACACTTAAATCAAAGTTGTTCAGGATATTATTCTCTACCTTTTTCATGTAGATCATAAATTCTGAAAACCATTAGTTCAAGAGTCCAGGATTAAAAACTTATTTAAGCTATTTAAAAAAATAATTACTTTAATTCATTAACAGATAAAATTAAGCAGGGTAAATAAACATAAAACAAATCATACTTTACTCTAAGCATAACAAGGTTTAGCTAAACAAATTGATCACAAGATTGAGCACAAAACACCTATTTAATTCTAGTTTCAAAACATTAAACACACACCTGAAATGATAGCATATGCAAACATGAATGCAATAAAATGTTTGTGCTTAGTGGTTAATGATGATCCTAATGCAAGCTTGACACAGGGTGTCACACCCCGCAGGTGTTCGCAAAAGGTATCTCTAGTGGATTGCTCGTAGCTAGGGGATCTTGTGTTGGTTGTGCGGCACCCTTGACGGGTTTGGCTTGGATTGCCAATTAGCGCGTGAACCTCCAAGTGGGTGCATCGCTACAACGGGGACTAGCTTGTTGGCAAACAAGTGAACCTCGAAAAAAAATCTTGTGTCACATTGTCTCTCTTCGAGGATTTCATATTGTGATTGTTTGGTCATCTCTTGTTACTCTCCACGTCGGTATAACCTTTCTAACTCTAACTTTGCATTTACATTCTTACATCCTTGCAAAGTAGAGCCTCTAACTTAGCTTGTGTAGCTTAGTAGTGTAGCACTAAGTCTCTAACTCTTGTGTGTGACATAGATCATCTTGCTAGTGACTAGTTTTGGTAGGTGGCTTGCATAACCTTAATGCTAGTGTAAACCTGCTTATAGCCGTGTTTTATTCTAATAAGTTTGCTAAGTGTTGTTGTAGAAATTTTAATTAGGCTATTCATCCTCCCTTTAGTCATTCCTAGACCTTTCAAAAAGTAAAATAATTAATGTTTATAGAAACTATCCTTCCCGACCTATAGTTTCTATAGTAGTATTTATTTAAAGAATAAATTAAATGATACATTAATATAAGATGGATCAATTGTGGCAATTAGCTCAGCACACGTGCCACACTTCTACATGTTCCAAACGATGGCAAAGAAAGGAAATCAACAGTGCTAGCTACAGTCTGCTGCAGTTGTTAGGAGATGCAGATTTGGACGGAGGCAGCTGGCGAGTGCTGGAATACGCGCGCGAGAATCAGGTGCGGCGGCGGGAGCAGCTGCGCGGGAAAATGAGAGAGGGCGCGGGAGAGGCGAGCGCGGGGGAGGGAAACCAGACGCGGAAGCAGTAGGCGAGCGCGCACGCGCCATCTCTGCTCGGCGGCGGCAGAGACGCGGAGCAAACGATCCGGCATGGACGGAGCTCGAAACTGGTGGTTTCTCGCCAATGGGATTTTGGTGGTTTCTACTGTCCTCGTGGTTAGCGTCGAGGTGGTTTCTAGATGTAGAAATGGTTTCTTCATTTTCCCCTCTCTCTCTCTTCATTTATTCTAGTGCCACGTCAGTAAAATATTTATGATATAGCCTAATTAATTTATATAGAAATCATCATAAATGTACCATTAGGACTGCCATAATAATTAACTGTTAGGTCAGTCTCAATGGAGTTTTATGAGGAGTGTCATGCATATTAAATAAGGTACCATATCAATAACAATAAAAAACTATTTCTTGCATGAAACCGGAGAAAAGAGAAGGGAAAAAGTTTCATCCCCACGACAAGAGCTGGACAGCGTTACCAAGGCCATGAAATCCAAATGAAACTTCCACTGAGAAGGCAATCGCGTTTCACGGGCGGGATGCCAACGCCGCGAGCCGCAGACGAGTGCCGCCGCCGCGAGCGCCCCCACCTCCGCCGCGGGACGCGAGCGCCGTGAGCGCCTAGGCCGCGAGCGCCCCCACCTCCGCCGCGAGCGACCCCACCTCTGTCGCGAGCGCGGGCGGGATGCGAGCGCCGCAAGCGCCGCCAGCCGCGGGCGAGGTTCTCTGCCTCCGCCGCGACGCGAGCATCTCCGCTGCGAACAAGCCGCCTCCGAGTCTCCGACTCCACAGTGACGTGAGATCCACCGAGCGTCCGCAAGCAGGCCACCGGGCGCGAGCGCGAGCACGGCTGCCTCCGTTGTGGGTAGGGCGCCTCCGCCGAGATAGCCTGTCGTGGGCGTGGCGCCTCCTCCGGCCGTTTCTATGTAGTGAAGAGAACGAAGAGGGGAAACGGAGAAGATTTGGACAGCGTGGATTCACAAAATATTAAATTAAGTTATGAAACCTTTCGTGAAACTTTGCATTGTGAGTGGACCCGATTTCATTAGAAAGTTTCATGTCTTGGAAACCGGGAGGTGAAACTCTCCATTGAGACTGATCTTACATGGACCACCAAGCTCTGGATTTCAAAAGGCTTTTAATAATTCCATGTGCATTGTCTTCAGTTCATGTTCCGATAATCAAGATTGTGAGTGTTTGGCAATTCCACTCGAGACAGAGGATCCCAACAGGCCATAGTCCCGTTCCATCATTAATCTACCTGACCTAGACAAAATTATGGTCTTCTGTCCTAATACAGTTTTCATGTGCCTGACGATGCTCCAGCGTCTCCATGCATGTGTGCGCAACAAAAAAAAAAAAATAATAAATAAGTAAAGCTGCAGTCCAGATAAGCCCTGGGCCAACTGGCTGTATTAAAGCTAGCGAAAACCAATGACGAGGACCAACACTACAGCTAGCTATGCATACTCTATTCTTTACTTGCGCCTTTCTCAACGCATCGTTCCACTACCACTACCGGATCATCCACCTCAAACAATTCCCCCCCATTTGAAGCGCGAAGTCCAAGCACAGCCTCCTCCTCCTGCATCTGAAGCAAGAACCTACGCCGCGGCGACGGCGAGGCAACAAGCTAGCCAACAACCATGTGCGGCTGCTGCGACGACTGCGGCGAGAGGGTCTGCTGCTGCATTCCCTACCAGGTCCGCGAGGACATCAAGAGCTTCCTCATCTGTCTCGCCGTCGTCCTGGGCCTCGTCGTCGTCGCCGCCGTCGTCATCGTCATCCTCATCTTTGGCGGGCCGCTGCGCCATGTCAGGATCCGCGTGGAGAACGCGTCGCTCACCCGGTTCGCGCTGGTGACCACGCCCACGACGGCGCTCGCGTACAACCTGACGCTGACGCTGGCCGTGCGCAACCCGAACTGGGCCATCGGCATCAAGCACGACAAGCCGCTGGAGGCGGCGTACAGCTTCGACGGGCAGCCGTTCGAGCGCGTGCAGGTCGCCGATAAGGGCGAGAAGCAGGGCGCCCGGAAGACGGTGGTGTACCACCTGGCGTCGTCGAGCTCGGATCTGGGCCGGGCCGTCGCGCTCGGTAACGCTGGTGAGGCTGAGTTCAGGAAGGAGAACGCCACCGGGGTGTTTGAGGTGGAGGTCGCCGTCACCGGCAAGTTCAAGTACACGCTTCGCAAGACCAAGTGCACGATCGAGGCCACCTGCCCGCTCAAGCTGCAGCTCGCCGCGCCGGGCGCGACGTCCGTCGTGTTCCAGAAGGTGGACTGTGAGCTCGCCAAGTCCGACGACAAGTACTGCTAGCTAGAGATGATGGTGGTTTTGCAAATGCATTGGTTTTGATTTGGATCGGAGCTGATTTGTTTTAGTATTTTACTCATCCTCTCCCCCTATTGTTGTTGCTTGTTTGCAATTGAGTTGAACTGTGTGTGTTTCGCCCGTCAGATTATTCATTCTTTTCGATGCCAAATGTGTGAACAAGACTTGCCGACAACATAAGATTTGAACAATGTAGCAATGTACTACTCCTATTTGACAAACTTTCTTGCTGCGAACAAACCTTATTATTGCAATGCGACTTCGCATGTTGACAAAATGCAATGGACAAAACTCTGCATGTTCTCTATTAACCCCTAAAAAGCCCCTATTTTAAATCTAAAGGCTTGGTCTAAAAAAATCCACTCTAATGTACTCCTTCCATCCCAAATTGTAAGTCATTCCAGAAATCTTGGAGAGTTAAAGTTTCTCAAGTTTAACCAAACTTATATAATAATATAATAATATTTATGATGTCACCTAAACAAGTCTAGGTTGCAAGGTCACACAAACCTAAGCAACTAGTACTCTAAGCAAACCGAGAACTCCTACACATACTAGTAAGCAAAGCACAAAGCACCTAAGCTCATTAACAATGCTCTCTAGCAAGACTACACAAGCCAACTAGAGAGCTCAACTTACTTAGCTACACAAACCAAGCAATGTGACTAAGAAGGCTACACAAGATAATTAGCCACTTAAGAGCTACTTCTATGCTACACAAGCTAGAAGGCAACTAGTTAAGCTATACAAGCTAACTAGTTACAAGAGCAACAACTAACCACTAGCACAAATATGAATAAGTAAATACAAGATAGTGATTTGGAGAATGCAAACCACCGAGAAGATGTACAAGGTTGACACGGTGATTTTTCTCCCGAGGTTCACTTGGTCGCCACCAAGCTAGTCCCCGTTATGTCGACCACTCACTTGGTGATTCGGCGGCTAATAGACGTTCACAAGCCTAGCCCACTAACTCGGGCGCCGCAAGAATCTACCCACAAGAGAGGGTAGCTCAATGACATGCTCAACTAGAGTTGCTCTTCGCGATCTCCCGCGGGGTGAGCACAATACCCATCACAAAGCACTTCTCCGGAGCGCCATACAATCTTGTTGCGGGCTTCGACGGATCCTCAACCACCAAGCCGTCTAGGAGGTGGCAACCTTCAAGAGTAACAAGCACCACCGGCTTGCAACACGATCATTTAGTGCCACACGAAGCTATCTCTCAAAGCAATGCACTAGAGATCACTCACTCGCAATTAGATCACACTATTGCTTGCACAAGTGAGTTAGAGGGCTCCTTCACCAAGCACACTAAGGGCAACACACCCCAAGGTGCTCAACCAGCCCCAAGGGCTATAAATAGCCAACCCCACGAAACTAGCCGTTTTGCTCACTCAATGGGCTTCCTGGAGACGGTCCGGACGCAGCCAACAGTGCGGGTCCGGACCATGCATGCCACACGCGTCCGGACTCCTGCTCGTTTGAATCTTTCCGTTGGTGCGCTCGCCGATCGCCGCCACACGTCTTCGGACGCTACTGTAGACAGGGTCCGGACTCGCTGTTCCCAGCGTCTGGAAATATCTTCCAGAGCGCCCGAGAGCACCCGAAAGCTCCCGAGAGCTTCTTCTCCTCCGGACGCTAGTCCGGACTCCTCCGTCTGGACGACGAACATCGTCCAGACCTCCTCGGTCAGCTCAGCATAGTGAAGGGGTAGGTGACCGGACGCAAAGCCAATGGTCCGGACCGCCCAGACCCCAGCGTCCGGATCTGCGTCCGGACTCACATCCACTCCGAGACCTAGGGTTAGGTTCCGGACGCATTCTCCAATGGTCCGGACCCTACTGTCCCTAGCGTTCGGAGCTCGGTTTTCAGCTGAGACTCCTCCGCACTTCTTCCTTTGCTTCTCATGTGCTAACACAAACTTGTTCTTCACCTTGTGCATGTGTGTTAGCATTTTCACAATCATTTTCACTTGCTTCTCACCACGCCACTCGATCCTAATGTATCATAAAGTTAGATCGCTCATGGTGGAACTAGATAACCGATATGCAAATAAGTTTGCTCCTCTTGATAGTACGGATATCTATCCTAAACCCGGTCATATACTTCTCTACACACCTATGACCGGTGAAATGAAATGCCCTACAATTATTGTGACAGAACCTCTTAAAAACAGGGCCCACTTGCCAGGATTAACGTCCAACCGACTTAATCCCAACAAATGATCCAGGTTTTAATTGGTCCGTCAGGTCTCGCCGTTTTGCAACGGGTCATCCACCTCTTTCCGAGCAGGATCCTCATTATAATCATTGCAGAAGTAATACAATAATTTAATTTACATCAAAGTAGCGGAAGATATAAGTCATATTACAAACCATTAGTTTAGAAATATAACATATGTGTCATTATTGCATCAAGTTGGTGGTAACTATTATAAGACAATCAAACTAGGTACTCTGCCCAAGAGTTATACCAGGACTGATCTTCAACATAACTATGACCATACATCACGGAGTTGTACACACCGCAATTGGAGATTCATCTGTAACAAGACGATTCGAACCGGTTTATCCCAGTTGGGCTTCCCAATCACACGACATATACAACACTAAAGTACGCATATGACTACCTTTCCCTGGATCCTCTCGCCAAAACCGGGGTTCCGCCACCCGAGAGCACAATACACCTCCATCCAGTTCGCTAACTTGGAGGGTACACACTACTCTCGTCATCTCTCCACTCCCAGTGCGGTTTGACCGTTCTTGAGACAAGAATAGCCAGAGTCCGGCTTCCAAAAGTATGTGATAAGTACTCCAAAGTCACAACCCTCAGCGTTTTACAACGGACGGTCCCTAATGACACAGGCAAAAAGAACCCGCTCACCAGACACCGCTGATGGCTCTCCAACACCGTGTCCGCCCGGTCCCGAATTATTACTTCCAACAAACCATTTCCTTTTTAAGACATAGCCATTTGCCTCAGCAATCCGCTATTCTTCTCAAAAACATAAGCATTGCCGCAACAATCATGTTATCACCTATTCTCGCAGATGACAGTAAATCAGCTGACTCTATCGGTCTAAGCATTGCTAAGCAGTATAAAGCATCATTCGTATTTTGAAAAAGGGCATCAAGGTATAGGAATAAATAATTCAAGGTAAGGCTATGCATCAAGTAGGAATTTATTTGAATAGTAACCATGCAATAATTAACCATAAGTGTATTTAAATAAAAACTTTTTAAATACAAGGTAGGGTTTGAATGCACCGGGGCTTGCCTGGATAAGAACACTAGTCAGTGTTTGTTAGATAATACTCGCTTGGCGAGCATCATAGATTGACATAAGAAAACCGAGATTATCCATCTTCTGGATTCATCACCAAGACATCTTCGATTAGATCCACCAATCACCGTCTTCTGGTTCAGATTTTAACCACCACGTATGAATCTATCGTACCTTAATGAGGTGCAAAGATACAAATGTATAAATGCAATGAATTGATAACACAAAGTTGTATCACAAACAAACATTCAAGTGAACAAGAGTTCATACAAGACATATGCTCTTTTTAGTTAATTAAGAAACATCATTTAAGAATAAAGGGTGTACATGTTAAGCACTTCAAACATGGCACACAAGATAACTTGGATCAAGCAAAGACATATTAAAGCATTCAAGTTATCACAAGATTATGCAAAGCATAAACATCCATAGTTGATTAACTTAATCTTACCAAGCATGATATTTAGACATGAAAAGAATCTAAAGTACACACATAACTGAACTTAGGTTCAGACTTGCCAAGCATTCATTAATCAAGAGGTAATCATTAGATTAAACAACCAAAATAGAGTTAACCAACTAACTTATGCATGCAGTTTTTGGACAGCAAGATAACAGTCACCATTTTAATCATATATAGAGTTTTACAAATCCAAATCACTTGCAAGAAGACATTCTGGAAAGCTTATGAAATTATCTACATTTCATTCCATACTAGCAAAACATAATTCACAAGTTAAATAAGTCGAAAACACAAAGTTGCAGAACCTGTTCCTGAAAAACAAAGAGCAACCATCTCTGAACTTCAACTTAAAACATGTATAAAGCATAATCTACTTGGCTAAATGCCACCAAAGTTTAACAGAAGCTAGATACATGAGTTATATAAAACTTTGGTATTCACAAGATTCTCAAAGAACATCATTAACAAGGGGTAATTTACATTGCCCCCAAAACTGTTCAGAAACTAGCAATTGCAATAAATAAAAGTTAACTTTTGTTGCAAACACACATAATTGGACAAAACCAACTTTACCAACATGTTAAACATGACTAATAAACACTAGAAAACATAGTGTCCATTGCTAAATAAATTATTTACATATACTTTCTTAATTTGTTTAGATAACTAAGTGTAATTATGAACACATATCAAACATGCATAATAACTTATAACAAAATTACAGAGGTCTACACATGCTTTCATTAGTCTATTGTACAAATTTCATGTCATTTAAGCAAGTATATAAGCCTCCACGAAAAAGATAAAGGCTCTATTGCAAACAACTCAATTAACAAGTCAAATTATGCACTAAACATTAAAAAGCTATAACTAGAGATCTAGACCACATAAAAATATGAATCATAATATTTTGGAAAGCTTAAGAAATATACTTTAATTGTTTCCATAGTTACAAAACATGAATCTATATGTAAATTGCTCAAACAACTCATTCACATCAGCTCTGTCCAGAAAGTGAACAGCAACTGCATTCAACTTGCAAAATTAATAAATTCTAAACTATCACATGTAAAATCATGAAATTTTAACACAAGATAGATCATAAAATTATCTATCACTTTGGTATTTAACTCATCCACAAAAAACATCATATTGACCATGAAATATATTTATTACAAATATCACAACAGCAGTTTCAAACAGAGAGATAGTCATTTTGCCATTTTTATAACTCTACAACCATCAAACCTAAAATCATTAAATTTCTACCAGGAATCAAACATAAACTTGTAAACATCCCATAAATTTTCAAATTTATTTGATGAACATAACAGTGGCTACGAAAATGACAAAAACATCTTAACAAAATTGACATGCATACACAAAATAAATTTTTACAACAAACTTAATGAACTAAACCATGCCAAAAGATAGATCTAATGCATAGAAGATTTCATGAGGATTCCAAAAAGACCAAAAACACATGCATACAATTTTTCTATGAATTATTACGAATTTCCAAATTTTCAGCCAGTTTCTTGAAAAAGAAAAAGGAAAACACTATAGCACACTATTCACATGAGTCTTTGATTGTTCAGATAGGTCCCTGCCTTACGTCGAATTTGAGCAGGAGACCCCTCGCGCGATTTGGAGCAGAGGAGGCGACTGAGCTCGTCGGGGAGGCCGGTTCGGGTCGCGTCGGCGGCCGTGGAGGGGTGGAGAAGCACCGGGAGACCGGCGCGCATCCAAAGAACCGCGTAGCTCCGCCCGAGGACGACCGTGGCGCTCCGGCCACATGCGCGCGCCGTCGGAGACAACTGCGGCCGGTGCGCCGGTGACTGCGGCGGTGGAATCCGATGGAGAAGAAGAGCATGGCGTGCAGCGCGAGGCGAGGAACGTGGTGCTGTTGCCGGTTGGAGCGGAGGAAGACCGGCGCAGCGGGAACGACAGCGGCCAGGGAGCTTCGGCCGGCCATGGCCATGGCGTGCTGCTGCTGCTGCGTCGGACCGAGGGAGGAGAGGGAGAGACAGAGGAAGTGAGGAGACGAGAGTGGAGGGTGCTCTGGTGCCTCCCTATTCCAGTCCTGGGCGTGAGAGAGAGGGGGAGGGGGTAGAGGTGGCAGCAAGGTGGAGAGCGAGCTCGGCATGGACGCCACGTCCAATGACACCCGTCGCCCATTGAGGCATTTCGTCAAACACGCATCGGGTGACTGCGTTGCCGACTTGGGGAACGATTTTGGGCCTTTCCCCGGCCGAATTTGGAAATGGACCGAACACCAAAATTGTAGCCCACGAAAAGCTCTGCATTTTTCGTTGAAACATCAAAGTCATTTGAGCAATGGATTAGTAGCTAATAAATTTCCAAAATGCTAGTGTCAACGTGTTGACAGCGATTATGGAAACTTAAATTTAACCACCAAAACGAAGTCAAACGAGTTCCAACTTTTTGCAGACTCTTCTCCAAAACATAAATTCAACTTTTATGTTTAGAGAAATATGAGATGTTTGATAAATTTTAGAGAACGCGGAATGCCAATGTCAAAGACTAGGAAATCCAGATTTTGAAAGCGTTGAAGGCTTTAACAAAATTAATTTCTGGAGCCTTTTCTTGACAAGCTTAGAAGAATATTTATTCTTGGATAATTAAACAAATTTTAAATCAGGATATATTTCCATAATTTGGAAATTAACACCTGGGGTGTTACAATTATACCTTTACCTTGCGCATTCCATTCCATCTCCTTCTCCAATGTTGATGCAACACATACACCAACCTATGACCGAATGATATGATCCACTTCATATCATCATGTGACCGTTTTGGTTCATCGATCTTGACCTCACTTGATCTTCACTGTTGCGTTGGTCCATCGACGCCAAGCATCACTCGCTTGCCCTTCGCACTTGCAACCGGTCCATCAAGCCAAGTCTCATCTTGATCTTCTCCACCTTGATCACATGACTCCATGTCATGTCTGATGTGCAATAAGCTCCTTCATCACACAACCATATGTGACCTAATCTCCGTGTATATATCACTTAAACACATATTAGTTCACCTAGGTTGTCACTCAATTACCAAAATCACATAGGGACCTTTCAATCTCCCCCTTTTTGGTAATTGATGACAACTCTAAAAAGATATGAAAATTAAGATCTTTTTGGACATTATGCCATTTATCCAACATTTAAGATCTATACCATGATTTTGATAAATGCCACAAGATCCGACTTGGTAGTGATAGCTCGCGCTACATGTGTGCTCACAAAGGTTTGAATTAAGCTTTGCACACATGCATGAATATGAAATTGTGGGAGTGCTAGCACTACTAAGTGATGCTAAGGGATATAGGATAAACCTTTGAAGATACCCATTGTAGTTGCACTTTGAAGTTCATCCTTAGCACCATGGTTAGCTAGATACCAAAACAACACTAGAAACCCCGTGAGATCAACATTAAAGGCACGATTTCTAGATACCAATTGAAGGAACATATATCTAGCTTACCAACCTATGCATGCTAGTTGAAGGACCGAGAACGGCGACCAGAGGGGGGGGGGGTGAATGGGAGCCTTAAAATTCTCTCGAAATATTCGGGCCACCTCTCCCGAAAGCCAAACCCAGTTGATGGGTGCTCAACCTTTGTGAGAAAAGAGAGCTCACCGGCAGTGGAGAAAAACTCACCGGAAACCCCAAAACATAGGTTCTCAACCCCTAAGGAAAAGAGACAAGAACCTAGGCAAAACGGGCGAAAACAGCAACCGTCGGACTACTCTGTCAAGACCACCGGACCAATGGAAGTGGTCCGGTGCCTTTGGTCCGGTGCGCAGCGAAGCACCACCGGACTAGTCCGACGCCCACTTTGGAAAGTCCGGAGCTCACCCCAAAAACATGCAGTAAGTGCCTAGGCTCCGGACACCTAGCCCGACGCTCACCGTCGGACTATAGGAAGTGGTCCGGTGCACACAGTCGCCACAGAGCAAAAACCACAGCAAGCACCCTACCTCCGGACACCTCGTCCGACGCTCACCGTCGGACTAACGGGCCTGATCCGACGCGTCAGTGAAACCCTCAGCAGAGCCACCGGACTACTTGCAATGGTCCGGTGCTCACAGGTTGGGTGGTCCGACGCCCACAGACAAAAAACTGTTCCCCGCGAAAACGAACTTCTCTCCGCCAAATCTTTCCAAAACTCAACCAAATGATCACCAACTACAACCAAACTTTGTAGGGATTATCCTAGTGCAGTTGGGGAGCTATCCCGAAGAAATCATCACTCAATTTGGAGAGGATAAATGGGAACACTCGGATTTGGGGGACAAGAGAGCAAAACGAAGAACACCACAAAGAAATCGCCCGATCTATGCACTCGTGAGGTTTGAGGGGAATTCCTTTGGTGCAAAGAAGCTCTTCACGATTGCCAACAACTTGGTTCAAGTCAATTTTGCAAAGCTACTCTCAACAAAGAGAAATCATCTCGGGAAAAAGAGATAGCAAAAGCAAAACAGGAAGAACACAAGCAAACCGGGGACACAATCACGAAATCGAAGCCACCATGGCTTACGGAGGTTACGGCCTCCGATTCCTTGCAACAATCACAAGTTCTTACATCGGTGACACGGTGGATCTCAAGCAAGAAGAATCTAGGGAAGGGAAAACCTAGGAATAGGTGGGAGAGAGAGTAATGCAAGAGATGAGGATGAGGATACCCCTTCATCCTCTATTTAACGGAGCTTTGGCTATTTCCCAAAGACCCCCTAGATACAAGACCGAATTACCTAGCTCTAAGACATTGTAATCCAAGTCGGTAACTCTCAGCCACTCATTTGAATGGACGGCCCCGCTTCCTGCCAGGAGTTGTCGTCGCCTCGACGCAACCTCCAGGATTCTGCCCCGTGCCATCCCCGCTTCCTCGGAAGCTCCGCCTAGGTTTTGAGGCCTAAACCTAGGAAACCCGCCACCGGTAGCTTTGGGCTCAACTACCGAACCCCGAGTTTTGCGGCCCAAACTCGGAAACCGACGCAGATGGTTTTGAGGCCCAAACCACCAAACCACTCGACGTGAGCCACCTTGTCTTCGCCCGGTCGGACTCTGAGTCCCCTGAGCCTCCGCTCGACCCGCGCGTCCACCGTCTTGACTTGGTCGACTCAGTCTACCTCCATGTCTTCTCGCACTCGCCGGTGCCAAGTACTAGCCACCACAGCTAGTCCGCCGGCGCCCGTGGTCCCACAGTCCGAGCCCCGCTTTCACCCTTCACCGCTCTCAGTCCATCGACACGGCAAGCCTCTACTCGACCTTCTCCACGCCATTGACCACTGTCACTAGGCATAGCACCTGCACACCACAAGCCGATAGACAAGCACACATTTCTGCTTTCGCAGAGGTTAGGGTAAGCCACTCAAACTGAAACACTCACATGTTGGACGATCACTCATCATCAAAGCTGAACATACATGGGTACTTATCCACCATGTGTTCGCACTAGTTTATCAAATCATCATACAAATCCTGTAACTAGCATACACCACACAAGCATGCATATAAAGATAAGACTTATGCAATATGCAAGCAAGCACATGAATATGCACATATCAAATGCAATCAATCAAGTTCATGAGCTTGCTCCCCCTACTTGTGTGCATCTCTTAGTCCAAGACTTTGATCCTTTGGTCTTGTTCCCTTATGTCCATATCCATGTCTCTCTCCCTTTTAGTGTATTTTCAATCACTAATATATCTTTGTCCACTAATCTCTCCCCCTTTGTCATCAATTTCCATAAAAGGTATAATCATATTGATGCAAAGGTTGCACTTAGGGTAGATGGTTGATACTTGTACCTTTTCATTTTTGATGGACACTAACACATATGTATTGGAATGAATCTTCATATAAGATCATTGACCATGATACCATTGAGTAGGGCAACTCCCCTTTGGTCAAAGCAATTGTCATCCAAATAAGCTTTTCAAGAAGAGAACTTTGATTTGATCACTTAAAGTTGAGGATCACTTTTAACTTGTAGGATATCACTTGTGAGCTTACCACTTGTAGAATTACTTGAATTAAATACATGTGGATCATCACAAGTATGCTAGAACTAGACATCTTTTGCAAGTACCAATATGAAAGTTGATACTATTTGAAAGATTAGCATAAGTCTAGATACCACTTGTAGGTTACATCTTGATATCCATTTGCATTGTTGTCTTGTGCTTGAACTAGATTCATCTTCATGAGCTTCTATGTTGGATTTGAACTAAAATGATTTGCATAAGCTTTCAAGTCCGGTTTAAACCCTCTCTAAGCTTGTTCACACGCATTGAGCGGTTATCTTATAGAGGTTGTACTTGTCACTTGATTGCAATCCAAAATAGATCAAGTACTTGGGTTTACTAGCTCATGAACAAACTCATATACTACCACTAGATACATATAATCAATCAAGCAATAGTGGTAGGCTATAAGCAATAAATTCATTTGTTTTTCAATGAATGATCATTTAAGTATGACTATATGCACTAAAGATGTCATAAGCAATGGATGTTTGCATATGTCAAACAATTTCACCTTTGATATGTTGGAGTAGGGGATAGTCAAAGAAGTTCATCTCCAATTAGCAATGTGAGGTTCAATTAAGAACATGGTGAAGACCAATGAATACCAATATGAATTCTATTCTTCACCCATATGAATTGAGTTCCACTAAAGATCAAGTGCACTTTTTGTTGTGGTTGACTTGCTTCTTTTCTTGATCAATGCTTGCATGAGAGAATACCAAATTATGTACCACTTGTAATCATGATACCATTTGAAAGGATTGTAGGTTAAATCCATGAATCTCTCTCTTGGTTGTTGCTTGCTTTCTTCTTGATCAATCCTATTGATAGCTTCATCTAAGCATCTCCAAATGATCCCTAGATCACCACTTCCATGTTAGCCTTCCAAGTACCGTTATTGGTTTACCTACAAAAGGCGGAAAGCCCCTACAAAAGGGAGAAGTGACCTTTCTCTAAGAACCATCCTTGATACTCACTTGAAATTACCTTGTTTGATTCATCTTTATCTTGAGTACTATGTGTCAAATACACTCCACAATCAAATGTCCTTATACTCAATGCTTGTAATGATTATAGCTTGAACCAAAAGCAAACATAGGTGCCTCAATCACTTATAATCATGATTCCAACTTGAGGACCTTTCAATCTAAGTGACTCTAATCAATCCAATGTTTGTCACTTTTCTGGCAGATTCTATACCCTTCAAAGAATAATTCATATCTCCCAATGTACATATCCAATGATCATGAAATTTGGTGGAGATGTGCTTCACTAAGTCATCTAGAAGCCATAAAAATTTTAGCTTCATTGGACTTCTAGATTGCTACCAGATTTCTCATCGTCCTACCAAGCTACATGCTAAAAACTGCTGCACATGTGTTGATAAGATCCACTCCAAAACTGAAGTATCCCTTATCCAATACTCATGAAATTTGCACATCATCTAATACCATAAGTGTAGAGCATGCATACCAAATTTAAAGCCAATACAAATAGATTTGAACTCTCAAACATGGCTATGATCACAGCTAGCTCAGATTTTGAATATTGACAAGAGTTGACAAATTGAGCTAAGCTTCTTTAAATTGAACCAAGTTTGAACCCAACTTGTTTGAACACTCTCACAAGAAATATATCCATTCAATCCACATACTAAAATTAGTCTCATGATAAAATCCATTCAAATGAACTCAAACTTGATCACTAAGCATTTAATCCATTCAAACACCTTATAGCAAGCAACTAGTGCACATATATATATCCAATTCAATCAACTCATATGCACTATATGTATATCCAATTAAATCATTTTATACATGTCCAAATGAACTTGATCAACAAGAAATATACCTTAGTAGATCATGATCAATTCATTAGCAAGCTTCAACTTGAATATTTGCAAGCCTTCAAAATAATCCAATGAACCACAACAACTTGATTATGCACTTGTATGTTGTAGCACTTGGACTTTATCTTCTTCACTTGGCATTAGGATGAGGATAGCACTAAACTTCATTACTTGACTCAATAATATGATGAACACTTATGAGTTCAATTGAATCAAGTCTCCAATGCCAATGGTACCTGCACACATTCATCCACTTGTTGATGGTACCCAAACTAGTTTGGATCCTCTCAAGTTAGGAGCAACATACTTAGACAATGTCTTATTATGAATAGTGGGATGTTTTGAAATAGCAACCATAGAGGTACCACTACCATCCTTTCTAAGCATATGATCATCAACAATTGAAATCGGCTTAGAAGTCATACCTAGGGGACATGAATTAGCCATGTGTCCCCTTTCCCGACATGAGTAGCACACTCTCTTTGCCTGAGCCTTTTCTTCCTTGCTCATGTTTTGCTTCTCATTGTCTTGCCTTTTCTCTTGTGCTTGAATCTTCATCTCAAGCTTGGTAGGACACTTCAAGGCAAAGTGTCCCATATCTTCACACTTGAAGCACTTGATGTGAGCCAAATGATTCTTCTCTTGATCTTTGCTCATCATCATCTTGTTGGCATCATGGATAGGAGTTGGATGCCTTGCTCTTGCTTTGCCACCTCTTCTTGTTTTCTTCTTCTTTGTCATCCCCGAATCACCATCTTGATGGTTGATCTTGTATTGCACTTGGGGCTTGACTTGTGGCTTAGCTTGAGCATTCTTGGTTGGGCATACATTTGCAAGATGTCCCATCCCATAGCACTTGAAGAACATGAAATGAGATAGATTCTTATGTTCTTGCTTCTTCTCTTTCTTGCCCTTGCTCTTGTGGAAACCAATTCCATTCTTGTCACCATAGCTTCTCTTGTTTGTCAACATATGTTCAAAAGTGACTTTGTAGTTGTAGCACCTCTCTAACTTGTTGCTCATATTATTCAATTCACTTTTAAGCTCATTGTTCCCCTTCAAAAGGTTAGTCTCACTAAACATAGAAGTAGAACAAGCATCTATATGTGAAGAACATGGAATATCAAGTAAATCATCACAAGAGGTGGATACATTCTTCTTCCCTACATCACAAGGGTTAGCAACAACATGTGATTGATAATTTGACCCAAGTGATGAGCTCTCTTCATTTTTAATATTTATCAATTCATTAATGAGAGAACCATGTTTGTGAACCAAATCTTCATGAGACACACGAAGTTGCTCATGATCCAATTTTAGTTCTTCATGTGAAGATTTAAGAACATCAAGTAAGTGCTTATGTTCTTCACATGAGTTCTTTAGAAAAGAGTTTTCATCTTTTAGTTTCATTGTTTTGTTTAACTCATTTTCTAAAGCTTTTGAGAGTTTACACACAAGCTCAAAGTTAGGGTCATCACAATCTACAATCACTTTGCCAATTGATACCTTAGTGTCACTATGTGACATGAAGCAATGTGATGAAGTAGAAAAGCTTGTGGAAGCATCACTCTCATAGCCCGAGCATGCATCATCACCATCATCATCATCAAGTGTGCTTGGAGTAGCATAAACAATTGCAACACTTGATGTTGGGCCTTCATCACTCTTGTCAAGTGATTTCTTGATAGATAGATCATCTTCGTCATCACTTGAACATGAGGTGGAGCAATATTTCACAATCACCGAGTTGTGGTCATGCTCAACATCCTCATGTGCCACAAACTTGGACACATCATCATCATCATTTGAGGCCGTCTCATATGTTTCAATGAGATAGGTCCAAATCTCATGAGCGCTCTTCATGTCCATAATCTCACCAAATATATTATCTTTCATAGAATGGTAGAGAATGTTAGTAGCTTGGCAATCGAGATGTAGGCATTTCTTTTGCGCTTGGGTTGCATTCTCTCTATCAATCACAAAAGAAAATCCCACGTCTACAATCCACCACATTTGAGGGGAAATGAAGTTATAATTATTTTTCATCCAATCTTTCCACTGTGCAAAGTGTGTGCCATCAAAAATGTGTGGACACTCAACATCTAGCCCATAAATTGCTATCCTCTCGGGTCGGTAAAGACCACAAGTGAGAGACCAAGCTTCGATACCACTTGTAAGGGTCGAGATGGCGGACTAGAGGGGGGTGAATAGTCTTTTCTAAAACTTAAACGCTCCGGCTAACCGAATCAAATGTGGAATTAAAACTATCGGTCTAGTGAAGGCTACACCCCTCTATCTATTACTCTAGCACCTAGAAAAGTATACTAATTGGGCTTACTAAGGTGCCAAGCTAGAAAGCTCACCTAAACAAGTCTAGGTTGTAAGGTCACACAAACCTAAGCAACTAGTACTCTAAGCAAACTGGGAACTCCTACACATACTAGTAAGCAAAGCACAAAGCACCTAAGCTCACTAGCAATGCTCTCTAGCAAGACTACACAAGCCAACTAGAGAGCTCAACTTACTTAGCTACACAAACTAAGCAATGTGACTAAGAAGGCTACACAAGACAATTAGCCACTCAAGAGCTACTTCTATGCTACACAAGCTAGAAGGCAACTAGTTAAGCTATACAAGCTAACTAGTTACAAGAGCAACAACTAACCACTAGCACAAATATGAATAAGTAAATACAAGCTAGTGATTTGGAGAATGCAAACCACCGAGAAGATGTACAAGGTTGACACGGTGATTTTTCTCCTGAGGTTCACTTGGTCGCCACCAAGCTAGTCCCCGTTGTGTCAACCACTCACTTGGTGATTCAGCGGCTAATAGGCGTTCACAAGCCTAGCCCACTAACTCGAGCGCCGCAAGAATCTACCCACAAGAGAGGGTAGCTCAATGACACGCTCAACTAGAGTTGCTCTTCGCGATCTCCCGCGAGGTGAGCACAATACCCCTCACAAAGCACTTCTCCGGAGCGCCGCACAATCTTCTTGCGGGCTTCGATGGATCCTCAACCACCAAGCCGTCTAGGAGGTGGCAACCTCCAAGAGTAACAAGCACCACTGGCTTGCAACACGATCAACTAGTGCTACACGAAGCTATCTCTCAAAGCAACGCACTAGAGATCACTCACTCGCAATTAGATCACACTATTACTTACACAAGTGAGTTAGAGGGCTCCTTCACCAAGCACAGTAAGGGCAACACATCCCCAAGGTGCTCAACCAGCCCCAAGGGCCGGCCAAGGGCTATAAATAGCCAACCCCACGAAACTAGCCAATTTTCCCACTCAATGGGCTTCCTACAGAGGGTCCGAACACAGCCAACAGTGCGGGTCCGAACCATGCCCGCGCGCGTCCGGACTCCTGCCCGTTTGAATCTTCCCGTTGGTGCGCTCGCCGATCGCTGCCACACGTCTCCGGATGCTACTGTAGACACGGTCCGGACTCGTTGTTCCCAGCGTCCAGAAATATCTTCTAGAGCGCCCGAGAGCACCCGAAAGCTCCCGAGAGCTTCTTCTCCTCCGGACGCTAGTCCGGAGTCCTCCGTCCGGACGACGAACAGCGTCCGGACCTCCTCGGTCAGCTCAGCACAGTCAAGGGGCAGGCGACTGGACGCAAAGCCAATGGTCCGGACCGCCCAGGCCCCAGCGTCCGTATCAGCGTTCGGACTCACATCCACGCCGAGACCTAGGGTTAGGTTCCGGACGCAGTCTCCAATGGTCCGGACCCTACTGTCCCTAGCGTCCGGAGCTCGTTTTTCAGCTGAGACTCCTCCGCACTTCTTCCTTTGCTTCTCATGTGCTAACACAAATGTGTTCTTCACCTTATGCAGGTGTGTTAGCATTTTCATAATAATTTTCAAAGCATTTTCACTTGCTTCTCACCGCGTCACTCAATCCTAATGTATCACAAAGTTAGATCGCTCACGGTGGCACTAGATAACCGATATGCAAACAAGTTTGCTCCTCTTGATAGTATAACTATCTATCCTAAACCCGGTCATATACTTCTCTACACACCTATGATCGGTGAAATCAAATGCCCTACAATTATACCTTTACCTTGCGCATTCCATTCCATCTCCTTCGCCAATGTTGATGCAACACATGCACCAACCTATCACCAAATGATATGATCCACTTCATATCATCACGTGACTGTGTTGGTTCATCAATCTTGACCTCACTTGCTCTTCACTATTGCGTTGGTCCATCGACACCAAGCATCACTCGCTTGCCCTTCACACTTGCAACCGGTCCATCAAGTCAAGCCTCATCTTGATCTTCTCCACCTTGATCACATGACTCCATGTCATGTCTGATGTGCAATAAGCTCCTTCATCACACAACCATATGCGACCTAATCTCCTGTTTATATATCACTTAAACACATATTAGTTCACCTAGGTTGTCACTCAATTACCAAAATCACATAGGGACCTTTCAGCCGAGCACGGCACGACCTGACAGGCGGGCCGTGCCTGGACCGCTACCTAGGCTCGTGGCTCGGTCCAAGAGGTGGCACGGGAGCGGCCTAGTGATTTTGATTTCAATGGCTAATTCTTTTAAAATGATTTGTGATAACTAATAAATGAGGTGTGACCTGTTAAAAATGATGAACACTTGTAAAAAACTGAAAATGATGAACGCTTATAAAAAATTTGAAGTGTTTCTCGCCTGACGGTCCATGGGCCGGCACGGCCAGGCACGACCCGTCAGGCACGACGCGGGCCGACACGGCATGGCCCCATGGCCATCTATACTCCCCATTGAGGAGTGTCCAAGGATTATCACTTCCCTACTAGCTCAACAAGCCCTCAAGATTGGGTTTGACGTGAGCGCTATTGTGTAAGCCAGCAAATCACTAGGTACACCAACGGCCTTAGAGTTCCTCTTTGCCTAAGTCAGCGCGGATGAGAACAAAAGCCCATCATAATAGAGGTTCTAAACACCTCACAATATTCAATTGATTGCTTCATCGGAACTCCAACTGCTCCAAGTCATCTAGGTGGCAGTAACCACCAAGTGTAATATGAATCCCACAGCTTCAATAAGTCAATAGTGCATCTAGAGTTTCCATTCATCTTCGCTGACATAGATGCGGACAAGAGCCCTTCAAAATTCAATGTACTAATCACCTCAAAAAATTAAACTTAGTGCTTCAAGGGAACTCAAGTAGCCACCAAGAGTAACAAGAATCATGTAGCTTCTTGTTAACATTAGAGTCAATATCACACCCAAAAGCAAATCAACTAACAAGAGTCATTGTGGCATTAGATGCAAATTGTCAATACAAATGCACTATATGAGCTCAAATCGCACCCAAAAGTAATACCAACTATGGAAAAAAAAGGTTGGAGTGAGTTCTTGAGTTCTTGTTAGCGTGTGTATCTTTTGGGAGTGCCAAGAGGGCCCTCAAGCTCGATCAAACATTCTATTTAAAAGCCACCTCAAGAATTAGTCATTATGCTCTTTCATTGGACTATGCATCTGCTCATTGAAAAGTTCTGGAGGGGGTAATCAGAGAAATGCATAGGACACCACAACGGCTAACTCATGGGCTAGTTTAAAGTATTTGTTGAACAACCTTTACTTAGAAGGTGATCCCTCCAATGTCAATAGAGAAATGTAGTAGCCATACAGAGCCACCGCGTGCCTCAATAGAAGGTTTAGGTCGATGTCAAAAGTCTACTAAAGGGTGGAGTTCACCACTGGACATTGTTTTTGGTGGCCTCCAAAACCTTCTACAAAAGATTTGCAGGGATGCAAAACCCTCTTGTGCTCCCACCAGACTTTTCAATGGCTCATGTTATAATATATTGTCCACTTCTCTCATATGCATATATCACCACCATGTGTTAGCGATTTTTCTTATGCCCCAACTCTCCGATGGTACTAGAGAATAGTTCATTATTTTTTAATCTCTACTAAAAATGACCTAGGAGCCTAAGCTCTGGTGCCTCGTACCTCAAGATGATCATAAATTTCCAGTGACCATGAATGGGGCAGAACATAAGACGATTGGACATGTACGGTAGAGGGTAGATAAGCTCTGGTGGCCCTTCTCCAGTTTACATATACTATATGTATCTGGCAATTGCAATGATATTACAACAAGCTCCTTCTCTTAGACCTTTCTTTCAAATTTGTTAACTCCAAAGTGTATCCCATGGGATAATGATCGATCGACACCTTTAGCATAGAGTTAGCATTTTCAAAAAGTATTCTTTTGCTTCCTCACATGTGATTATACCTAACACATATGCATTGTTTGTCCTCACCTATAGTGGCACTAGATAATCATGCAACTATTTGTCCTAAACCGTCCATGCACTTCTCTACAACACCTTGGTCAGTGAAACAATAGCCTTGTGTATACTACTTTTGCCTTTAGGCTTTTGTTTACAAGTCCATCCATCTCTCTCATCTTCTTCTCCATGTTGAGCACTTTATCTCCAGGCATGGTCATAGACATCTCCTCCCATGGCTCCATGTAGTGTTACACAACTTCACCATGTGGACTAACCTAGTTTATCTACTAAGTAAAGCGTTGATTCTACTCTATGGAGATCTAGCACCTTGGAGAAGATGAGGAATAGGAAACACAATTTCTTCCCACCAAGCACATTGCACACCCATTGCCACCACTAAAGAGAGGACCAGAAGCCGAAAGTTAGTGTTGACCATCACTGATCAATCTTGGAGAAGTCATCTATAGGAAGGCGGCAAGAGTGGAGTCAACTCTTCAAATCTGCCATGTTTTTCCAATGAAACAACATCGACTCCATGTTCCATTGTGCTAGCATATCTCCTCTACATGCCGACCATGGACCACCTCTGAGCGTGATGCTGCTTCTAACTATGGTGATGTGCATGGAACCATTGCAGAAGCGAACCTCCACCATAGTCATCAAGACCCATGATGTGACACACGTGGCAGACTAGATATTGTGAAGGGAAGTCATAAGTATGGGTCTCCACAACATCGGTGCATGAGAAGAGGAACAACCCCACCATGGCTAGGTCATAGCGCATGGTACAATGCAAGCATCAATTTATCGATGTTACGTACAGAACACATGCTATGAGTATCACCCCCATCCTCCGACACCACAATGCTTTTGTGCTACCTAGCCTCTCGCTAAACGCACCACCACCTCCCCTAACTAGCGCCCTCTTGCCACGTGTGCACACTGGTCAAGTGTTTCCTAGAAGAGTAGCGATGCAAGTGGACTTATTAAATACAACAAGTCCAAAGTTTGAATCCATGACATATTTTCGCAATCAAACAAGAACAAGTGGTGAAAATGGCTTTTAACACCAGTTTCACTATATAAATCGGCACTGAAAGAACTATCACCAACGGTTTTCAAAGAACCAGTGGTGAAGATAGTATTGCAAAGCAATTTCTCTAGTAGTGGGTGATTACGCTTAAATCACTAAGTTGTTCTGTAGATAGGCTTATAGAAAACCACTATGAACACCAACAACCAATATAATACTCCGTGGAACATACTTATCATACCACACGACCTGCAACACCTTGAAATTAACACCAACAACCAAGACGCGTGAAGGCGATAGTTTTCCTAGCTCTTAGCATGCTTGCTCACTTGCAACAACTAGCAATGGCTCTTCATCATCACCTTGTTCGTTTGGCTTATCAGCCACCAAAACAGTGTTTTTCTCTCACAGAAAAACAGCCAAAAACAGTATGATCCGGCTTATCAGCCACCGAAACGCCCAAGCAAACAGACCGCATGTCCTTCGAGTTTGCCCTCGATCCACGGTGCTACCTAGCTTGTACCTTGAGCTTTTCAGCAGGTGCCACCCTCAGGCTTCATGTCATATTGGGCCTGCTTTGTTTTTTTAATGAAACACATGAGGGGTTTGCACTCCTACACAAGAAGTTCATTAATAAAAACGAGCATTACAAGAAATACTTCATCATTTTCTTGTGCACATAAGTTATCAGAAGCTCAATAAAACTAAGTAATAAGCTTTATTTGGTAATTAGCTCGTGCGGTAGAGACTAATGGCGCGCATGCATCTGGTTCTTAGTACTAGTCAAGCTATTCCTAGCGAACATGAGTATTGATTCTCTTGCCAGAGTAGCTTCTCTTCTTGCTACCGTAAGACCGAGAGAGGTGTCTTGGAACAATGCATAATGGCATTCGCCACCACCTGCAATTTATTTATTCACACCATCTCAAGATACCCCATCCCAATTCATGGCCACCGCGCCCGCGTCCTAGCAGTTCTTGTCCGCTTTGGCGAGCTTGCACTTGACCTTCTGGAACACGAGCGCCGCCGGCGCCTCCCCGGGCGGCGCGAGCTGCAGCTTGAGCGGGCAGGTGGCCTCAATGGTGCACTTGGTGACGCGCGCCGTGTACTTCACCTCGCCTTTCACGGCCACCTCCACCTCGAACACGCCCGTGTCATTCTCCTTCCTGAACTCGGCGACGCCGGCGTTGCCGAGCGAGACGAGCGCGGCGTCGGAGCCCGTCGTGAGCCTGTACACCCTGGTCTTGCCGGCGGGGTGCTTGTCGCCCTCGTCGGCGAGCCTCACGCGGTCGAACTGCTGGCCGTCGAAGCTGTACGCCGCCTCCAGCGGCTTGGCGTTGGTCATGCTCATCGCCCAGTTCGGGTTGCGGATGGTCAGCGTCAGCGTGAGGTTGTACGCGAGCGCCGTTGGCGTACTGACGAGCGCCAGGCGCGTGAGGGAGGCGTCGTCCACGGAGACGGAGACGTGGCGGACGAAGCCGAACGCGACGACGAGGATGATGATCACGGCAATGACGGCTAGGATGACGAGGCAGAGGACGCACCAACAGAAGTCCCTCCAGCTGTAGCAGCAGCAGCAGTCGTCGCAACAGTCGTGGAACGCCCCCATATGGACGACGATGATGGTGCAGTAGTGCTGCTTGGTGTTGCTGCTGGACTGGACCAATGTAACGCGCGAAACTACAGGGGATTGACCTAGAGGGAGGGCGTCAACTACCTCACTTTCCTTTGTTGTTGCGTTCTGAGATAGGATCGGATATGTGTGTGCGTGCATAAACTGCGTTTATATATAGCACATGCATTGCACTTGACTTGACCTTCTTCTTTTTTTGTTTGTTTGGAGATTAGAGCGCGCTTGACTTGACTTGAGTCGCGGGCCTTTTAAAAAAGTAGAGTGAGTAGAAAAGGCATGAAATTTTAGAATAATAGATTACTTATTGGTACTTCTATTTTGTGGTGATCAGTGGTCACATGCGTGGATGCATGGGATATATACATTACATATATATACTTTTAGATCAGGCGTTAATTAAGGGCGTTGAATTAGATCGATCTGAAACTTCACTGTAGTTATGATCTTGAATTTTGAGCACTGGTTTTTTTAGCACAATTTTGAGCACTGGTTTTAGCCATTACATATACTCATCCCACGGTTAATATGCTTACAAATCAAATCATGTTTGCCAAAAAGATAAGGTGAAATAATTACTCATTGATTTTTCGAATCGCAGTACATATGCTGCTCATACATACATGACGCTTACCCTTATGAACACACCAACACGCACCCTAGCACTATGTATACAGCAGGCTAAGCGCCTAAGCCAATGGAGAGCTCGTCGAGATTATTATCAAATTCACTACATGTACGTGCCTTTAAATATTGGCCCTACTATATGTAAATGATATTCTTGCAAATGACATAATATGATCAATGGGGATGTCGATAAAAAATGCAAGGAAATCAATGATGGCAACCCGATCTACAATCTAGCTAGCTTAATTAGCTTCTACAGTGTTAGATTGTTAGAATTGTGAATGAACTACGAATACTTCAATGTTATTCACTTTGAATCGCTGGTGTGCAGCAAAAATATACATGGATTTGGTCACTCAGCATGCACGTTATTCTTTGTGCTAATGAAAAGGTTATTGAGTACATCATCATATCCTAGTAGGCAGTCTATGAGAACGTTATAGAGTGCACTCCAGTTCTTTGTTAATTTTGTACTCTTCATTTTAGGCACTCTTGCAATTCCTAATTAATTAGAACTCAGAATACTAGTAGTATTTAGGCCTTACTTAGATGCCTTCAAAGTTCTAAAACTTTATAAGATTTTTAATTATATCAAATCTTTGATCGTATACATAAAGCAATAAATACAGATATAGATAAAAATAATTAATTAAACAGTTTGTCAGATAATTTACGATACGATAATTATTAAATGCAAACAAAAATGCTACCATGTAAATAAGATTTTATTTGTGCAGTTTTGTGACGCATGGCAGGATTTTAAGGGCAGCTCCAGTCCTCTGTTCGAACCGAACTGACAAAGGTTCGACGAGAGAAAGTTTGATTCGAGTGCTCCAATGTTAGGTTCGAACGTTGCACAAGCAAACAATAAAAAAATAAGTATTGATTGAGTACTGAAGGTCCACGTTGTGTCTGACATCAATGACCAGTCCTTTTTCTCCAATATTTTAATGCAATTGCTCGGCATGGTTCGAACCATCTGTTCGGTTCGCTTTTCAACTCAACATCCGATCGCTCCAGTGGTCTCGGTTCGTTTTTACGGTTCGAATCTTTAGTAACACTGGAGCTGCTCTAAGAATGACTACCTGACACCTCTTCATCATGGTCTTTACTCGATCGTCTCGACAAACACTAGTACATGAAAAGATGTGAGATGCAGTGGTGGATAGCAATGTCCGCGTCGATCTGTATGCACGCGGTGGCTACGCGGTGGCCAGAACCGCGTTAGAGTAGTTGCGTCGCGTCAGGACATAAATAAAAAATGTACTCCCATCCGTTCAGAATCCTCGATCCAGACACAGACAAGTGAATAGCGTAAGGCCAACTGATGGAGTTCTAATTTTGTGTTATATATGAAAATATATTTAGAAAAGAGGGGGTCAACAATTACAACACCAAATATGTGTACCAAAAAATATATTTGTTCTTCTGTCAAATCTCAACATACTATTGTTTAGTATTATGAATATTAATATTTTCTAAAGAAATGTTTAAGAAAATCGTGTTTATGTTCTTATTTTGACCTCTAACTACATATTTGTCCCCTTCTTTTTAGACTTTGCAGATTTCTCCTCATTTTTTGAATTCCAATTTTTTTCCTTCGCCTCCACTTTTGAACATCATCATTTTTTTAGATAATAGATTTTCAATAATTCAGCATAGGTATTATACAAAAGGAAAAAGGATACAAGAACTCTTAGAGCATCTCCAAGAGACTCTCCATATCATTCCTAAATACTAGGAATAGAGATTTTGACGAAAAACTGTCCTCCAACAGTTTATCTAAATGGTCATTTAAATATAGTCATCATCTATTATTCCGGATTTTTCGCTAGCCAAATATAGAAGACGAGAATGACTCTCTAGAGTGTGCGTGACATATAGAAAAGTTGTTGGAAAATGAAAAGATATACAAAGCAACTTTTATGCAAATGACTCTCTAAATAGTAATTTAGAGGGTGGAATTTAGAAAGACTCTTAGAGATGCTTTTAGACTCACACCTCAACAAAGAGGAGAACACAAAAACCAAAAACTGTGAATATCCCTGTTTTCCGACATCCTCTCGGCTAGAACAGTGGGTGGAAGTCATCAAGTCACCCCTGGTGCACCATCGTTGTGAACCTCTGTTGTTGCCATCTTCATCAGCTTCAAGGTGACGCCACGTGTCTTCGCTTATCCAAGCTTCATTTGTCATCGTCTAATCAGAACTAGCCAATCAGACGTGAGTCGATAGGATTCGCTCCCACTTTGTCAAATTCCAAGTTGGATTTTGTGGCATTTATCCAAATCTTTGTATAGAGATTAAATGTTGGATAAATGGTATAAAGTCCAAAATAAGCTTAATTTCCATATCTTTGTAGAGTTGTCATCAATTACCAAAAAGGGGGAGATTGAAAGTGCATGTTTGGTTTTGGTAATTGAGTGACAACTTAGGTGGACTAATATGTGTTTAATGTGAGACACACAGGTGATTTAGTCCTTAGGTACACAAGTGTGAGCAACCAATAAAGTCATGAAGAGATAGCTTGTGCATATTTATGGTGTTCAACTTGATGTTGAAGGAGCTCATAGCATAAGAAACATGACATGGAGTCATGTGACAAGGTGGAGAAGGTCAAGGTATGACTTATCTTGATGGACCGGTTGCAAGCGTGAAGGGCAAGTTGGAGGCTTGAAGCATTTGACCGCGTGGCGGGAGGCTTGAGCAAGACTTGGCACCGATGGACGAAGGCAATGGTGAAGGGCAAGTGAAGTCAAGATCGATGAACCAATATGTCACGTGATGATATGAAGTGGATCATATCATTTGTGATAAGTTGGTGCATGGGTTGCATCAACATTGGAGAAGGAGAAGTGGATCATATCATTTGTGATAGGTTGGTGCATGGGTTGCATCAACATTGGAGAAGGAGATGAAATGGAATGCACAAGGCGAAGGTATAACTTAGAGCATTTCATTTCACCGGTCATAGTTGTTTAGAGAAGTGTTTGACCGGGTTGAGTTATAGGAAAAGACGTACTATCAAGAGGGATGCATAGTAGACTAGCTTGATGAGGATGAGAGTGCTCAAGTTACTAGTCTAGAGACGTTTGAGAGATGCCGTGCAAAAATGCATACTTAGAAGAGTGCTCTGGTGGCTTTCTATTGAGCCACCGGTACTACTGGTCTCCCACCGGTAGTACCGGTGAAGACCGGTGGTACCGGTCAGCTCCCGGTGGGGTTTTCTCGCACGCGAGGGCACTTTGAAGATGTGCTGAAAAATGAACTACCGGTAGTACCGGTGAGCAACCGGTAGTACCGGTCAGCTAACTTTATGCAACGGTCGGAAGGCTCCAACGGTCGGATTCCTTGGACCAGTAGTACCGGTGGGACACCGGTAGTACCGGTACTGCGTCAGGAGCTGCGGGAATAAATAGGCCGCCCCTTCCCTTGGGGCGGCACCCACCCCCATTATTCCACTTCCACATCTGAGAAAAAGGGTCCCAAGTGCCTCTCTCTCTCCCCCATGCTTTTAGGCTTCAATCCATGGTGGTTTTGTGAGAGAGAGAAGTGAGATTTGAGAGTGGAGAGGATCGATCTACGACTTGAGCATTCGATTTCCTCTTCTTGCCGGATTTCTTTGGATTCTTGGAATCCTAGCCGGCTAGGTGTTCTTCGAGATTGCCCGTGTTGATTCATTTGTGAGGGCACCCCGAATCGTTTGTATTACCCCTTCGATCCTTAGTGGAAATCTTGGGCTAATCTTTGTGGTTGCTTGAGGGAGGCAAGGAGGTGGAAGAGACTCTGACCTTTGTGGTCACCTCAACAACGAGGAGTAGGAGCTCCTTTGTGGGGACCGAACCTCAGGATAAATCTTGAGTCTCGCATGCTTGATGTTGTGGAGATAGCTTTGACTATCCTTTGTTCTTGTGTTCTTCGTGTTCTTCCTCTCTCCCTCAAAGTTCATAGGTTGGGAAGGCCCGATCTACAAATTGGAGAGGAACCAATCTAAGCAAAGCTCAACATCATCATCCTCAACCTCAAGGAGTGTGGAGAAAAGCTCGGATCCGGATTCAAAGCTCATCCTCCTTGGATTTCAGAGCTACAGCGCTACCACCGGTAGTACCGGTCAACCACCGGTAGTACCGGTCCTACTACTGGTAGTACAGTTCGGGGGTTTGCATTCTCTACTCACTAGCTTATACTTATTGTTTCATACTTGTGCTAGTGTTTAGTGGTTGCTTTAGTAACTAGTATAGCTTGTGTATCTTGCTAGTTACCTTCTTGCTTGTGTAGCATAGAAGTAGCTATTGAGTGACTAATTGACTTGTGTAGTTTTGTTAGTCACTTTACTTAGCTTGTGTAGCTAAGCTTTTTGAGCTCTCTAGTTTGGCTTGTGTAGCCTTGCTTTTGAGCATTACTAGTGAGCTTAGGCTTTGTGCGCTTTGCTTTCACTAGCATGTGTAGGAGCTCCCGGTTTGCTTAGAGTAATAGTTGCTTAGGTTTGTGTGACCTTGCAAACTAGACTTGTTAGGTGAGCTTCCTAGCCCAGCACCGTAGTAAGCTTTCTTATCATAATTTGCTAGGTGCTAGTGTTATAAGTAGAGGGGTGTTGTGTTGGCTAGACCGATAGTTTTAATTCTGCATTTATTTCGGTTAGCCAATGCGATAAGTTTTTTAGATACGCCTATTCACCCCCCCTCTAGGCCAATTAGGTCCTTTCAGACCACCACCTGGACTAGCTGATGTACGTGCGCCGGGGTGGGGGTCAAAACCACTCAAATTAGTTGGGCACACGAGGTCCCTCATGGAGGAAGAGCTTGAAGAAGACGTTGTGGATATTCATGCCAACGCTCGATGAAAGGATCAAGATGCCCAAGAGGGGGGGTGAATTGGGCTCTTTTTAATTTCTAAACAAGAATTAAACCTATAAAGAGCCAATTAACCCCCTAGTGCCTACCGCTTGTGTGTCCTAGCTAGAAAGCGGTAACAAGGCAATGGAAAGCGAAAACTTCCTACACAATTCTAGTATGAATTGAAAGACAAGTGCGGAAAGTAATGCGGTAATAAAGAGCTAGGGAAAGGGATGCTTGACACGCCGATGTTTTGCCGAGGTATCGAGGAGTCGACACTCCCCCCTAGTCCTCGTTGGAGCACCTCGCAAGGTATAGCTCCCCCTCAATCCCGCGCGAGGGATGAGTGCTCTCTACGGGCTGATTCTTCGCCACTCCGGCTCGGTGAATCGCCCACAACCGATCACAACGTCGATGGAGAAGGGCCGCCGACAATCTTCCGGCGGTCACCTTCCTTCGAACACCACCCGACCGTCTAGGTGATGTCGATCACCAAGAGTAACAAGCCTCGATCTTCGCTTGACTTACTCAAGCTTCACAACTAGAGGATGCACACTTGAACTCTTGGAGGAACTAGAGAGAGGATGGATGGATTCGCGAATCACTCTCTCTCTCTAGGGCTCTTGCTCTCTTCCCAACCTTCTCAACGAACTCAGCAACTCAAAAATGAGCAAAGGCTAGGTGGGAGAAAAGTGGAAGGGGCTATAAAAAGACCCTCTGAAAACTGCCTCGGGCTGGCATTTTAAGTTGGCGACGGACGCTCCGTCGACTAGGCGACGGACGGTCCGTCGCATGCCCAACGACTAGTTTCTGTTCATAATTGAGGTGACGGACGCTCCGACGCCTAGGCGACGGACGGTCCGACGCCTCTGTCTAACGGCTAGTTCTGACACACTGTTCCCAGCGACGGACGCTACGTCACTGGGCGACGGACGCTCAGCCACAGCGTCCGACGCTGAATTCTGGCTAGGGTTTGAAAACACCCTCTCTGGAAGGTCGACAGACGCTCTCCGCAGCGTCCGACGCCTGGCCGACGGACAGCGTCCGACGCACCCTGAAAAACTTAGCCAGAAAACAACCTCTCTGGAAGGCTGACGGACGCTGTGGACTCAACCACCCAGCGGCCGGCGCCTTTGTCCGACGCGTCGGACAGCGTCCGGCGCCCCTGCCAGGAGCGTCCGTCGCCCAGAAAATGATTTTGACAACTCCGTTTTTCGTCGCGATGAAAATGGAAGTTGTTCTAGGCTATCTTACGGTCACCATAGGCTTGCTTAGAGCTAAGGAAGTCAAGTGTGCACCACACCTAAACATGAAGCTTTCCTAAGTCAAGCTACTAGTCCCAACCCCTCTTAATAGTACGGTCAAAGGTAAAAAGAGAAGCCCTATCTAATTCTAAGTGCCCTTCATCTCCTTATGCCACTTAGCCTATCATTCTAGGGTCTTCATCATGTCTCCTTAACAACCGAAACGATATCCATCTTGGGGGCTAAGTGATCACCTTTAGAGCCCATTCTCCTTGATCACCATGGCTAGGCTACGCATAGCCTCTGCAAAACACACGTTAGCCATAATAATCTCTAATTGTCGTCAATCACCGAAACCAACTAGGACCATGATTCTTCACTCGACATAGCTCGCCCCTCAGCCCGATCCGTGCATCACAAAAGGATGATACCCTGGGGTAGGATCTCAGACGGCAAAGGTGCTCCTGGATGGGGAGGGGCATGCCAGCGAATCTTGAGTGGACGGTGCGAGGGCGCCCAACAAGGGATTGTGTCAGGCCTACACCAAGCAGTACCTGAAGGAAGCAGTATCGAGCAAAGACGTGTTCCATTCTAGATTACATATTGTGTTGTTTGTGTAATACCACGTCTATGACGTGTGGGGCCCAAGGGGCAGAACCTGGTCTGTAATAAGCTCACGCAGCGAACCGAGAACACTATCGCAATTCAGACAATACACAAATCGGCTGAAGAGGAACCTTCCTCCGTCGTTCCGATCTCGAGCCCTCTTGTGTTCCTCACGTCGGCGGTCCTCACCAGCGGCAACGGGGTGTGACAAGTGGTATCAGAGCACGGTCTTTCCTCGACGTGGGCGCGGAGCACCATCAGCTCTGCTTCGACGCAAACTACCAGTGGCGGCGACTTCGGAAGCTCCGCACCACATCCCGCGCGGCGCTCTACACCAACCCGACGCGCGCGGCGTACGGACGCCCGATCTACGGCATGCTACTCGACTAGGGGACTACATCGACAACGAATTGGTTCAGGCGGCGAGAACCTGGGTGAGCAGATCTCAATCCTGCCCCAAATTTACTTTTGCAAGCAATTGGTTGAGGCGAGGGTTTCGGAGCACTGTTTCCGTGTAAAATTCCATAGTCTCTTTCACTGATTGTTGTGCGGCGGTGTCGGAGGCGGAAGTGTCCATCTATTCAGGTTGCAGGGTAAGTTCCTGTGTAAAATTCCTTGATCGTGCCTCACTTCCAGGCGAAGTCGGCGAATTTGGGTGTAACAGAGCCAAGGGTGGGGATTTCCAAACCCGTGTTACATCAATTACTGATCTTTACTCATGTGTTTCTATACATCAGCCATCACGGCTCCCAAGAAACCATCAGTCTAGACCCAGTTCATCTTGGAAGCCATGTCCAAGACCAGTGAAGAAGGGAAGACTCAATGGGACCAAGTCATGGAAAATTTTGACTTGTTGTTTCAACAGATGAATGATTTTGGCCTCATACAGCAACAACTGAAGACTACACTCACAGCAACCAAAGAGGAACAGAAAGTGATAGCACAACAAGTGCAAGCAAATGGTCAAGCAGTGGCTCAACTCACAATGCGACAAATGGAGCAGGAGCAGTCGGGGGATAGCTCAGATTCGGCCTCAGTTCTGTCAGCAAGTGATCCACTGTTTGAAAACATTTTTTCAGGACAACAAAATGAGCAAAAGGCAGGCACTTCCAAACAGCCTCAGGGTCACCACCACAAAGATCACTTGCCTCGTCACACACTGCCAAAGATGCAATTTCCCATGTTTGATGGCACAAGTCCCAGAATTTGGATTGACAATTGCTCAAGCTATTTCACAGTCTAGACTATTGCAGAATCTCTCCAAGTCACAACAGCAGTGATGCATTTAAAAGGGAATGCAGCTAAATGGTGGCAGGCTTACAAGCAGAACCACAAAATTCCTTCTTGGAAAGGGTTTTGTTCCCTAATCTTGGAGAAATTTGGTGTTGATGACTTCAGACAAGCCATCGATGAACTGCTCACTTTGAAGCAAACTGGGACTGTGGAGGAGTACACTACTGCCTTTCAATCCTTGCAGTTTGAAGTTACTATGCACAACTGTCATTACGATGAAGTTTTCTCTACCTCCAAGTATGTCAAGGGATTGAAAGAGGAGATCTAGGCCACAGTGGAACCTCATCTCCCTGAAACAGTGGATAGAGCTGCTCTTATTGCAAAGATTCAACAAAGAAGAGTGGACATCACAAAAGCCAAAAATGCCAGACAACCACCCTTCAACAAATACCAGATAACCAGCAAGCTGCCAACTTAACCAGATTCAGGCAGCTAAGAGAGTACAGAAGGGCCAATAACCTATGTTACTCTTGTGTAGAAAAATATGAACCAGGTCATCAGGAGGTGTGTTCCAAGAGAGTCAAACCACAAATCCATGCTATAATAGCAAATCCACTAGACAAAGAAGAAATACCTGAAGAGATCCTCAACACTCTGGCAGTTGAAGACTTTTGTCAACTGTCCCTCAATGCACTCTCTAGCACTGACACAACAAACAGTATTAAGCTGAGAACTCTGGTCAACAACAAAGTGATGCTGGTCTTGTTGGACTCAAGGAGTTCCCATAGCTTTATCAGTGTCAACTTTGTAGCTATGGCTAACCTACCAACTGTATCAGTCCCAGCTACAACTGTCAAACTGGCAAATGGTCAGCAACTTATCATAGACAAACAGTTACTCAACCTGGATTGGTACATCCAAGGACACACTCTCCACAGTGATATGTTGGTCATAGAGATGAGCCCTTATGATGCTATCTTAGGCTTCGATTGGCTCAAATTGCATAGCCCAATGCAATGTGATTGGAACAACAAAACCCTAACATTCTCCAAAGATGGCAACTCAGTCACCATACAAGGCCTCCAAGCCCAACCCTTCCAAGCCACACCCATAACACCTACCCAGTTATACAAAGCCACCAAGGGCAATGATGCTTGGGCCTTTGTCCTGTTAGAACAAACTCCTCCATCCAACCTCCCTACCAATCCACCACCACAACTCCAAGCCTTGCTGACCACATATGAACCAATCTTTCAAGACCCACAAACACTACCACCACCCAAAACCTATGACCATTCTATCCCACTCTTACCTGGAGCAATACCAATAAATGCTAGACCCTATCATTATTCCCCACAACACAAGACTGACATTGAAACCCAAGTTAAACAGTTACTCCAATCTGGATTTATCACCCACAACCATAGCCCATTTGCCTCACCTGTCCTGTTAGTGAAAAAGAAAGATGGGACATGGCGCTTTTGTGTGGACTACAGAAAGCTAAACGATCTGACCATTAAGAACAGATTTCCTATACCCATCATTGAGGAGATTTTGGATGAGTTGGAAGGAGCAGCATACTTCACCAAACTTGATATGAGATCTGGATATCATCAAGTTAGGATGTTACCAGAGGATGAATATAAAACAGCTTTCAAAACCCACCATGGTCATTATCAGTTCAAAGTAATGCCATTCGGGTTGACCAATGCCCCTGCCACTTTTCAATGCCTCATGAACCACATTCTCTGTAACGCCCTAAAATTTGAATTAGAAAATTTGATTTGAATTTGAGTTAAATTTGATTTATTTTAAAGCATTTTTGGTGAAGCATAGAACTAAATAAATAAAATTGAAATTAATCATCATGTTAGGGTTCAACATGTGTGATGCATCTCATGCCCCTGCATTTTTCTTTGTACTGTTTGAAGATGCAAAACCTTGAAAAGAATTTCAAAACTCAATTTGAAAATCAAATTGCAAAAATTCAAAAAGGAAAAATAAAAAGAAAAAGGGAAATCTGTACCCACTCCTTTCTGGCCCGAGAGCCCAACTCGGCCTGCCTCCTCCCCCTCTCCCTTTCTTCTTCAGTGGGTCGGCCCAGCTCCGCGTCCGCGTCCCTCTCTCCCTCCCCCTGACACGGCCGCCCCACCTGTCGGCGCTCTCTCCCCTCTCTCTCTACCGCTAATGCCCCGGGCCCGCTTGGCAGCGCCCCCGTCCTCTTCCTCCTTGAGTCCGAGGCGGATACGCCTCGCCGCGATGTCGTGACGCGCCGCGTCCGTAACTGCCGCACGCGGGATCCCCACGTTTCCTTCCGCACCGGACTCTTCCTCCGGCTCCCTTAAATAGCGCCGCCACCGCGCCCTTGTTTCCCATCGCCTCGCACGCACAGAGCAGCGCCGCCTTTGCCGCCGCTCTGCTCCGCCGTAGAGTCGACGTTCCGCACCGCCGGCTGCTCCACGCTCTTCGCCAAGCGCCGCAACACCTTCGCGTAAGTGCCAAACGCGCCATCTCCCTCTTCTTCCTCGCTTTTGCACTCTGGTTCGTCGGGTTGCCGTGCGCCGAGGATCCGCCACCGCGGCCTTCCGTCGACGGTCCTCCTCCACCCCGCTCAAGCTCCGCAGGGGCCCTGGATAGGTTCACCGCGTCATCCTCTCGCTCCCCGCACCTTTTTCAGGTCGGATTAGGTCGTTCGAGCCCTAACCGTCGTGCGCAGTGTGTCCGCCGCCGCTGTGCTACATCGGCGGCGTCTCCTGTCCATCCCCGAGCCTCGCCGTGGCTCTGGACGAACTCGTGGCGTCATCCTCGACCTCCCGGTGTGCTCAGATCTGAGAACGGGGCACTGCAGTGCCCGATCGAGCTCGCGCCACCGTGTGCCGGCCGTCGGCCATGGCGTCCGTCGTGCCGCGCCGCTTTGCTCCGGTGGGGAAACCACCGTACCCCTCCCCCTTCTAATCTCCACCATCCATCTCTGATCTAACGGATCAGAATACCCCGTACCCCTTCGCCTGGTGTTCTTGCTAAAGAGCCCCTCTGTTTTTCCAGCTCTCAACCCGCGGTCCTGAAGGCGCCTTTGATCTATATGCTTTCCCCTCGGGAAAACGTATTCCCTTTTCCAGATCTGATTTAATTCGATTTTAAAATAAAACCCTAATTACAGTTTTGCCACTGTTTTCAAATGCTTATATTTTCTTCGTTTTAAATCCAAATCGATCCGTTCAAGTTGCGTTAGATTCGTAATTTTATGCTCTATCCAGTAGTATAGATTTCATCTATGTTAATTACTTTTGAAAATCCAAGAAAATTACTTTGCTAATGCTTTAATCTTGCCCTTTTCAAAATCCTGTTTAAGCTATAACTTCTTCGTTTTAGATCTGATTAGCGTGGTTCTCCTGTCTTTGTGATCGTAGTAAAGTATAGATCTGTTTTATAACCTTTTCAAAGTCTCTTTATTGTTTATGGTGTAATGTTCTGATCATGTCTTTATTGCTTCGTGTATGATTGTTCGGATGATTGCGTGGTGATGTTGATCGAGTACAGCCGGTGAGATCTTCGGTGAGCAAGAGTTCTTTGCAGCAGATCAGGATCACCAAGAGCTTTGGGATCAAGGCAAGTTTAACATGGGATCATCCTTGTTACCTATTCACCATAATTCAATCTAGTCATCTTTGCATGTGTCTAATTTGATTCCTATTAGATCTATACCATAGCTTTGTTATCCTTTACCTTGTCACCATGGGTTTATATGCATGTGGATAGCTTTGCTATGCTTTACAATAATGGATCTTGAGATGAATCTTGACTAATAATATATGCAACAAGGAGATAAAACTGGCTTTTGTAGCAACATGGAATAGGACCCCACTGTAGGGCAAAAGCTGGGATTTCTAATACAACCACGAGTGCTATATGGCTCTGGCTTTGGTTAAGTATAAAGTTTGGACTAGCATGCTTGTGGTTCGTGAAAGGCACCTTTGCCGAGCTGGTTATGGGGTATAGCTTGTGTGGGGACCGCTGCGGGTGGTACCATCGGGGTGTCCCATATTCCCCTTTGCATTGGGTCCGTAGGGTCCACTACATGTTAGCAAGAGCTTTTGAAAGACTTCATAATGTTCCCTGCCCACTCACCTCGGCAGTGTTATGGGACTAGCTATCCCGGGCATATGGGTTACACGGCTTGTGGGTAAAGTGTATAACCTCTGCAAAGTGTGAATCTATCATGATAGCCGTGCTCACGGTCACGAGCGGCCTGGAAAACTCACAGTGTAGATGATCATGTTGTTTAATTGTTAATGATGGTTATTATACTTATATCATGTGGTTATCAATTGGGCTATGCATAACTTAAGCTAAGTGTTGGTAAAACTTGACCAAGTTAAAAGCAACCGCAGTAAAGACAGTGTCAGCCTTTGAGCTTCATAACCCTATGTTACTCTTGTTGAGTACGTAAGTGCTCACTCTTGCTTTCTCAACCCCTTCAGATGGCTATGAAGACTATCGTGAGGAGTACTAGGCTAGTGGTCAACCAGTCGGCGTTCCCTGTGAAGTGGAGCTTCGTCGCGAGAGTTATCTTTATTTTCCGCTGTTATGTTTAATAAATATTATTCGTTATGTAATAAGCACTCAATGATGGTACTATTTAAAGATTTGTCGGCTTATGTGTGTGATTGATCCCTGGGCACACATGAGTTATTCATATTCAATTTTATCCTTAAAATTGGGTGTGACACTCCAACCCTTCCTTAGGAAATTTGTACTGGTGTTCCTAGATGACATCCTCATCTACAGCAAGTCTTTGTCTGAACATACGGATCATCTAGCTCAAGTCTTTCAAGTACTACAGGCCAATCAACTTTACTTGAAATAGTCCAAATGCACTTTTGCTCAACACAAGCTAGAATACTTGGGCCACCTCATTTCAGCTGCAGGAGTTGCCACTGATCCCCAGAAAACTCAAGCTATGCTACTTTGGCCCACACCCACAACCATGACAGAACTCAGAAGGTTCTTAGGTCTCATAGGATATTACAGAAAATTTGTGAAAATGATATGGAGTTATGGCTAAACCACTAACCAACATCTTGAGGCACAAACAGTTTTAGTGGAGTTCCCTTGCCCAGGAAGCCTTTGATAAACTCAAAATGGCTATGACACAGACACCAGTCTTGGCTTTGCCTAATTTTCAGGAACCATTTACAGTTGAAACTGATGCTTGTGGAGAAGGTATTGGAGCTGTGCTTATGCAGTTTGGTCAGCCCATGGCATACCTCAGTAAAGCCTTGGGGAAAAACATAGAAAGCTCTCAATTTATGAAAAAGAGTTTCTAGCTCTTATCATGGCAGTGGAAAAATGGAGACACTACATGCCAAGACAAGAATTCACCATCTTGACTGATCACAAATCATTATCCTATCTCACTGAACAAAACCTCCATTCAGAGATGCAGAGGAAAGCAATGACAAGATTAATGGGACTCCAATTCCGAATTGTCTACAGAAAGGGCAAGGAAAATGTGGCTGCAGATGCCCTATCTAGGGTTGCTCATCTTCATAACCTACAAGAAGTCTCCTTGGTCAAACCTGATTGGATTCAGGAGGTGCTGAACTCATACACTACGGATGCCCATGCCCAACAGCTACTGCAGCAGCTAGCAGTCACAAGTCCGGATGCAGCTGGCTACAGTGCAGACAATAGTTTGATCAGGCATCATGGCAAGCTTTGGATTGGCAACAATTCAGCACTGCAAACTAAACTCATAGCAAGTTTTCACTCAACTGCTATAGGGGGCCATTCAGGTACAGCAGCTACCTTCCAAAGACTGAAAAATCACTTTTCTTGGAGGGGCATGAAACAGGATGTGGAAGGCTATATCAAACAGTGTGACATTTGTCAACATGCTAAACACTCCAACACACACCCTGCTGGTCTGCTTCAACCATTGCCTATACCCCAAGGAGTGTGGATGGATTTATCCATGGACTTCATTGAAGGTCTTCCTAAATCACAAGGGTACTCTGTCATACTCGTAGTGGCGGATCGCCTCACAAAGTATGCCCACTTTATGGCTGTTAAACATCCCTATACAACAGCATCCATTGCACAGATTTTCATGGACAATATAGTCAAACTACATGGGTTGCCCAATTCCATTGTCTTGGACAGAGATACCATTTTCGTTAATGCATTTTGGCAACAATTGTTCAAACTTTATAAGGTCAGATTGTCCCTCAGTACAGCATACCACCCACAGTCCGATGGCCAGACCGAACGGGTCAACCAATGCTTGGAGATGTACCTTCTCTGTTCAGTTCAAGATACACCTGCAACATGGAAGTCTTGGTTATCATTGGCCGAGCTATGGTACAATTCCACCTATCATTCCTCCCTGGGGTGCTCTCCATTCAAAGCACTGTATGGTTATGAACCAACTATTAGCGCAGTACCCTCCATTCCACCCTCTACTTCACCTACAGCGACTGACATCATTGAGAACAGGGAGCTCTATCTCCAATCTCTGAAACAACATTTGGCAAAGGCTCAAAACAGAATGAAGGTGATGGCTGACAGGAAGCGCAGTGATCTGCAGTTCCAAGTGGGCGAGGCCATTTTACTCAAATTACAGCCTTACACACAATCATCGGTCGCCAACCGTCCCTACCCCAAGCTCGCATACAAGTTCTATGGACCCTACACTGTCGTCGAGCGCGTTGGCAAGGTTGCTTATCGGCTGGACCTTCCATCAGGCAGCCTGATACATCCGGTATTTCACATCTCGCAACTCAAATCTTATATTGCTGACTGTTCACCAGTATTCTCTGATCTACCGATGACAACCGACATCGAGGCAGCTGCGGCAGTTCCTGAAGCCGTTCTAGTGAAGAAGGGGGCTTCCGCCACACCCCAGGTCTTGGTCAAGTGGACTAGTTTGTCTCCTAATGCAGCTACATGGGAGGATTACAACGTGCTGCGCAATCGTTTCCCAGGTGCACCCGCTTGGGGACAAGCAGGATCTTCGGCGGGGGGAGCTCGGCGGGGGGAGCTGTCAGGCCTACACCAAGCAGTACCTGAAGGAAGCAGTATCGGGCAAAGACGTGTTCCATTCTAGATTACGTATTGTGTTATTTGTGTAATACCACATCTATGACGTGTGGGGCCCAAGGGGCAGAACCTGGTCTGTAATAAGCTCACGCAGCGAACCGAGAACACTATCGCAATTCATACAATACACAAATCGGCTGAAGAGGAACCTTCCTCCGTCGTTCCGATCTCGAGCCCTCTTGTGTTCCTCACGTCGGCGGTCCTCACCGGCGGCAACGGGGTGTGACAGATTGCCCTCACGGCAAAATGGCATCACTTCAACCAATTTAATGAAAAAAACAGAGAAAATGAAATGGGAAGCCAAAATAACTTTTATACCCCTGACTTATCCTACACAGTCCACAAGTTCCTCTTATTCACATCAAACACCATGGGCGATTGGCACCACAGGCTAGCATCACGGTAGGCGAGCAACTAGCTGGCAGGGTATGGGAGCCGAGCTATGGTGGTTTCATAGTCTCTGTAGGTGGCTAACGCGGTGGGTTGTGCGGAGAAGGGGAGCGGGGCGGCGGGCTTCTCCCGTGATGGTTGAATTACTTCCTAAAGATATTGTGTAAGCTCTTTGACTTTTGTAACTAGGGATTTAATTTTGTTTGCTGTGCTATATAGATTTAGGATTGAGGTTACTGCAAACCATATGAGGTGTGTGCAGATGGCCATTGGACGTTTCGTGTGTCGGTGTCCGTGCTACAAGTTTGACTCGACCTATAGAAAATCCGTGTAACATTTGTATCTTCAAATAAATTTATTAAAAAACTAGATTCAAAGATCTCTCCAATGATACTAATTATATATCATAATTATTTATATTTTTAATATATATTTATTCAAAAATATTTCTTGGAAAGCGCAAATGACAGATATTTAGGGATGGAGGGAGTATGCTTCCCACTGATGACCGACTTTTAGAATGGTTTGAAATGGACTAAGGGAACCGAAAGATGCCCGTTGATACCTTAGAGCATATTCAAGAGACTCTATGTATTATTCCTAAATACTAGGAATAGATACTTTTTTTTGAAAAAACACACTCCAACTGATTTTCAAAATGGTTATGCAAATTAATATAGTTATATTCTATTTTGGTTTTTCGCTAGTCAAATATAGAAGACGAGAATGACTCTCTAGACTGCGCATGAGATATATAAAAGTTGTTGGAGAGTATAAAGATATAGAAAATAATTTTTACTCAAATGATTCTCTAAATGATAATTTGGAGAGTATATTTTACAAAGGTTTTTGAATATGCTCTTAGATCAGTGAATTTGGAGGATCACTGGACCCGGTGACTAAGCTAGCAGGGGGGCAACCCGTGCTCCAGCCCCCCTAGCAGCCATGAATACACTTAAGCCCCCTTACGCCATGGAGGAGGAAGGAGGGGCTGGAGGAAGAAGAAGAGGAATTAGCCCCCCTTGGGGCTATCCTGGCTTCGTCGCTGACTGGACCAGTGCATATCTTGCCTTTCTTATGTCCATATATGGGGTCATTCATGCATGCGAAGGGCTTATATTTCTTTGCAGCTTCTAACTAGGGATGCAAGTGGGCTAACCCACGAACCCATATATAGGCTTAATTTTTGCGGGTTCAAACGGCAACCCGCAAAATTAAACCTATATGTGGGCTCACGGGCCAGCCCACTTACATCCCTTCTAACACACACACAAAATCCAACAACATTTTTTATAATAGCTTACCATGATTGCCTCATGAAAAAAATCCAACATCCTATTCGTTTGGCAGGATTATACACTGTTCTGGCAGGATTAAGCACTACTGGTTGATTTCGTATGAGAGAAAAACACTGTTCTGGCTGGATTTAAGCCGGCTGAAAAGCCAAGCGAACAGGTACCTTAGTGGTGATTACAGCTTGGGCAAAAAAAAAACAAAATCCAACAACCTTTGAGACTGCATAGTAGAATTCCTATAGATTATTTTATTTTATGGTAGTACTCTCTTCATATTCATATTAGTTGACGTTTAGAACAGTGACACAGTCTCCAAAGCGTAACTTTAAATGTTTATATTTTAAAAAATATTTATTGAAATATAATATATGTAAATTTTTATGAGAGTGTTTTTAAGACAAATTTATTAATATGATTTTCATTTTTCCAAACTTAATAATTTAAAAGTTATTCATGATTTATATTACCAATGTTTGATTCAAACATTGTCCAAAACATCAACTAATATGCTATGGAGGAAGTACTAGTTATTGGTGTATCGGTGATGGTGGCAGTAATACGTCATGAGGAGGGTGGAGGTCTAGCCGTGGACTCAGAGGTGCAAATGTCAACTTTGGTGGAAGCTAAGGCGGCCGAGGTCATAGGGTCAACGATTGGGGCTAATTATTGTACAGGTTTATTTAAAGTTTATGTTTATTTTAAATCTAAATAAATTTATAACTAAGCTATACCTGATGTAGCAATAATAACTTTCTTTACTATAATTCAAATATATAATATTTAGGCTATCATAAAAGTTTCTCACAATTGGTTGTGAATTATTCCAACTAATTCTATAAAATAATATATCTAAATCTACAGTAAAAACTCTATATTAAAGTATATCATATTATATGTTCGTCCAACAAAATTGATTTTTCTATCTTATGTATTTTTCTGATTTAGTATGATTTTTTAAAGATTCAGTCAAAATAAATAAATAAAATACAGTCAAAATAAATAAATAAATAAATAAATAATACAAACCCGCTTATAACCCGGCTAGAGGGGTAAAACGTATGATTTTAAAAGTTGAGAGAAGTGATTTTCCCGGTTTTATAGTTTAGGTAGGAAAAAGGGGCTTCCATACAAAATTGAGAGAGAACAAACACATTTTCATAAACAAAATATGGAGAAAAAGTGGATTTTTCCTAATAATAATAAACCAAGAACTTAGATTTTTTTTTAAAGAAACAGGAGGGGCAGAAGAGCCCCTACTGAAATTGGATATTGAATAAAAGCGAAACAACAGCATTTCAGTAAGATAGTGGGCCGTATGGGTGTAGTGCCAGGATATTGTCCACGACTCGTCACATGCCAGGAGGGACGGTGCACCATAGAGAGAATCAGCGAAACACAGTTGTGTTGTGTTGTGGACGATCGCTGGTACTTGTGTACGATTATGTATCAGATTACATGTGTCTTGTGTATTAGATCGGTTTTTTTTTGTCGAACAAGTACCATTTATGATTTTTATATGAGATAAATAAATAAAAATAATCCTCAACTCTCCGATTAAAACCTTACTACACCTTGAAACCGTAGATCCTTGTTCTACTCTATGGGCGGATAAAACCGTGATTCTACAAATCGTATGGAGTTATGTAACTTTCGAATGTATCTGGCAAAACCATTGCACTCCACTATATTCATTTATTATTTATTATTATTACACATCATCATATGAAATCTTTAGTTTCTCCTGTTAGGTTACTATTTGTTTACTGTTCCATCTACAGTCCTTCTACTGTTCCACCTACACTGAATCGATCGTGGCCGCTCGTGCCTGGTCATCTCAGCCGTTGCCTCTGTCCTTATCTCCCACCGCGTCTCGAACTCTCCATAGGCCATCGCTTGCTGGCCCACGTCTCCTTTCCCGTCTACGTCGCTCGCCCTGCAGCCGCATCGCCGACTCCGCTCGCCCGTGCCGCATCTCCCCTCCGTACCCTCTCCCTCCCTGATCTGCATCCTCACGGTGCTCGATTTGCACAGTGCCGGAGTCCTCGATGTTTCCGCGACGTCTCTTTTTTTCGCAATCAGTCATATAGCCTGTGTTTCATTAAGAAAAAGGAGTGGTCAATAGACATACATATAGTTGATACAAAAGGATTCGTAGATAATCCTTGAATTACCAACAAATTCCTCAACACCAAGCGAAAGCAAGAACATGAGGGATGAGGTACCCTCCACCTAACAACCCCAACAACTGAGTCTAAAACAAAAATATCTCAACACCTAAATGTCAGTAGTGGTAGGAGCCATAGATAATATCAGCGGCAAAGCATCCGCTAAACCTCTAGACGGTAAAACATCCGTCCAAATCAACTTTGACAGTAAAACATCTGCCAGAAATGACGACAAACTCGGCGGCAAAGCGTCCACCAGAAAACATCTCGGCGGCAAAGTATCCACCGGAAAAGACAGCGGCCTTGGCCGCAAAGCATCCGCCGAGGGTCTGCGTCGCCGTGTACAGCCACGCCATGGATGGTCGGATCCCGCGTTGCTCCGTGGCCTGCGCCCGCTGTGCTGCGCCGCTGCGTCAACGGCTCTCGTGCCGTGGGCAGAGCTCCAACTGCTAGATCCAGCCTTCGTCCTTGTCATGAAGCCCTGGCCGTTCTTGAATCATGATGGAAGGGGTCTACGAAACACATCGATCTTGCAACACAGGGTGAGAATTAATCCTTCTTTTTTCCTCTTCGTTCGTTGTTTCATATGTTCCAATCTTCATTTATTTTTTCCCTGCTAGAGAGGAATCAGTCCTGTGTTTTTTTGGGTGCACTCAGATTCTACTACGGATGCTTTAGTTACATATACGGATTGTTTCAGTGCTGGTATAAACATTCGTCATATCCCATGTCCCATTTTGCCTATTTACTACTCTGCTACACACAAAGGTTCTTCTCAGTTCTAATTCTAAACATGCCTTTCGCAAATCTGAGATCATGTCCGAATGTTCCAAAACATTCATGTATGCTGGCTGCATCTGAGACTGATCCCTTCGCCTTATTCAGGTAGTATAAGCTTCCTCATGTTATTATTTGGTCCCAAATCTGTGCACCTTCATTGTGCCATCTATGCTGTAAATTATGACTACTAGCTTTCTCTTTCATGTATTGTTAGCATGACTCACCAATAGCATGTGAGTAAATCACGACAATGCTCATTTAGTTGCGGCTGATATGCACATGCAGATGTCATTCCATTGCCTCAAATTGGGTTCGCAAATCTCTTTTTTGCGAGCATCCTTTTGACTGACCAACTGAGATGTTGGCGAATTGCAGCTGTATATATCTGAGTTCAGTTTTAGTATTTGATTATACATTTTTCTTCCAGTTTAGGCAATATTATGTCTAGATTCAGTTCCTGACTACGAGTGACATGGTTGGAGTACCGCAGGATGAAGATTAATCATCGTTAGGCTTGAACCCTAATGATGCCTTCTTACCCCTACTAAACACACACATCTCAAGGATTCTGATTTTACTTGCTGTCATTTTTCAGATACGTCACCGACAACTTTCATTCAACCATTGGCTGTAATTGAGTTTGTTGCATAGTTTTTTTAATCCTCAAATTTACTCCAGCCATTCTCAGCTGCAAAACAGGTAAGGGTGTTCTCACTTAACATTTTTCGGATATTTTATCTCATACGAAGAACCATTGCTCAGATCAAACATTGTTGCCTTCAACATTAAAATGTATAGTTATGGATGGTTCAATCTAAAATTGTTCTGACATAGAAATGAGCTGCGCATGAACTTAATATGTGCATTTCTTTTTTGTGCAAAGGAAATTGGGGTTTGTCCACCACTGAACGCACAAAATTGCTTTGTTTCTTTATTTCTTGAGGTTCACGTTCAGTGTATAATCTTTGATACTGTTTGTACCTATGACTACGAGAGTTACTGTAAAGTCATTAACTGTGTCTCACTCTTAACTGTCTGTAACCAGAATTGTGAAGTTCAAACTGAGCAGCCTGTTCCTTTTAGTGCTCATATGTACCTTAAATACATGATCCATTTTTTACACAAATGTAGACGTTTGCATATGTGACTCAACTTTTGCCTTCCCTTTTTTCATCACATGCAACTTCTTGCATGAATTAGTTTGTACAAATTTGGAGTTGTCAATGCAGGTAAGGATTAAACCTATCTTTTCCACCACACTCTTTGATCCAGATTGTGTGCTGATTTGGGTGCTACGTTGTGACAGGAATCATTTTGGAATGTCTACCTAATGGCTTGTGAGCTCAGCAAATCAGGTCCTTCAAGGTTAACGTGATTACTGTACTACTATTACATACTCCTATGTCGCCCAAACATTGGTCTTTTGTAACATGTCACATATTTATCCATGTTGTCTCTTTCCTAGATTTAGTTTGTGTATTATCTGCTGACTCAATTGCTTTCCTACTGGAAATTCCTGATCTTCAAGGTATCATTGAGTTTGTTAAAGACATGGTCACATTTTCCTGAATGTAGGAATGTGGCATGTGTGTGCCCCATAGTGAAGAGCATACGGGATTTGTTAATTTGTTCTCAGTAGTAGATAACTATTAGCTCACCAAAATTACATTTGGTTATCAGGAATTTATCAAATTATGTGATGCATTACAATCAGCTCTACCAATTCAATATTGATTGCTTGGTTTAGAGATCGCATGAGACAGGTTCTGAAACTCTGTGCCTACTATTTGGATTCAGTGATCAGCAGAGCTGCTCCATGCTCATAACATGCAGAGGCCGAACATGGAGTCAACTGATCTCCAAAAGAGGCAAGGTATGCCATGCTTACCATGATGCTTATGAAAAAAAACTTATAGTAACCACAGTGGAATGGCTCGCAGTAAGTGGCGCACCATGTTTGCTAATTCAGTTTCTCATCTCTTTTTCATACAACCCTACTATTGTCGATTGCATATCCTTTAACCTTTTCATGGGCTGATTATTTCTCACCTGCCTTTTGACATGATCACCCGTGTTGTACATCAAAATATTCTCTATATATATTGCCACATCCACATTACACATCGTTCACCTACACGCGGCTCTGTTTCTACCAACTTGGATCGCAGCTCTCAATGGAAGACAGATCCATCTTCGTATCGGTGTCTGACCCATGTGGCTACAGAGAATTGGAATTATTTATCAAGCTACTACTATTTTAGTCAGTAGAGACATCTCTTCTTTACATCACAATCTACCACCACAAGGTGATGCAATGCTTTCATCATTCTACACAATTCTGACTGTTTACATACCATGTACACACTTCAGCAACTCACTTAAGCAGGCCACGTACATTCCGAAGACATGGCTTCGCTCAACTGGTACAGGGCGTCTACATCAATGATTTGATCGTCATCGTCACAATCAAGATGAACCAGGGTGCCGAGGGAATCACACTGCCAGCCTGTGAGCTGAGCCTTAGCTTTCATTCAAAAATTTGTGTGCTTACCCCCTGTCCGTAAACTAAATATTGTATTTCCCTGCTTGCTCAGTATTATACTGTGTTGCTGAATCTTTCATGTTATCCATAACAGATTAATTGAATTCCACATTATATTATTTGATATATATATATATATACATGCTTACTGTACCTGGTTGTGCTACTTCGAATTGAAGGTAACAGAATGAATCCGTGCACACGCAGTATGTACCGGTGCGAAGCACGGGGCTTCTAGCCACCGGGCTTCTAGCTAGTATTCATAAGGATCGACGCTCGACGAAGAGTTTCATAGACTTGTGTTGTTGGATCGGGTTGGAGGTGCGGGTCTGGGCTCGGCGCGGCTCTGCTTTCACCATTCTATGGGCCTCCTCCTGAGGTGCTGGCTCGACACACCAACCAAAGACTTAAAAGCTGTGTTTAGTTCTCCAGGAATTCATCTAAAATTCTCAAACTTTACAAGATTCTCCATCATATCGAATTCCTATTTTCCGTCACATCAAAATACCGACACATATATGAAGTACTAAATATAGATGAAATAAAAAACTAATTGCACAGTTTTGTTATACTTTACGAGACGAACATTTTAAGCCTAATTAATCAATGTTTGGACAATTATTACCAAATAAAAACAAAATTGTTACAGTGTGACACGACAAGTGCTACAAGATTTTTTTCACCACATTTCCATCATCAAAATCGATCATGAACAAACATGGGCATAGCCAACACGTCGTTTGTAGCCGAACTTCATCATCACACAAGACTACAGGGGGATTAACATATATATAGCAGTTGGGATCGCAATGTAGAATGTGCCAAAAACGCGCATCTTCAATATCAAATTGAGAAGCATGAATTAGTGAAACTGATTACAACAGACTAGATATAATCTCCGATGAATAAGATCAATCCGGCAACCCGGCGTAGATCTGACGAAATTTTAAAGAACGCTGCAGAACCCACCTGTGAAACTGCCTATATTCTTTTGTTGAACAAAAACTGCCTAAAATCTGAATATGCCTGAAACAGAGCTTGTAACCAACATTATATTGCCAAACCATCTATACTAAATGTTTCTCATCTATACAATGAAAATTGCTGCCAACAATTCCAACGTTAATATCCGAGCAACCTACAGCCTGTTCGTTTGGCTTTTCAGCCGGCTTAAATCCAGGCAGAACAGTGTTTTTCTCTCACAAGAAATCAGCCAACAGTGCATAATCCTACCTGCCAAACGAACAGGCCGCTAGTAAAGAGGCCACGACTTGTCAGATACCACGAGGGACGGTGCACCATGGAGAGAGAGATTACCTGTGTCTGTGTATGCTTATGTATCAATTTTATTTTTTCCTGTTAAACAAGTACCAATTATATATTTATATTAATGATTTTGAGATAATAAACAAATAAAAATAATCCTCAACACTCTGATTAAAACCTTACTACCTTGAAACTTTAGATCCTTGTTCTGATACATGGGTTCCACAAATCTGTTCACTGTAACGGTGTAACCCTTCTGTTTTCTAGAACATCAAGTAAACACAAGGTTCAAAGTTGATCATATTTGGAGCATTCTGTTTTCTATCTAGAACATCCATCAAGTAAACACATGGTTCAAAGTTGATCATATTTGAAGGGGCTCTGACAAATATGATGAAATGGTATGAAACGTTCCCTAAATCCAATTGAATCCTATAAGTGAAACGTGGAAAGTGGATGCGGAAGATGTTTTAAAGAAAGAAAGCTGAAACTGCCTAGATTCTTTTGTTGAACAAAAACTGCCTGAAACAGAGCTGTAACTAACATTATATTGCCGAACCATCATTACTGAATGTTTCTCTATGTCAAAAAAAAAAAATACTGAATGTTTCTTACATATATGATGCAGTTGCTCCTAACAATTCCAACGTTAATATCCGAGCAACCTAATAAAGAGGCAAAAAAAAAAGTTCACTTGCAGTTTTTGATAACAGTGTGAGTTCTGTTTCACCTGCTCGAGACTCGAGAGGACTAAAGTCGATCATCACGACCAACAATCATGTGGGTAGCTAGCCAGATAGGACATCGTTGGCAGGATCAAACATCAATATGCACCGTAAGATCACAGTGAGGAAACGTGAAATATGCAAAGCAAGAGGACCAAAACAGTTTGGGATCGTTCAGACATCTAAGCAGAAGGATCAAACAAACAGTTGATCACAATGTGCCATGTGATCCATCCGATCACACTAGAACAGACTCATCAGATCAATCTCCGATCAGCAAGATCAATCCGGCCAAAACCTTGGGCATCATCAAACACAGGCTCCATATCGATCTAGACAGCAAACCCCAGCATAGATCTATGGAATCCAGAGCACCATGGTTCTACTACTACGGCACTAGTACCATCAGACTATTCACAGCAACAAGCAACTAGACTACGCTAACGATAGCAGGCAAGGGCGATCGAGGATGATCATCGATGGATCCACGTGCGTACGTACGTCGGATGCGCGCGCGCGCGATCAGTCGAAGAGGTTGAAGAGGCCGACGTCCTCCTCCTCCTCTTCCTCTTCCTTCTTAGCCTCCTCCTCGGCCTCGGCAGCGGCGGCGGCGCCAGGGGCGGCGACCACGGCGGTGGCAGCGGCGGCGGCTCCTGACGGCGCGTAGGCGAGCTGCTCCCTGCCCACGGCGATGAGCTCGGCGATGTCCATGCACTTGTCCTCCATGAGCGCGAAGAGCAGGTCGAGGCGGTCCTCCTCCACCTCGGCGCCGACGGAGCCCAGGATGCGGCGCACGTCGTCCTTGGTCGGCGCCGGGGCCGGGATCACGGCGGGCCCCTCCTCGGTGTCAGCGGCGGCGGTCGCCTCGGCCGCCGCGGTGGCAGCGGCAGCTTCCGCGCCCAGGCACGCCAGCAGGTACGCGGCGACGAACTTCATCTCAGACGGCGGACGCGGCGGGTGGTGAGAGTTTGGACTTTGGAGAGCTGGGTGCGGTTGCGATTGGTGGCGTGGGGGTTTTGGGAGCGCAAGGAGGGGTCTAGGGGCCGTGGCGGTTATATGGAAGCTGGCCTGGCCGGGTTGGGGTGCGGGACGGATGCCAACTGGCCTGGTCTGGCTCGCTGCGCTGCAGCAAACTTGGCGGCTACGGTCCGTAGCTTTCTTGGTGGCGACGAAAGCGGAGATCGAGCGGTTACTGCCTGGCTGCCTCCTAGCCTGCTCGTGTCACTGGGACGTGGGGCCCTCTGGGGTGGGAACGGGAACCGAGAGCCGCACGGTTTCCCTTTCGGAAGAGGGAGCCGCACGATCTCGGTGTCCCGGCGTGTGCCTCTCTCAGATTGGGCCGGCCCGAACATCAGGGCCTCCATGGTCGAGGCATGGCATGGGCCATGGCTCGGCCACCGCTTCCGCTTGGACCGGCCCAAAAGCACATTCGACGTTCCAGGTCATCAAAAGTCAATTTGGCCTCCTTCGTACTGTATAGTAGTTTTTACCAATGCCAATTTAGCTCTTATTTTCGAGCGCGTATTTCATTAAGCAGGAATAGTTCGAAAGATAGTGCTAACAAATAAGGGGACAAGTAACCCGAGGTTACCGAGGTCCGAGAACGCCCCAAACACACAAGCATGTAATTACATGACATCAAATTTGCGACTAAAAGGAGGGATCAGAACCCGCAAGCAGCGAACTCAAATGACTGAACCCGACCAAGCACCAGACCTCAGCTTCCTCATGAGTACATGCCACCAATCTAGCTGCCAAGGTGAATGTCACGTTGAATGTCCTAGCATTCCTTTCTTTCAAAGCATCTATCCTAGGAGAAAGGAGAGGGAGTTGAAGCCGCGGCGTAAGGACTTGGGCATCTTCTTCCTCGCGCACAGCCAACCGATGGAGTCTGCTCAGCCAAGCATGCCAGACCTCCCTACTATAACAACAAGATATAACAATGTGATCAATAGTCTCAACGCCCTGGTCCACCAGATGCAAGTGATCAATAGTCGAATTTTGCTCCCGCAATGGAAAATCCGGTTCCGTAACCTCCGGTTTTTGTTGAAATCTTAACGCAAAAGGGAAAAATTGGATGGAGATCCTGCGAATTTGCTTCCAGGTCGAATCCATCGTTCCCTAATTCTCCACTTTTTACACGATGGCGATCTTTTCTATGCGAGCTAACTCTTTTCCACCACAACTGAATGCTTCTTATTTATTGCTAGTCATAAAGCACACATGACCTTACAATGTTTATTAAAATGTGATTAACCTCTCTTTCCCCGAAAGAATGCGCGCACTTGTGAAAACCATGGTAGTCTGCTACTCCCTTTATCTCTGAAAAAATAAATTTCTAGAGTTGTACTAAATCAAAAAATTTAAACTTTAACCAAATTTATAGAAAATAATATTAAAAGATATGGTATCAAATTAGTATCATTAGATTTATATAGAACATATTTTTCACATAGTGCTCCGTTGTTATATTTTTCTATAAAGTTAGTCAGAGTTAAAAAAAAGTTTAACTAGCACAAATTATATGAATTGATTATTTTAGGGACAAAGGTAGTATATTTGACCAATTTTATACTTCATTCATCCTAAATTATAAAACCTTTGACTTTTTTTACGTAAAGTTTGACCACTCATCGTATTCAAAAAAAATTGTACGAATATAGTCAAATTTAAGTTATTTTTAAAGAACTTTTACTAATAAAGCAAGCCAAAAAAAATATATTTTGCGCAAATTTTTAGATAAGACAAGTGGTCAAAATTAAAGTGAAAAAAATCAGACGTCTTATAATTTAGGATGGAGTAAATACTAAATAATATTAACATTTAGTCTCCAAATAATTATATTATGAAAATACATTTTATAATAAATTTAATGATACATATTTATTTGACGAATGTTAGTTTTTTTATACAAATTTAATCAAAGATCAAACTATGTGACTCTAAAAAACGAGAATGGTACTTTTTAATCAGAGAGAGTACGTCACACCATTATTTTTTTCACAATTGTTTCTATGTTCTACAAAATAAGCTTGACATGTACATCGAAACAAGTGAAAAGCATAGGGTTAAAATGAACTTCCAACTAAAAGTAGCCCATATCTACATTCGTAGCCCCAAAAAGTTTGTGCGAAATACCCTACTTCCAACTCCACCAAACAAGTGAAAAGGATAGGGTTAAAATGAACTTCCAACTAAAAGTAGTCCATATCTACATTCGTAGCCCCAAAAAGTTTGTGCGAAATAACCTACTTCCAACTCCACCTTACAAATTGACTAAGGACTACTTTTTTTGGCTACACGATATTCACCTCAATTCACACATATTGAATATTGAAGTGGATTATAATAAAAAATAAATAAATTATATCCTAATTTATCATAACACATATATGTTTAGGGTGGATATATAACACATATATGTTAAGGTGGATATGATTACAACCAAATAATACCTTAGTCATGAACTTGTGCTACCTCATCTGTTGGTGTTGGTAAGGTTGGTAAGAGTAAATAAGGTGTTTGGGTTGATTTTGATGAGGTGTTTGAGAAGGTAAATGGTACTGATGTTCGAGTTGCTGCTATCTGTAAAATGTGTAAGGGTAAGTTGTCTGCTAGATCAGCTGCTGGCACTGGTCATTTGATTAGGCACCAAAGTTCTTGTAAGAAAAAGGTTGATCATGCTGCTAGGGTTCAGTCAAGGCTTACTTTTAATCCTGATGGTTCTGTTCACAACTGGGACTACAACCCTGCTTTTGCTCGATCTCAGTTGTGTCAGTTGATTGCTAGACTTGATCTACCATTAGGTATAGGAGAGACACAGGCCTGGGAGGACTACATTGTGAGTGCCCATAACCCTAGATTTGCCAAGGTCTCTAGACAGACCACCACAAGAGATCTTGCTAAACTTTTTGTTGAACGCCGTGATGTGCTTAAGAATTCTATTTTATCTATTGCATCATGTGTTGCATTGACTTCTGACATATGGTCTGGTAATGCTAAGGAAGACTACATTAGTGTTGTTGCACATTATGTGAATGCTAATTGGGAGTTACAAAAAAGGGTTATTGGTCTTAGGTTGATTGAGGTAAAGCATTCTGGTGAAAATATTACTGAAAGAGTAGCTGGTGTGGTAGAGGAGTATTATCTAATTGACAAGGTTTTCTCTGTCACTTTAGATAATGCCTCTTCTAATGCTAAGGCTATGGATACATTGATTCCTATGTTTGTTGGTTACTTAGGTCCTAATGCTATACTTGTTCCTTTGGTTCCTAATGCTTCATTTGTTACTCATAGCCGAAACTATAATCTTACTCATCAACGTTGTGCTTGTCATATCATAAATCTCATAGTAAAATCTGGATTAAAGAGAATGAAACCTTTCTTGGAAGATTTTAGAACTGCAATTAACTATCTAAATTCCTCTAATCAAAGAATTGCTTTGTTTAAAGAGTACTGTAAGGCTAAGGGTGCTAGGCCTAGAAAGTGTGGCTTGAATATGGATGTTAGATGGAATTCTACCTACCTGATGCTTAAACATTTGGTTCCATATAAGTCTGTCTTCTCTGTATTTATTAATTCACATTATGGATCACAATTGTTGACTAGAGAGCATTGGTATACTGCTGAGAGGATATTGGAGTTCCTGGAACTTTTTTATGACTCTACTGTTGTTTTATCTGGTGTGTATTACCCAACCAGTCCACTTATTATCCACCATATTTTAGAAATTGCATCTCATTTGAAAGCTTGTGAGAGTGATCTAAATTTTAGAGCTATTGTGTTTCCTATGCACCTTAAATTTCTTAAGTACTGGAATGATATCCCTATATTATATTCATTTGCATTCATTTTAGATCCTAGAGCTAAGATGAGAGGTTTTTATAGTATGCTACAATTAATTGGTGAATGCACTGGTACTGATTATAGTTCATATTATGCTGATGTCAAAACTGAATTGGATAAACTGTTTGCTAAGTATGAGAGTAAGTTTGGTGCAGCTAGGTCCCAGAGGGTTATACAGCCATCAAATCAGTCAGGTAAGAGGAAACAGGCATGGGAAAGAATATTTGGAGGCTAGGGAACAGGTGTTGTTGGTCCTGCCTCTATCTCTGCCCCCTCTTCATCATCTGGTTCATCTATTTGTGAGCTCTCAGCCTATTTAGACAGTGACAATGCCACTTCTTATGAGGGTGATTTTGATATCCTTCTTTGGTGGCGTGACCACAAGCTAACTTATCCAGTACTGTCTATAATGGCTAGAGATATAATGTCTGTTCCAATTTCTACTGTCTCTTTAGAGTCTTGTTTTAGTTTGACTGGCAGGATAATTGAGGAGCGAAGACGGTGGTTGTTACCTGAAACTGTGGAGATGCTTACCCTTATCAAAGACTGAGAGCTGGGAGAGAAAAGAGAGCATCATACTGTTGAGAACCAAGAGCTTGAAGAGTCCTTCAAAAGCTTGTATCTTGATGAAGATGAAGGTGGTGGTACTGGTGGTGCTGCTGGTAATGAGAGTTGTCCTGGTGGAGGTGCTGCTGTTGGTGGGAGGAGTAATACTGGTGGAGGTGCTGCTGTTGGTGGGAGGAGTGGTACTGGTGCTTCTGCTACTTAGTGAGTGACTGAGTGAGTGACTGAGTCATTGAGTGAGTGAGTTAGTGACAGTAAGTGTGAAAGTGCAATCAAGCCTTAAGTGGGTTTTGGTGACATGACAACGCAATTAGAGAACTAATGAGTTTTACAAGTATGACATGCGGGTTAAACTTAAGGAGGTTGATGAACAGGTTGGCGGACCCCTCCAATTACAAAAGTGCATGACAACAAGCTCAAAGGAGTTTAAATTCTTTTATACTTTGAAATTGAGTTAGGTATGTCGTACTATTAAGAGGGACTCAACACGCATGCCAACAAGTGAACCAAATGCAACATCTATCTATATACTTCACACCTCCACATACAAAGTGGGCAGAACAGCCAGCTTATTAAAGATCATTCCTTTGCTGTTCTGCCCAGGCCGGCAGTGCCGGGCTCTTTGGCCGGCAATGCCGGGACTTGTTCTGCCCGTTGGCAGTGAGGGGTACTTAAACACCTCCTCACTTCCCCCTAACGGCTAGTTCTGTCATTCCAATTCTCAGACTTCGCAAAAACAGAACAGAGAAGCTCTTTCTTGCTCTCCCTTCTCCCTTGGTGCTCATCCACTTTCCTCCATTGATTTCCAATCATTCTTTGAGAGATTGAGCCTCCAAACTTTGAGAAGAAGCTTCTCCCTCGGATCTTCACTCCAACAAGCATTTGGTTTGCGTGGTGGCCGGTGGTTTGAGTTCTTTACTCTTGGAGCTTTGCTCCTAGCCGGCTAGAGGTTGCCCTTGAGCTTGCCTCCTTCGTGTGGCAGCCTAGGGAAGTTTGTATCACCCAACTATTGCTAATACACTTCTCTCATCTTAAGGGTTCATTCCCTTGACTTGAGACCGAGGAAAGAGCTAGCCTTGTGTGGCGAGCTTGAGCCTTGTGTGGCGCACCTCAACAACGTGGACGTAGGCAAGCCTTGGTGGCGAGCTGAACCACGAGTCAAATCTTGTGTCCCCTTGTGTTTATCTCTATATTTTGATATATCTTGTTTGCAAGGTGATTTCTAGGGTTTGAACCCGATCTACTTGGTGGGTGTGTTGCTACCACTTTCAGGTGGTGCTATAGGTTCCCTTCACCTCTAGGAAGGTTTCTATTCAAGCACAATTTCCATTCAAGCTTTACATTTTGAATTGTGTTGAAATATATTCAGGTGACCAGCACTGCTGCTCTTAGCCCAGCAGTGTCGGCCACCCCGGCGGTGCCGACCTATGACTAATAGCAAGTGTCGAGTTGAATTTTAGATAGGCCTATTCACCCCCCCCCTCTAAGCCAATCAGGTCCTTTCAAGTGGTATCAGAGCAAGGTTACCTCAAGAAGCACTTAACCGTGTGAGGTAATGGCCGAAGAGGGAAATGTCGTAATGGTTGATCCCAAGAAGGTGGATTTGCATGAGACCTCAAGCAGCGATGAGAGTGCCGACACCAACAAGTACCAGACCACTGCTGGTATATCCGTTGGAGAGATAGCAAGAAGAAAAGAAGCTAGAAAATTGAGAAGAGAAGGCAAAAAGTTGCAAAAAGAAGAAAAAGCAATCAATGAGGCCAAAAGCCTAAAGCTCGCCGAGAAGCTTCATAGAAGAGAAGTTAGAGCTCTCAAGAAGGAGCTCAAGGCCAAGGAGGAGGAGCTAAAGAAAAGCAAGGAGCAAGTCTCTCATGTGGAGGTTGATTCAAGTAGCTCCGACGGTAATGATGATGTATCATACCAAGCCTCCAAGATTGCAAAGAAGGATGAGAAGAAGAAGGATGATGACAACAAGAAATACTCCGCCATATCCTTTGATTATTCATCTATCTCTTAACATGAGCATAAACCTTTATTTCATGTTCCCGCCGGCAAGTTGCCTCATTTCGATCGAACCAACTTTGCCAAGTGAAAACACTTGATGAAAGCTTATCTTGTAGGTCTTCACCCCGGTGCTTGGGAGATTGTTCACAAAGGATGTGAGCCTCCGGTTGATCCTACAAGCTCCGTTGTATACAACTTAATGCACAAGCAACTAGTGTGTTGCTAAGTGCATTGGATGGTGATGAGTACAACAAGGTCATGGGCTTGGAGGTTGCCAAGGAGATATGGGACACCTTGCACCTTGCACATGAAGGTGTGAGCAAAGTGAGGCAGTCCAAGATTGATTTGTTGATGGCCAAGCTCAACCGGTTCGTGATAAATGAAGGTGAAGGGCCACAAGAAATGTTTGATAGATTGATGACTATGGTTGGGAAGATTAGAGGACTTGGTGGTGAAGAGGTCAATGATCACAAGGTTGTCAAGATAATGCTTGGAAGCATTATCTCCAAGAAATGATTAGAGACAAGAAGAGATTTGAGTACTTCACCCCAAGTGATGTGCTTGGAAGGATTATCACCTTTGATCTACAAAGAGAAGAAGCCCAAGAGAGGAAGAAGCTTGGAGAGATGCAAGCAAGGTTGGAGGGCATGAAGATCAAGGATGTGGCTCTCAAGGCAAACAAGAGCACAAGAAAATCAGCCCCTAGCTGTTCCAAAAACAGCAAGTAAGAATCTTCAAGCAAGGCTCAAGAAACCAAGGCCATCAAGCATCAACCCGAAGCTCTAACATCAAGTGATGGTGAAAGTGAAGGTGAACAAGAGGAGAACATAGATGACATGGCTCTATTCATAAGAAGATTCAACAAGGGCCTAAAGAAGAATGGGTACAAGCTCATGAAGAGGAAGTTCCCAATCAAGAAATCAAGAACTTGCTTTAGGTGTGGTAGCACCGATCACTTCATTGCCGATTGCCCAAATAAAGAGAAAGACAACAAATTTGGCAAAGGCAAGAGAGAAGACAAGGGTGACTACAAGAAAGAGAAGAAATATGTGGGTGAAGCTCACATTGGACATGGTTGGGATGAATCAACCGATAGTGAAGATGAAGAGATGGCCACCATTGCTACTCACAAGCCATCCACTTCAACAAGGCTCTTCAACAACATGTCCGATGATGATGAAAGCTTCCCTCACACTTGTCTTATGGCAAAGGGTGAGAAGGTAAAATCAAAACCCAAAGCCATAACTCCTCCCCCCAAAGACATCTCTAGTAGTGATTCTAGTGATTACTCTAGTGATGATGAATCTAGTGATGAAGAGATAAATGAAATAACTAAGAAAATGGATCCTAAGACCAAACTATTCATTGCCAACATATTGGATGAATTAGAGGCAACAAAGGCCGAGCTAGCATCTAGAGAGAAAACTCTTATTAAATAAGAGAATCTTTACATTGCTAGTGAGGAAGCCCTTGAATTAGAAAGGAGTGAGGTGAGCTATTTCACCAAAGCTTTGGCTAAGGAAAGAGAAGCTCATGCTCTCACTAAGAAGGAGTGTGGTGACCTCAAGCAAAAGTATTGTGGCTTAGTTGAAAAGCATCAAGAGCTTGAGGCACAATACTCTCTTCTTTGGGAGGGCAACTCACATCTTTCTAAATCAAATGATGCCTCTTCTCCATCCACTAGTCAAGGTTGTGGAAAATGCTATAATATTGATATGAATGCCTATTCCACTAACCTTGCCAACATGGAGGCTATGAAGAAATAAATAGCAAGGCTCAACAATGTCATCTCAATTTCAAAGAAGAATGACAAAGACAAAGTTGAGCCAAAGAAGATCCAATACAAGGATGGAAGGCATCCATCAATCAAAGATGGGCTTGGACACATTCAAGGAGGTAAAACCAATGGTAGAAAAATGATCAAAGGCACTGAGTGTGTCAAGTTTGAGAAGAAGGGAAGCATTGGTGCAGATAAGCCTGCACAGACATCAGCTCTGCCGGACCTGAGGCCGGCAGTGCCGCGCCCCAAGAAAGGGAAGGCTACCAATGCTTCACCTGATCAAGCTAAAGCCCAAGTCCATGCCAAGAAGATGCCCCAGCAAAAGCAGGTTTCTCAGAAACCCAAGGACTCAATCTGGGTGGCCAAAAACAAATTTGCATATCAACCCAAGACAAGGTCACCTCAAGGAAGTTTGTCATCAAGCTACATGTTGAAATGCAATGACCGTGGTAAAGTCATTGCAGAATTTGTGGGTGATGAGAAACATGATAAAAGAAGCATAAACATTTGGGTTCCCAAAATTGTTGTGACTAACATGCAAGGCCCCAAGATTGATTGGGGACCTAAATCTAGGAACTAAATTGTTTTGTAGGCATACTCCTCCGGTGGATCAAGTTGGGTGCTTGATAGCGGATGTACAAATCATATGACCGGAGAAAGGAGTATGTTCTCATCATATTCCCCAACTTCAAATGCAAGTGAGAATATCATCTTTGGTGACAACTCCAAAGGGGAAGTGATTGGACTTGGTAAAGTTGCTATTACTCTTGATCATTCCATCTCAAATGTATTACATGTGAATTCGTTGAGTTACAATTTGTTGTCCGTTTCTCAATTATGTGAGATGGGCTTCAGTTGTCTCTTTACGGATAAGGGGGTGGACGTCGTTAAGATGGAGGATTCCTCTATTGTCTTTACGGGTCGTTTGAAGGGCAAGCTTTACCTAGTTGATTTCAACAAAAGTAAGGCTAAGATTGAGACTTGTTTAGTGACAAAATCTAGCATGGGTTGGCTATGGCATCGTCGACTAGCTCATGTTGGGATGAGGAACTTGGCCAAACTCCTAAAAGATGAACACATTCTTGGACTAATCAATGTTCATTTTGAGAAGGATAAAATTTGTAGCGCTTGCCAAGCCGGAAAGCAAGTAGGTGCACCTCACCCACCAAAGAGCGTTGTCTCCACCAAGCAACCATTGGAGCTAATTCACATGGATCTCTTTGGACCGGTGGCCTACATAAGCATTGGCGGTAACAAACATGGTTTAGTTATTGTTGATGACTTTACTCGTTTCACTTGGGTGTTTTTCATGTATGATAAGGCACAAGTGCAAGATAATGTGAAAACCTTCATTAGAAGAGCACAAAGAGAATTCGGTTTTCAAATCAAGAAAGTTCGTAGTGACAATGGAACCGAATTCAAGAACACTCAAGTGGAGGAGTTTCTTGATGATGAGGGCATCAAGCATGAGTTTTCAGTTCCATACACCCCTCAACAAAATGGTGTAGTAGAGAGGAAGAACCGGACACTCATTGACATAGCAAGGACAATGCGAGATGAGTACAAGACTTCGGATATCTTTTGGGCCGAAGCCGTCAACACCGCTTGCCATGCCATCAACCGGCTCTATCTACACAAAATCTTGAAGAAGACTTCATATGAACTCCTAACCGGTAACAAACCAAAGGTGTCTTACTTTAGAGTTTTTGGGTGCAAGTGTTTCATACTTAATAAGAAACCCAAAACCTCTAAATTTGCACCTAAAGTTGATGAAGGTTTTCTTCTTGGTTATGGATCAAATGAGCATGCCTATCGTGTATTCAACAAGACCTTAGGGAAAATTGAAATCGCGATAGACGTGACATTTGATGAATCTAATGGCTCTCAAGTAGAGCAAATTGATCAAGTGATTGTAGGTAATGAGGAACCACCATGTGAAGCAATCAAGAGTATGGCTATTGGTGATATTAGGCCACAAGAAGCTCAAGCCATAGATGTGGAACCTCAAGGAGAAGAAGCTACTGCTCCAAGACTTGATGAAGAAGGGCCTGCAATGCTCCCTAGTCAGGGCTCTGCCCTTGTGGCCGTCATTGTCGGACCAGGCAGCAGGTAACCCTTCTCCTGCTACTCCAAGGAACCTACAACCAATATTTGAAGAGCATGAGTATGATGACCAAGCTAACCAACAAGAAGTCACAGAACACCCAAGATTAAGGCAAACAATTCAAAAGGATCATCCCGTCGACAGTATACTTGGGAGTCTCCGAAGAGGGGTAACTACTCGTTCACATTTGGAAAATTTTTGTCAATTTTACTCTTTTGTCTCCTCTTTGGAACCCCTCAAGGTTGAGCAAGCTCTAGATGATCCGGATTGGGTGATGGCTATGCAAGAAGAGCTAAATAGCTTTGAAAGGAACAAGGTTTGGTCACTTGTGGAAAGACCAAATACCAATGTGATTGGAACCAAATGGGTCTTCTGCAACAAGCAAGATGAGCAAGGCGTGGTGACAAGGAACAAGGCAAGATTGGTGGCTCAAGGTTTCACTCAAGTGGAGGGCCTAGACTTTGAAGAGACATATGCACCGGCAGCTAGGCTTGAAGCAATTCGAATGCTTTTGGCCTATGCTGCCCATCATGACTTCAAGCATCAACAAATGGATGTCAAGAGTGCATTTCTCAACGGTCCTATCCAGGAGTTGGTGTATGTTGAGCAGCCACCGGGTTTTGAAGACCCAAAGTTCCCTCATCATGTCTTCAAGCTCCATAAGGCGCTCTATGGGCTTAAGAAAGCACCAAGAGCATGGTATGAATGCCTTAAGGAATTCTTGATCAAACAAGGCTTTGAAATAGGCAAAACGGATCCTACTCTCTTCACTCATAAAGTCAATAATGATATCTTTGTGTGCCAAATATATGTCAACGACATAATATTTTGTAGTACTAACCAATCCTATTGTGATGAGTTTAGTAGGATCATGACTAAAAGATTCGAAATGTCTATGATGGGTGAGCTAAAGTTCTTCCTCGGTTTTCAAATCAAGCAACTAAAGAAAAACCAAGTACACCCATGATATGTTGAGAAAGTTTGACATGGCAAATGCTAAACCAATCAAGACTCCCATGCCAACTAATGGACATCTTGATCTTGATGAAGGAGGGAAATCCGTGGACATTAAGGTATATCGTTCCATGATCGGCTCTCTCCTTTACTTATGTGCATCTAGGCCGGACATAATGCTTAGTGTGTGCATGTGTGCTAGATTTCAAGCTAACCCGAAAGAGTGCCACTTAGTGGACGTTAAGAGAATCTTGAGATATCTAGTTTTCACTCCTAACCTTGGCTTATGGTATCCTAAGGGATCTAAGTTCGATCTACTTGGGTATTCGGATTCCGATTACGCCGGTTGCAAGGTAGACCGAAAAAGCACTTCGGGGACGTGTCAATTCCTTGGACGGTCCCTAGTGTCTTGGAGTTCTAAAAAAGCAAAATTGTGTAGCCCTTTCCACCGCCGAGGCCGAGTATGTTGCAGCCGGCGCTTGTTGTGCTCAACTACTTTGGATGAGGCAAACCTTAAAAGATTTTGGATGTCAATTCACCAAGGTGCCTCTCTTGTGTGATAACGAGAGTGCCATCAAACTTGCAAACAACCCGGTTAGTCACTCTAGAACCAAACACATAGACATCCGTCATCACTTCTTGAGAGACCACGAATTAAAAGGAGATATCACAATTCGCCATGTAAGCACCGAAAAGCAACTAGCTGATATCTTCACTAAGCCTCTAGATGAGACAAGGTTTTGTGCTTTGCGTAGTGAGCTGAATATACTTAACTCTCGTAACGTGATTTGAACTATAGCACACATTTGTTTGTCCACCTAGTGACTTAGGCAAAACTTTGAAAGTTTCAATTATGTGTTTCAAAACCAATTTCGAAAGAAACTTGAATGTGTTGGTCATTGTATGATTGATGATTTGCTTACTGACCAGCACATGGCAAGGGGTATGTGTCCACAATTGCATAAATATAGAGTATAGCAGTGGCATAGTGCCTCACTGCCTGGCCAGGCCAGCAGTGCCGGGGTGTCCGGCAGTGCCAGGCTAAGGCCGGCAGTGCCAGGCTAAGGACCCAAGCCTGTCGGGCCCAAGTCCTAGCCCTCGGGTTTTGCTTTATCTTCTCACCCCAACCCGAGGGGACTCCATCCCAGGTCATACCCTTCCAACAGAACACCTTTCCCTCTCCTCTCTCAACCCTAAGGAGACCTAGGGAGCCCGGAGGTCCCTCTCTTCCCCCCGGCAGTGTTGCCCCTTTGGAGGTGCTGCCATTGGAGGAGGTGTGGAGGATCTTCCTCACTGCGTCAAGCTTCATTCAAGTCTAACCTTCTTCGTCTCCTTCCCTCTATTTCAAAGGTAATAATATGAAACCGTAGGTTGGTTCGATCTATGCAATGCACGGTTTTTGAGATGAGATTTAGGTTGTTAGTAGTTGCATTATATATGGTGATGTACCTCCAGTAGTTAGATTTGATCAAAACCTAGTTTCAATGGAGGATTGATGGAGCATGCCATGGTGTTGTCTGCACCAGGCCGGCAGTGCCGGGCCCCTGGTGACAGCACCTGTGCAGTTGCTCCTACAATCGTCTATTGACCCTAGATTTTGGTTCAATCTCTCCACTAGAGTTTCTTGTCACTGTCTAAGTGCAGCAACTTAACCTTTTCTCCTTTTAAATGCATAGATGGACGACGGTGGATCGAGTCGTGGAAGAGGAAAGAGGTCAAGGACCAAGGCTCGTACTCCCTTGGCTGATGATGGGTTAAATCCCAGGCAGAGGATAGCTCAAGAGGAGGCTTTGCAAATGGCAGGGAGAACAATTAGAGATGATGTGTGCCCTAAGACACCTCCATACTTGGGTCTTTTCAATGCTTTTCACCTTGTGGAGCATCCTGAGGAGGTGCTAGTCAGAGACCCTCAGGACACTCCTGGCAGAGTCAGAGTAAACTATAAAAATCAGTGGAGGACAGTCCAGGAGCAGAGGGCCTTCAATCCCTATGATGTGCCAAAGGACATGAGTGTGGATTACAGGTTTTGGAATGTTTTCCATTCTGACTATTACACCACAGTTCTTCTTCAAGCTGATAAACCCAAGATCATAAAGATGAAGTATGTTGATTGGGAGCACTTGGAGCTCAAGAGGGATCCTGTGTTTGACAGAGTCATTGACTAGTGCAGGAAGCTTGGCATGTATCACTGGATGGGATTCTAGAATGGGTGGAATACAGAGATCATTCACCAGTTCTACTCCACCTACTATTTGGACAGGGAGAACATGGTGATGCACTGGATGACAGAGGGCAGGCACTATAAGTTGGACTATGTGACTTTTGCTCGTCTCCTAGGCTTTGGAAAGGATGACAGGGAGTGCATGAATATTCATGATAAGAGAGGCTTGACCAATGAGGAGATCTCACAACTCTATATTGAGCCTCAGTATGCAGACGGTCTTGTGAAGGGTTTGAGGAGTACGTATTATATCTTGAACAACCTCTTCAGGACCACTCTCTATCCCAAGGTGGGATCTGCTTCAAATCTCTATGCTACATCCAAGAATGTGCTTAGGAGAATGAGAGGTGGAGCACCACCATTCTCAGTGGCTCGGTTTCTGTGGGATGAGATATGTATTGCAGCAGAGGATGCCAGAAAGGGGCTTCCTTATGCCCCCTATCTGATGTTCATCATTGAGATGGTGACTGACCGGATCTACAACAAGGATACAGCTCATGAGCCTTTCAGGGCAGAGAAGGCCATTCACTCTTCTGCAGTTCAAGAGGTGAATACTCCTCCCAGAGACAGTACTAGGACAGCAGCAGATCATCCTGAGTCTTCCAGAGCAGCTAGCAGAGGCAGAAAGAAGGGTAAGCTTGGTAGGTTGTTAAAGAAGATCTTTGCTGGCATTTGCTATGCCAATGACCATGCTTACCAGACTAGGCTTGAGATCAGGTAGCTCAGACAGGAGCAGGGCCTCAGTCAGATTCCTCCACCTACACCAACACCATAGCTCAGTGAGGAGTCTACTTATGTTGGTGATGATTCTGATGATGAGGATGATGATGAGGAGGAAGAGATCCAGCAGCCCCAGACTAGGAGGTTGAGCAAGAGGGCCTCAGCTCCTGGTATTCACTTCTCTTCAGCTCCAGATGATGATGATGAGGAAGATGACGATGAAGATGATGATGATGATGAGGACGACATGGATGAGGATGACTAGCTTGTATTCTCTTCTTCTTTGTTCTTTTCTCTTTTTGGTGACTTGTTGCCAAAGGGGGAGAATTACTAAGTGAAGGGGGTACAACAAACCTTCGATGGTCATGAAGGAGCAGAGGAGGAGCTGTTGACATAAAAAGCATCAGGATCTGCGAACACCTCGGGCTTATACCCGAATTTGATGTCCAAAGGTGTGCCAGTCGATTTGACCAGATAATCGACAAGGACGATAACTAGAACAAGGTCTGAACGAGACAACGACGATGCGCCCGGATGTCAAGGTTCAAACTTGATCAGGATAACTAGAGTAGAGCTGAACAAGACGACAGCGATGCGCCCGGACGTCAAGTCTCAGGTTGCTCAAACGCGGAACTTGCAAGGGTTGACGGAGATCGAGGAGATGTAGCCCGTCGAGACTTGAAGAACTCGTAGGTAAATTGGAACTAATACAATAAAAGGGTAAATTGCTGGAAAAGTAAATAAGAATAATAGATTTGTTTGATATATGATTGTCGTATCTTTTTTCTCGCTACCCCTAGGTACATATTTATACTCCGGTAAAAAGAGTTGTAGATAGACACGACTCGTACCTTTCCTAAAAAAAACTCCTATTTTTAAGGAAATAACTGACTCACGCAGGAGTCGGACCCAAATAATAATAATCTTTTCCTAAACAAACACTCCTATTTTTAAGGAAATAAACGACTCGTGCAAGAGTCGGACTCAAACTACCATAATAATACTGGTATAAAAATCACCAGTTTCCTTACCTACTTCACGATGAAACCTTCCATCGGCAGATCCCTTCAATCCGCAACTTCCTTCTATTGCCATCGGCAGTCTTCTGCTGACGTCAACTGCCACGTCACCCTGCGCCCATCGACACTATCTCTTTATCGGTAATATCCTCCAATCGGCAACTCTTCACTCCCATTGACAACTTGCTTTTACCAATCAACCCTTATCGCCAACAATCATGCTTTATCGTTCAGCTTCCATCGGCAACAAACTCATCTTCATTTGCAGCATTCACTCTCATCGGTAATCTTAACCAATGACTTTCTAATACCGATAGAAAACGGTCACCGATCAATGCGAGTCTTAGCCCATTTGACATGTTGAAAAACGGTGTCAACACATGCCCCCCAATTTCGCAGTGTAGAATATTTTACGCGTCGAAATTCTCTCTACTGCAATCTTTCCCTCCAAGATACCTGCATGACCTCCTCGATTACCGCACGCAAAACTGCAAGTCACCAACAGAGCTCTACTATTGTAGCATGAACAGTTACAAATCCAATCTCATAACTCCTCGATTGTCGTGCATATCTATTGCATACCCTTCCATATTCCTGTTCAGTGCAAAGAAAATTCCAAAATACCCCTGACTAGGCTTATAAAAGTTACCACCATCCAATCTGTTCTTCATCCCGAGCTCGCATTCACTTTTACTCCCTCATTTCACCAGCGCTTCCGAAGAACACTCCGGTGATCCTCAAGCAGCGGCGTCTCCTTCCCTCATCAGAGCGCAAACCACAAGAATCCCTCCTGCTTCAATGGTGATCAACTTCAACGTTCCTGAGGTGATTCCTCCTTCCTTCGCTTTGCATCTCTCTATTTCCTTTTTCGCATTGTTCCATAATTTTCCTTTTGCTTTCCTTCCATTTTCTGAATCTAGGAACTGCGCAACAAAATAGTGATCCCTCTCGATCAATCACATTTTCACTGCCTGGGCCCAATGGGGAATACGGATCCTACTGCGCTCATCAATGCAGAGATCAATCGCATCCCTTTTAGATCTGAGTGTTTCAATCTAGGGTTGTGGAGGGATGCTTTCCGCTCATGGCCCAAACCCACCAAAGGTTGGAAGAATTGGTATCTCAGGATGGCTAGAACGCAGCAAGTTTACTGGGCAGAGCGCAACCTGGATCAATGCATTAAGCTTTCTATTGCCGATATGGCAAAGAACAAGAACATGATGATGGCTGCTTCTTACTTTTGGTCCGACACAATAAACGCATTCTTATTCAGACATGGACCAGCTACCCCCACTCTTGCCGATGTGCACATGCTTACCGGCCTCGACGTCTCCTCTTCCGATCCCTCCAATCTTTTCGGTAGGAAACCCGAACATCAGGTAATCACAAGAAACATCGGCGGCTGGACTGGATATATTCGAGAAAACCAGAAGACTGGATCGGTAGGTCAGAGGGAACACGCCATCTTCCTGAACATGTGGTTGGAAAAGTTCATCTTCTGCGGCAGAACAGTTGGACCTACTACTATGTACCTTCCTGCAGCAGAGCTTCTGGCCGATGGAGCAAGACTTCCTCTTGGCCGATACCTCCTTGGTTCGGTATATCACCTCCTTCATCAGGTATCCAGAAAGCTATTGCTAAGCGAGCCCATTGGCAACCTCGGCGGTCCATGGTGGTTCATCAACATGTGGTTGAACGCACACATGCATAAAGCCCTCCAGTTCGACTTATTCAATCAACAATTTCCAAGGGACATATCGGAGGACTATGAATTTAATGATGATGAATCGGCAACCCGTTTCCCACTCAAATTTGGGGAGGCCATCATCGTACTGCCAGGAACCGATGCCAATGAGGGTCAGTTCGGCATGTTCTTTCAGAGACTTTACTGCGGGATTCCAGCTGCAGAACGGGTCTGGTGGCCTTATATTGATCAGGACAACCGATTTCCACTTTCCTTCAATCTTACCGATGGAAATATACCACAAAATGAGTTGATCATGAAGGCCACCATCATTCCTCGGGCCATCCTAGTTAACATATTTGGGACCGGGAAGAATACTTCTCCAACTTATGAGTTTTACTATCCATCAGCAACAGCAAGACAGTTGGCATTTGGTCAATTGCCGATCAAGTTCAGCTATGCCAACATGATAAAACCAAGAGAGATCATCTCTAGCGCCATGGATTAGAACAGGATCATCACTCTCCCTGCTCACACCGATGCATCAAACATTGATTTATCCTCTTGGGCACCAACATCCTTCATCACCGAGTCATACAAATCCTGGTGGCAAGAGTGGAAAAATCAGTTGTTCGCCAAGTCATCGCATTACTATCGGCATTTGATCGACACCGATCACATTATTCCTGATGACGCAGTAAGTTCACTTTTCACTCTGATTTACTCTATAATTTATTTCCGTTATCAGCATCTAACCTCTTTTTACTAACAGGTTGACGATCCAATCCCCAAAAAGAGTAAGAGCGGCAAACATTTCAACCTGCGGATAATGAACCCTACATCGGTAATCGGCAGCAAGGCTCCTTTGTTGGCCGCCTTCACACCTCAAAAGGTACCTAAGGTTACCCTCAAACCTAAACCGACGCCGACTAGGACCACCGCTACTCCATCGGCCGCTACCGCCTTGGCGCAAGCCTTCGCAGTAATAATCTTTCTGATTTATGCCAATTACAAACTCTTATCGGTAATGTTTATTTTATTTAACTTGCACCAAATATCTTTTGCAGGCAACGGGTTCATCGGCAGCTGCTCCAAATGTACAAGCTTCTCCGACTCACGCTGCCGATGCCCCCCGAGCTTCACAATCGAAACGCCCCAGTTCACCAACTGCTGCTCCAAACAAGAAGAGGCGCTTGAGGCTAGCCACTCCATCCATATCACCAACTCCTATCGATACACCAACACCAGATCTAGCATCGGCGTCCATCCCCAATCAACCATCGGTTGAGATTCCCGACCAGGGAATAGTACCATCATCACATGAGTTGGATGAAACAACAGAAACAACATCGGCATCGGCACCAGCATCAGTACCAAACAAAATTCCCAGCCAGAGGTCGGTACTATCACCACAAGGGCGAGTCCTAATAGCGGAAACATCACCAGCAATAGCATCACCAGCACCAACTGTTCCTCCAACAGAGGCAAGTTCATCGGCAACCATTGTCGATCCTTAAGACCGCGCTATGCCAGCTGACTTTCCATGTCCCAGGCAAGAGATCCGCTTCAAGATGGTAAGCCGACTGTCATAACACTTGCAACACAAACTCATGCTCAGCAAGCCCTAATCTTCTTCTTTTTCAGGCCCAAGACTCCCTAAACAGCCTATCCTCTTTCGCTATCAACCTTCCAGAAGATGACGATGAAGAAGAAAGCTCTGCCCAACCAGCAAACGCTATATCGGTAGAAGTGAAGGATAAAAATTGAAGCGTTGTTATCTTTATTGCTGCAAAGCACATCCAAACTAGCCCACGACTCCAACGCAGTAAGGGTAACCTTCAAAGAAATTCAAAGTCAGCTACCCGCCGATGTCGAGGAGACACTTTTCCAAGTAGCATATCTCGAGAGTAGACAGCTTCAATACCGAAAGGCTTCACGCCGCATTGCCGATAGAAGTGCTCAGGCGGAACTCAAAGAGGGAATACTCAAGTTCAAACAGATTGCGGATGAGAAGCACAAGGACATCGGCCGCCTAGAAGCTTCCAGCGTCGAGCTCGAACAAGAGATTACTCATCTATCGGCACAAAAAGAAAAGTTGCTAGTCGAATTGAAAGAAGTCGACGAAGCTTTAAACTCGGCTAACCAGAAGAAACTCCAACTTCCCAGTGTCGCTATAGCCTTGCAACAAGAGAGGGATACCGCTGCCCGCGAGGCCCTGACATTGAGGAAGAAGACCAAGCCGATTGAAGGTTCTGCCGATGACGATGCTAGGGAAATAGAGGAAGCAAACCAAATTCGCCTGCGTACGATTTCATCTATTCAATCCCTGTTGTAATTTATACTGTGTCGGCAACTATTAACCTGATACTTGATTTTGTCTATAACATAATGTTAACATGCTTCCTGCCGATGTTCTGCATGACTCTTATTCCATCGGCATTTACACCTTGTATTGTTTCATGCATCCACCCACATACTGGGATAATATTTTTTTAAATATTTACCGTTGATTGCTCTGAGAAACGCAACCCCTTCGAGGGTTTCTAAAATATAAGCATTACCAGGAGCAGACTGCTTTATCCGATAAGGACCCTCCCAATTAGGAGACCACTTTCCAAACTTTGAACTTTTAATCCCAATCGGTAAGATCAGTTTCCACACCAGATCTCCATCGGCAAATTCCTTCAACTTTACTTTCTTGTCATACCACCTGGCGACCCTCTTCTTGTTTTCTTCAATGCTGATCAAAGCCCTTAACTGATGACTCGCTAGATCTTCTAACTCATCCTTCATAAGAGTACCATAATCATCGGTTGTCAATTGATCCTGAGAAGATAATCGCCTAGAACCAGTTTTAATTTCCCAAGGCAAGACAGCATCATGCCCATAGACCAATTGATATGACGAAACCTTAGTTGCACCATGACAAGCCATCCGATATGACCACAAAGCTTCATTCAACACTATATGCCACCTCCTAGGGTTTTCTTCAATCTTGCGCTTGATAAACTTGATAATTCCCTTATTAGTTGCCTCGGCCTGACCATTAGCTTGAGCATAATAAGGAGAAGAGTTTAAAACTTTGAACCCCATACCGATCGCAAAATCCTTAAACTCTCCTAACGTAAACATGGTTCCTTGATCAGTCGTAATAGTTTGAGGAAAACCAAATCGGTAAATGATATACTCTTTTACAAAATTTATCATATTCGCCGACGTAATCGTCTTCAAAGGAATTGCTTCAACCCACTTTGTAAAGTAATCGGTAGCGACAAGTATAAAGTTATGCCCCTTGCTTGATGGCGGATAAATCTGACCGATGAGATCAATAGCCCATCCTCTAAACGGCCAAGGCTTGATTATAGGATTCATTGCTGATGTAGGTACCCTCTGAACATTACCGAATTTCTGACAATCTTGACATCCCTTGAAGTATTTGAAGCAATCCTCAAGAATTGTCGGCCAGTAATACCCATTCCGTCTAATCATCCACTTCATCTTGAATGTCGATTGATGCGCTCCACATACCCCTTCATGAATGTCACCCATCAATTCTTCTAACTCTCCTTTGGCAAGGCATCTGAGCAAAACTCCATCGATTGTCCGATAATACAATTCATCATCAAGGAGCACATACTTGGTAGCTTGAAACCTTAGACGCCTTTCAACCTTTTTAGACGGATCTCTTAAGTAATTGGCAATTTCTTTTCTCCAGTCATCGGCGACCATCACCGATGTCATGACTTCTTGAATTGGCTGATACCCTGAAGCGTTCTGCGCTAACCGATTTGCCTCTTCATTATGCAACCTGGGAATATGCTCAAGGCGGTATTCTTTGAATTCTTTTAATAACTGTAAACACCTCTCATGGTGTGCAATTAACACTTCACTTCGGCATTCATATACCCCAATTAATTGATTGATCACCAACATAGAGTCGTCAAAGACTTCGACGACATCGGCACGCACTTCCCTGAGTAACTCCAACCCTTTTATTAAAGCCTGATACTCAGCCTGATTGTTTGTCGACATAGCAACAATCGGCAACGAAACTTCATATTTTTGTCCTCGGGGTGAAATTAAGAGAACACCGATACCTGCCCCTTCTTTGCATGTAGACCCATCAAAGAACAAAGTCCAAGGAGCAATCTCCACAGAGCTTATCACATTGCAATGCTGAGTAACAAAATCGGCCATCACCTGACCTTTAACTGCCTTAGCCGATTCATACCTTAGATCAAATTCTGAAAGTGCTAGAATCCATTTGCCGATTCTCCCACTTAATATCGGCATTGACAACATATACTTAACCACATCATCTTTGCAGATAACAGTGCATTCGGCCGACAATAAATAATGTCTTAATTTTATGCAAGAGAAATATAAGCATAAACATAATCTTTCTATGGCCAAATACCTTGTTTTAGCATCTACCAGCCTTCTGCTCAAATAAAAAATCACACGTTCTTTCCCTTCAAATTCTTGGATTAAGGCTGATCCGATAACGCCGTCATCGGCAGACAAATACAACCTGAAAGGCTTTCTGTGTTGAGGTGGAACTAAGCCCAGAGGGTTTACCAAATATTTCTTAATCTCTTCCAAGGCTAACTGTTGTTCCTCTTTCCACGTAAACTCTTGATCAGCTTTCAGCTTTAACAACGGGCTAAAAGACTTAATTTTACCAGACAAGTTGGATATGAATCTCCTGATAAAATTAATTTTGCCGATCAAAGATTGCAGCTCAGTCTTATTGGTAGGAGCAACAACTTTGTTTATTGCATCAATAGATTTCCTACCGATCTCTATACCTCTCTGATGTACCATGAAACCCAGAAATTGACCTGCCGATACTCCAAACGCACACTTATTAGGATTCATCTTTAACTCATGTTTTCTTGTGCATTCTAGGATCGTTCGTAAATCGACAAGATGCTTCTCAAAATTTCCAGACTTGACCACCACATCATCAATATATATTTCAACTATCGTGCCGATGTACTTATGAAAAATAAAATTCATTGCCCTCTGGTAAGTAGCACCGGCATTCTTCAAGCCAAAAGTCATTACAACCCACTCAAATAAACCGACATGACCTGGACATCTAAAAGCAGTCTTGGATATATCTTCTTCAGCCATGAATATTTGATTATATTCAGCATTACCATCCATGAAACTAATGATTTGATGTCCAGCAGCAGTATCAACCAGCAGATCGGCAACGGGCATCGGATAACCATCCATCGGCGTAGCCTTACTGAGATTCCTGAAATCAATGCAAACACGTAGTTTTCCATTTTTCTTATACATAGGAACCACATTAGAAATCCATTCGGCATATCGGCATTGCCGAATAAATTCAGCTTCAATTAACTTTGTAATCTCAGCTTTAATGTCGGGTAAGATAATAGGGTTGCATCGGCGTGCTGGCTGCTGATAAGGTTGGAAATTAGACTTAATAGGTAACCGATGTTCAACTATTGATCGGTCCAAACCAGGCATCTCTGTATAATCCCAAGCAAAACAATCTATGTATTTCTTTAATAAATCACTCAACTGTTATTTACATCGGGAATCTAACTTAGCACTAATGAAAGTTGGCCTGAGCCTACTGCCATCGCCGATATCTATCTCTAGTAAATCATTGGCGGATGTGAACCCCCGTCCTAGTTTTCCATCATCGGCGAATCGATCCATTAAAACTCTTCTTCAGGACCGACTGCTTGGATCGGTGTAATGCGGTAATCGATAACTTTGAGGAACTCCGTGTCCCAAGCTTCACCTGATATGCACCTGGTTTGCTCATAAGTTTCTGATTTTGTCAATGCAACAATTGACGGAGTTTCACTCCGGACGACTTCAATCTTGTCTCCAACCCATTGCACGAGGCTTTGGTGCATTGTAGAAGGAATGCAGCAATTAGCATGGATTCAATCCCTTCCTAGGAGCAAGTTGTAGGTGTCTTTTGCCACTGATCACAAAAACGTTGTTGGCAAAGTTTTACTGCCGATGGTTAATTCAACACATACGGCTCCCATAGTTGGCGACACATTGCCTTTAAAATCTTTAAGTTTCATGTCCGTCTTGACTAAGTCATGGTCACCTTTCCCAAGTTTCCTGAACATGACATATGGCATTATATTGATTGATGCCCCACTGTCCACCAGCATCTTCGTCACGGGTTGCCCATCTACTTTACCTTTGATGAACAGAGCTCTTAAGTGCTGCCTTTCATCATCGGCAGGCTTCTCAAAGACAGCTGTCATCGGATCTAACACCAACTGTGCCATCTCAGCAGCTTTTTCCTCAGCATCGACAGGTGCCATGAATTCCATCGGCAATATGACGACCATATTGATTTCTGCCGATGGATCCCTATCCTTGCGCTTTGGCCTCCACTGCTTGACTGGAGACTTTTCCCTTGAAGGATTTTCACTCTCATATAAATCTCCTTGGCGTTCGCGCTGAATCCTTCTTTTCTGAGTCTTTGTCAGACCTTTGGGGCACCATTGAGGAAGTTTAGTTTTCCAAACATGCTGGTACTGTTTTTCACCGCTTGTATCGGCACCACGCCTTATGTTTGGATCTCTAGAGAATATCTCCTCATCGGGTACTCTTGCATTGGCCATCTCCTCAAGCTCTTCTTGACAAATACGCTTGTCAAGCCTGTCGTGTACGCTGAGCTTGCCCCCCAGCCGATCATGTGCTGATTCTTTTCTTCTGATCGGCCCGCCATAGCTTGATGTCCGATCGCCAAAACAAGGTTTCTTTTCTGACCAATCGGCAGGGTAGTACCCATTGCATTCAGGACAATTATCGGTAGTAGGTAGCTTGATGCCTTCTTTCCAGCAATGAACAAAGAAGGGACACCTCCAATGATCTTTATGCCGAAGCCACTCTTGGTGCCTTTCTTCTTCCTGCCGTCGATATCGTTCCTCCTGCGATTAGGGACAATCTTGTTGTGGCCGCCTATGCGTGATCACGACGCCATAAGACCTTCTGGCGCTACTACTATCTTTGGCAACTCTCTTGCCTTTTCTATCATCGGCAAACTTCCTCTTTGTTACTTCATGCGCAGCTATTTGATGTTCAGGGTCTACCGATGCGCTTTTCTTAGCAGCTTCCGATGTCAACACCTTAGTCTTTCCACTGGTTTCCACCATGTTATTTGGAAACGGATATTGGTCGATCTTCATCAGCTTCTGGGCTTTAGTATTTCTAAACGTGATTCACCGAGATTCGATTTCTGACTGCAACTGCTGCCTAAAGACTTTGCAATCATTGGTGTTGTGTGAAGTTGCATTGTGCCACTTGCAATACTTGATCCTTCTGAGCTCTTCGGCTGATGGAATTACCTGGTTAGGCGCCAGTTTGATCTGCTCATCTTGAAGCAATAGATCAAACATCCTATCGGCCTTGGTAATGTCAAAGGTGAACCTCTCAGCTTCCCTCTGGCCAAATGGACAGGATACCGACTTCTTGTCCTTAACCCATTCAGCAGCGCCAATGCTCAGCTCTTCATCTGACTCAGAATCCTCTTCTTGCCCAATGAAGGCCACCTTCTTATTCCAAGTCTTCCTGGGCTCAAAAGTTTTAACATCTTGATCGGTAATCCTCTGCACCAGATGACTTAGGCTTTCAAATTCTTGAGACGCATACTTATCTTTGATATGCGGAAGTAGTCCCTGGAAAGCCAAATCTGCCAGTTGCCGATCATCAAGTACCAGGTTGTAGCACTTGTTCTTTACGTCTCGCAGCCTCTGAACAAAGCTTTCCACCGATTCATCATTACGCTGCCTCAGCTTGACTAAATCGGTAAGCTTCTTCTCATGCACGCCAGCGAAGAAGTATTTATGAAACTGCCTCTCCAGATCGGTCCATGTGATTATAGAGTTCGGAGGCAGTGAAATGAACCACGTGAACGCCGATCCAGACAATGATGATGAGAACAATCTCACCCTTAGCTCTTCTCTGCTGGCAGCTTCTCCACACTGGATAATGAAGCGGTTGATGTGCTCCATCGTTGACGTGTCATCTTGGCCAGAGAACTTGGTAAAATCCGGCACCTTGTATCGATTTGGAAGAGGGATTAAATCGTATCCCGGAGGGTATGGCGTCCGATAAGAGTATGTGTTAACCTTGGGTTTAATGCCAAATTGTTCCTTCATCACTCCGGCAATCTTATCGGCCCAGTACGCATCCTGTTCTTGCCGACTCATTGGTTGGACGTTGACCAGTGGAGCCGGCTGATGCGCCCCTTCGGGTCTTGGTGGCAAAGCGCTTGAAGTAATTGGTGCATGCGCAATACCAGTCATCTGAACATTATGCATCGGCTGATTGGCCGATGGGTAGCTTTGCACACTCATTGGATTATGTTGTGGCATTACATTCATCGGTTGCTGTACCGATGCTCCACCTTGAGCGTTTGCCAAGTATTGATACCCGGGTTGTACCACCTGATGCTGAATTGGTGGTGGAGCAGTCCAACCAGGATTGTAAGTCATAGGCATATAATTCACCGATGACTGATAGCTAACTGGAGCGTGTTGCTCCTGTATTCTGGAGCAATCAATAATTAGACTACCTTGAGGCCTTGGTACTCCAGCTTGAGGATTTTCCACAACCATAGGCTGACTCGTATTTGCAGGACCCTGCTGCATCGGTAAAGAACTTGCCGATGGTGGCATTAGAGGCATTTTAGGTATCTCCACCTGAAGCTCTTCTGACGGTAATTGCATACTTGGAGGAGACGTAGCATAATGCATCATAAGATTCATCGGCTGCGAAGACATTGCCGATGCCATAGGACCGCTCCATGCTATACTGTTACCCTGGATTAGATTGGAATCAACAGATGGATTTGGAGGCATACCGTATCCCCACCAGTTGACGGGAGTTGGCTGACTCTTAGCTGCGGGTTCTGATATTGCCGATGCCACCAGATCTGTATTCAACGGAGTGACGCTTGCAGGGCTCAATCTTGGTGGCGTAGCCACATCAGCAGACGGATCTACAGGAGTGGAAGACGCCATTGAAACTGTCGATGGGTCTATAGATGTCGATCCAGGTTGATGATACGCTGGACCAACATAACGGGGTGCATGTCCTCCCTTAAAAGATTGCATGACAGCATTGTATACAGTATTGGACAGCACATTGGAGTGGCTAACCAATGCTTGATTTAAAGCAGAATTAACTATCTCTTGCAATTTACCAGGATTGGCGTCAAAAGTGACCTGCCGCGGCAACGGCGGATCTTGCTTCTGGATGGCTTCGCCGCTCCTGTTGAGGCTGAAGGACTTCAGATATAACTGCTTGTACTCCTCCATAGCCCGCTCCATAGCCAACTTCTGATCATCTTTCAGATCGGCTTCGGAGACTTCAATGACATTCCTCGATTGACGTCGGTATTATCACCCATGATAGATGTATAATTGGTCCCACCGGGTGTGCCAAAAGAGATGTTGACACAAAAACCGTCAGGATCTGCGAATACCTCGGGCTTATACCCGAATTTGATGTCCAAAGGTGTGCCAGTCGATTTGACCAGTTAATCGACAAGGACGATAACTAGAACAAGGTCTGAACAAGACAACGGCGATGCGCCCGGATGTCAAGGTTCAAACTTGATCAGGATAACTAGAGTAGAGCTGAACGAGACGACAGCGATGTGCCCGGACGTCAAGTCTCAGGTTGCTCAAACACGGAACTTGCAAGGGTTGACGGAGATCGAGGAGATGCAGCCCGTCGAGACTTGAAGAACTCGTAGGTAAATTGGAACTAATACGATAAAAGGGTAAATTGCTGGAAAAGTAAATAAGAATAATAGATTTGTTTGATATATGATTGTCGTATCTTTTTTCTCGCTACCCCTAGGTACATATTTATACTCCGGTAAAAAGATTTGTAGATAGACACGACTCGTACCTTTCCTAAACAAAAACTTCTATTTTTAAGGAAATAACTGACTCGCGCAGGAGTCGGACCCAAATAATAATAATCTTTTCCTAAACAAACACTCCTATTTTTAAGGAAATAAACGACTCGTGCAAGAGTCGGACTCAAACTACCATAATAATATTGGTATAAAGATCACCACTTTCCTTACCTACTTCACGATGAAACCTTCCATCGGCAGATCCCTTAAATCCGTAACTTCCTTCTTTTGCCATCGGTAGTCTTCTACTGACGTCAACTGCCACGTCACCCTACGCCCATCAGCACTATCTCTTTATCGGTAATATCCTCCAATCGGCAACTCTTCACTCCCATTGGCAACTTGTTTTTACCAATCAACCCTTATCGGCAACAATCATGCTTTATCGTTCAGCTTCCATCGACAATAAACTCATCTTCATTTGCAACATTCACTCTCATCGGTAATCTTAACCGATGACTTTCTAATACCGATAGAAAACGGTCACCGATCAATGCGAGTCTTAGCCCATTTGACATGTTGAAAAATGGTGTCAACAACAGCAGCTGCTAGTTATCTTAGTTTTTCAGTTTTTTAGTTTGTGAGATGAGAGAGCAACATACAAAACTACTTTATTGTAATATTGTCACTTAAGTATTTTATTTGTGTCATTTGTGGACATGTACTCTTTCATATATATCATGTTTGTCTTAGTATGCATTTAGGTTTTATTTATATCTCGTTGTGTGGCCGTGCTTGAGCTTCCGTAGGATTGCTGGTTGCAGCTAGGCCGGCAATGCCGGACTGCTCAACAGCAGCCCCTCTGATTATTGTTGAGACAGGTTCATATGCATCACGTATATTCTTGTGACACCTTTTCAGCACCCCACAACAGCCATGGATGTAGGGGGAGCCCTATTTCACTCCAATGTGTGAATTTTGGTTTTTCATGCCAAATTTAGAAATTCAAATTCTCATTCACACATTTAGGGGAAGTTAGGAGGAGCTCCTACACCCATGACTTGCATTGTCTCAGATTATACTTTACTTTTGTAAGCTTCAAGTGTGTTGTCATCAATCACCAAAAAGGGGAAGATTGAAAGTCCAATCAAGCCTTAAGTGAGTTTTGGTGACATGACAACGCAATTAGAGAACTAATGAGACTTTACAAGTATGACAAGCAGGTTAAATTTAAGGAGGTTGATGAATAGGTTGGCGGACCTCTCCAATTACAAAAGTACATGGCAACAAGCTCAAAGGAGTTTAAATTCTTTTATACTTTGAAATTGAGTTAGGTATGTCGTACTATTAAGAGGGACTCAACACGCATGCCAACAAGTGAACCAAATGCAACATCTATCTATATACTTCACACCTCCACATACAAAGTGGGTAAATCAGCCAGTTTATTAAAGATCATTCCTTTGCTGTTTTGCCCAGGCTGGCAGTGCCAGGCTCTTTGGCCGACAGTGCCGCGCAGGTCGGCAGTGCCGGGCTATAGGCCGGCACTGCCGTGACTTGTTCTGCCCGTTGGCAGTGAGGGGTACTTAAACATCTCCTCACTTCCCCCTAACGGCTAGTTCTGCCATTCCAATTCTCAGACTTCGCAAAAACAGAACAGAGAAACTCTTTCTTGCTCTTCCTTCTCCCTTGGTGCTCATCCACTCTCCTCCATTGATTTCCCATCATTATTTGAGAGATTGAGCCTCCAAATTTTGAGAAGAAGCTTCTCTCTCGGATCTTCACTCCAACAAGCATTTGGTTTGCGTGGTGGCCGGTGGTTTGAGTTCTTTACTCTTGGATTTTTGCTCCTAGCCGGCTAGAGGTTGCCCTTGAGCTTGCCTCCTTCGTGTGACAGCCTAGGGAAGTTTGTATCACCCAACTATTGCTAATACACTTCTCTCATCTTAAGGGTTCATTCCCTTGACTTGAGACCGAGGAAAGAGTTAACCTTGTATGGCGAGCTTGAGCCTTGTGTGACGCACCTCAACAACGTGGACGTAGGAAAGCCTTGGTGGCGAGCTGAACCACGGGTCAAATCTTATGTCCCCTTGTGTTTATCTCTATATTTTGATATATCTTGTTTGTAAGGTGATTTCTAGGGTTTGGATCCGATCTACTTGGTGGGTGTGTTGCTACCACTTTCAAGTGGTGCTAGAGGTTCCCTTCACCTTTAGGAAGGTTTCTATTCAAGCACAATTTTTATTCAAGCTTTACATTTTGAATTGTGTTGAAATCTGTTCAGGTGACCAGCACTGCTGCTCTTAGCCCAGTAGTGCTGGCCACCCCGGCAGTGCCGGCTTGTGACTGACAGCAAGTGTCGAGTTGAATTTCAGACAGGCCTATTCACCTCCCCTCTAGGCCAATCAGGTCCTTTCAAAGTGAGTTGAGAGTTTGAGAGTTGAGACTCTTTAGATTGTGAATTGTGAGAATGATTTGTGAACTATAATTTGTAATATTTTAAGAGCTAGCTGCACTGTTTTTTCTTTTCTAGGGTTTCTCACAAGGGTGAATTTTACCTACAAAGGTTTTTAATGAGACAACATTGCACAAAACAGCTCTTTTTAATCAACATTTTCTTAAAATCTTTTCTCCTTATGTTTGTGTATGTGAGTCTGTCAAAGTTATTGAATTTAACTAACTTGTTAAGCTGTGAATGTGATGAATTTTTATATCTCTTGAAAATTGTGAGTCTGTGAATGTGACTGTGAATTTCTTGATCCGTGACCTTTCTTATAATTTTTTTAATCTGGGAGACTGGGACTCACTCCTGTTGGAGTTTTTTTTTGGCCGGGCTACGGGCTGACACGGCACGTGAATTTAGCCGTGCCTGGCGGACCGGCACAACACGTAAAACGGCCCATAGTGCCGTGCCTGGGCCGAGGGGCAGGCATGGCACGGCACGGTACGGTCCGATGGCCATCTATATCTGGTGGGAAGTGTTGGTACTTGGTAGCTGCCGAGACACTGTTTCTCTTGTGTGTGTCGTGTCTGTGAGTGAGGGAGAGGTGAGGAGGCGTGGCTACAGCAGAGGTGTGCTGGTGTGGCTGATGCTTGTGTGTTCATGCCTCCATCAAGCACCTCGGTTTCAGGCTCAGCAAACACCAAGAACTGATCCAGTCGAAGGTTCGAAAAATTACCCTGCGCCACCTCCTTTGCTATGGTTTCAGGCTCATAGGGTCGGAGAGTTAGCTTGCATGCTAACTTGCGTGTGCAGTGGCGGCGCTGAACACGATCCTGGGAGATGGGGCCAGAAGGCGAGGCGGTCGCCGGCGTGGAACATCAGCGGCGAGCCCTGCAGCGGCGCCGCTGTCGACAGCGGCACCGAGATCGACGGCAACTACTACTTCAACCCGGGGATCAAGTGCGACTGCTCCTTCAACAGCAACACCATCTGTCACATCACCAAGCTGTACGTACTGTATGCCCGATCTTGATTCAGATGCACAATAGGTGCTCGACGCCGGCACCCAGAGGCCATGTTACATAAATAAATGGTTAACTTTTGGCTTAAGTTCTACAGTGCCTATTTGTACTGATATACTATACCCTTTTTGCAGTCGTACCGTGTGAATCATTTTTTCTGACTTTATTTTGCTCAGGAGGGTGTACGCATTGAACCTTGTCGGTCAGATACCTTCAGAACTGCAGAACCTCACCTATCTATCTTACCTGTATGTTGTCTAACTCTTTATCTTCTGTCTTGGTGGTGAACAACTGCTAAACTGTAAAATGATTTTGCAGCAAACGTAAGTGGAACCCATGTTCTCTCTTTACTGTTAATGCGCTAGACGTTTCTTGCTGTCATTTTCAGGAACCTGGATCAAAATTACTTGACTCGTCCCATTCCATCATTCATTGGGCAATTTTCTGCAATGCAACACTTGTAAGAGTTATGTTAAATGGTTATATTATAGGCCTATATGGCCCAGCCCATGAGGCTAAGCCTCTATATATACTCATCTCCACTTCTGAGTTCGTATGCTGAAAGATCCCCTAAGGTTCGTAACATGGTACCAAAGCCATGGACTAGGGTTAGGATTAGACTCATCTAATTCACCCACGATCCATTTTTTTCCTCCTTGGGATCCTTCCTCTGTTTTGCACGATCGTCATGCTCCCTCTGATCTGCGTGGCCTGTCGGCGCGCTGGTCCTTCCTCTGTGTGGCTCGTCGTCGCTCCTTCGGATCCGGCTGTCGTTCACGCGCGCGATCAGGCGCGGGCGCGGACGTCCTTCACGCGCGGGTCTTCACGCGCGGACGTGGGCCGCGGACCCGCTCTTCTTCACGTGCGGGACTTCACGTACGGGGCTGCGGATCGCGGACCCGCTCCTTCCCGCGCCGACTCGTTCATGCGCGGACGGGAACTGCTTCCTTCCCGCGAGCGTTCCCTCACGCGCGGCCTCACGAGCGGACGACCTCTAGTTGCGTCTTCTCATGCCCAGCAGCTTCTTCACGGCTGGTGGTCGTCTTCTTCTCGCTCGGTTTGCGTGGAACTCCCCTATGGCTGCTGAGTTGCGGTGATATCACTGTCACCCCTTTGCCTTTTACTGCTTTTGTTCACAGTCCATCATGTCTCAGTCTCAGCATTCTGCTATTGTCATCAATATCACACTGGATGGCCAGAATTATTTAGAATGGGCTTTTACTGTTGAAACTGCGTTGAGGGGCCATGGTCTTTATTTTCATTTGACTGATGATCCACCAACTCTTAAGTCTGATCCTAGTAATGCTGCTGCTGTCAAAACTTGGGAAATCAATGATGGAAAAGTCATGGCTGCTATGGTTAACAGTGTCAAACAAACTATGATTATGAGTCTGCGCAAGTTTAAGCAAGCCAAACCTATGTGGTCTTATTTGAAGGACCGTTATGTTCAGGAAAGTGGTGCCCTTCAACATACTCTTATGCAACAGCTTCATGTTCTTGAACAGAGAGATATGTCCATTGATGAGTATTATTCTTCATTTGATCGCTTGATGGGTTCTTTGGTTTCCATGGTGCCTCAGTGTACAGCAGGTCCAAACTGTACTGCACTATCATTTATCGAACAATTCCTCACTTACAGATTTGTCATGGGAGTCAGGGCAGAGTTTGATTCTATTCGTACAAGATTGCTCCATACTTCCTCTACTCTGACCATGGCAAAGGTATTGTCTGAATTGCTTGCTGAAGAAACACGCCTTCAGGCTCTGTCTTCTTCAGCGCCTAATCCTCACAGTGTGCTAGCAGCTTCTCACTAGAGGACCAGTACATTCAAAGAACCATGTAAGCATTGTGGCAGGACCAATCATAGCTCAGATAATTGTTTTGCTAAGCACCCAGAAAAGTTGGCTGAATTTCGCGCTCATCGTGCTACTCGTGGCCGTGGTACTTCTTCCACTCCTAGGGGTTCAGCTGGTGGCACTGTTTCTGTTGCTGCTTCCTCGACTGTCAGTGCTCCTTCGTCCTGGGTGCTTGATTCGGGAGCCTCCTTTCATGTGACATCTGATCAGTCCCAATTGGTTAACTGCAAGCCTGTCACTGATGGTGCTTCTATTCAGACAGCTGATGGTACTTCTTGTCACATCACTCATCAGGGCTTACTTTGCAATAATCATTTTTGTGTACCAAATGTTTCTTTTGTGCCTCAGCTGTCTATGAATCTACTGTCGGTTGGTCAAGTTACCGATCAGAATTGTTTTGTTGGTTTTGATGACTCATCTTGTTTTATTCAGGATCGTCGCAGTGGGAAAGTGATTGGGACTGGCCATCGCCGTAAAGGTGCTTCGAGCCTTTATGTTCTAGACACACTTCGTCTTCCTTCACCTGCTACATCTACATCTCATGCCTCATCTGCTGCATCCGCTGCATCGTCCTCAGCATCCTTCGCCAAGTGGCATCATCGTCTTGGTCATCTTTGTGGGTCTCGTTTGTCCTTCATGATAAATAAAAGGTTGTTTAGGTCATACATCTATTGAGTCTAGGTTTCATTGTAAGGGATGTAAACTTGACAAACAAATACAACTTCCTTATTCTTCTAGTGTTTCTCGGTCCGCTAAACCATTTGATCTTATTCATAGTGATGTGTGGGGTCCTGCACCCTTTGCTACAAAGGGTGGTCACAAATATTATGTCATTTTTATTGATGATTATTCTCTCTATACATGGATTTATTTCATGAAACATCGTTCGCAGTTGTGTTCCCTTTATCAGTCTTTTGTTCGAATGGTTCACACACAATTTTCTACTTCCATTAAAACTCTTCGTTCTGACTCTGGGGGTGAATATTTGTCTGCCGCTTTTCGCCATGTTTTGTCCTCGGAGGGTACCCTTCCACAACTCTCTTGTCCAGGTGCTCATGCTGAACGAAAACATCGCTATCTCATAGAAACAACTCACACTCTTTTGATTTCATCTTTTGTCCCTTCTCATTTTTGGGGTGAAGTTGTTTCCACTGCTGTCTATCTCATCAATAGACAACCCTCCTCCAAGCTGTTAGACCAATGTCCTGGTGAAGTACTTTATGGTACTCCTCCTAGCTATGATCATCTTCGCGTTTTTGGATGCACATGCTATGTTTTACTTGCCCCTCGTGAGCGCACTAAATTGACTGCACAGTCTGTTGAGTGTGTTTTTCTAGGGTATAGTCCTGAGCATAAGGGTTATCGATGCTATGACCCTTCTTCCCGTCGCATACGCATCTCTCGTGATGTTAGTTTTTTGAGGACCGTCCTTTCTTTTATAACCCAACCACCAAGACTTCATATTCCCCCACTGAGTCCACCTCCTTTTCGTGTCTTCCTCCCTTTTCATCCAGTGATGACGCCTCCACACCTAATCCTACCTCCACACCTGCTGCTCCTACCTCCACACCTGACCATATTTTCATCACGCCACCTTTACCTACTGCAACTTCACCCTCACCACCTCCTACTTTCTCTAAACCACCCATTACACGTGTTTTCAGTCGTCGTTCTAAAACCACTACACAACTTCCTTCTACTTCGACCACCTTGGCCAGTCCTGACGAGCCTGCTGTTGCTGATTCTGATAATAATACTATTGATGAGTCATCTACTGTTTCTAATGAGTTACAAGTTGGTCCACGATATCATCTTCGAGATCGCAGTTCTATTTATCCTGCGGACAAGTATGGTTTTCCTCATGTCAATGCTATTGTTGATGAGCCATCCACTTATCAGGAAGCTTCTTGTATTCCAGAATGGCAGCTTGCTATGTCTGAGGAACTTGCTGCCCTTGATCGTCAAGGCACTTGGGATCTTGTTCCATTGCCATCACACATGGTACCTATCACATCTAAGTGAGTATTCAAAGTTAAGACCAAGTCTGATGGCTCTATAGAGAGATACAAGGCTCGTCTTGTTGCCAGAGGTTTTCAGCAGACCCAAGGTTTAGATTATGATGAGACATTTGCACCAGTTGCTCATATAACGACGGTCCGTACATTACTTGTTGTGGCTGCTGCTTCTTCCTGGCCCATATCTCAAATGGATGTCAAGAATGCTTTTCTTCATGGTGATTTGAGTGAAGAAGTTTATATGCAACCACCCCCAGGCGTTGTTTCTCCTTTAGGATATGTTTGTCATCTTCGTCGTGCTTTATATGGCCTTAAACAGGCCCCTCGTGCTTGGCATGAATGTTTTGTATCTGTGATCCGGGCTGCTGGTTTTTCCCCTAGTGATCATGATCCGGCCTTATTTGTTCATTTTTCCTCGCGTGGTCGCACTCTGCTTCTTTTGTATGTTGATGATATGCTGATTACGGGTGATAATGAGGATCCCATTTCTTATGTGAAGCAACAACTTAGTGTTGAATTTCAGATGTCCGATTTGGGCCCTCTCAGCTATTTCTTAGGCATTGAGGTCAAACGATCCACCAAGGGATATCATCTTTCACAGTCTAAGTACATACATGATCTTATTGCTCGTTCAGGCATTACTGATAATAGAACTGCTGCTACACCTATGGATCTTCACCTACAGCTTCGTCTCACTGATGGGGTACCTCTTGAGGATCCTTCTCGATATCGACATATTGTGGGCAGCCTTGTTTATCTCACCGTCACTAGGCCTGATATTGCCCATGCTGTCCATATTTTGAGCCAGTTCGTTTGTGCTCCAACTTCTGTTCATTTTGGACATCTACTTCGTGTGCTGCGATACTTACGAGGGACATCATTTCAGAGTTTATTCTATGCACATGACGGTCCGCTTCAGCTTCATGCTTACTCGGACTCGACTTGGGCGAGTGACCCAAATGATCGACGTTCCATCACAGGATACTGCATTCTTCTTGGTTCTTCTCCTATTGCATGGAAGTCCAAGAAACAAGCAGCTGTATCTCGTTCTAGTACAGAGGCCGAGCTTCGGGCCCTTGCTACTACTACAGCAGAGATTGTCTGGCTCCGATGGTTGTTAGCTGACTTTGGTGTTTCTTGTGATGTCGCCACACCTCTTCTCTGTGATAATACAGGGGCCATACAAATTGCTAATGATCCGGTGAAGCATGAACTTACAAAGCATATTGGTGTGGATGCCTTCTTTACTCGGTCTCATTGTCAACAGAAAACTATTTCTCTTCAGTATGTGCCTTCAGAGTTGCAATTGGCTGACTTTTTCACTAAAGCACAAACTCGAGAGCAGCATCGGCTTCACTTGATCAAACTCAATGTTTCTAATCCTCCGCTTCCACCTTGAGTTTGAAGGGGGGTGTTAAATGGTTATATTATAGGCCTATATGGCCCAGCCCATGAGGCTAAGCCTCTATATATACTCATCTCCACTTCTGGAGTTCGTATGCTGACAGATCCCCTAAGGTTCGTAACAAGTTATACTTCAAATTATACATTTACGTAATAATCTCCATTAATTAGTGTTTTTCTCCTAAAAAATCTTTCAATTTTTTAATACAAAAAGTTGAAGGAGCCTGGGATTCAATCCACTCTCTGGACCGCTTCCGAAGGAACTAGGGAATCTCACGAATCTCAACTTGCTGTAAGAGATCTCTTCTTGCATAGCTGCTCAATTTTCAAATATATGTTAATGATAGCCTGAAGTAATATGATAATATGGCACAGACTATACGAATGATTTGTCAACTAGAAAGTAACTTGTATATTAAGAGCGCCGGTGTAATTTTCTGTTTGAAATGGTGCTCCGTAGGTTCAAGTGAGATCCAAATGTATAATATTGTGGGTCAAAAGACTCATCAGGGAAACTGTGTCCCTTTACCTGTCAGTAGCATGGCATGCAAATAAATTTATCACTCCTGAACTATTTCCTTTTGTTTCAGAGGCATCAGTTTGGACAATTTTAGTGGTGGACTTCCTGAAGAATTAGGCAACCTGTCCAACCTTGAGCAACTGTAAGAAGCCTCCTTTCTAGTTGTCAAACGCTACTTCTAAAATAAAAGAGCTAAAGTTTGAAGCTGGCAAAAAACTCCATTGTTGAACATGATAACCGTTGCAATGTTTCCTTGACAGGTACATTGATAGTAGTGGGTTTACCGGGCCATTCCCTTCGACGTTCTCAAAGCTTAAGAAGCTGAGAATTCTGTATAGTCAATAACAGAGGCACAATTATTATGCTCATTCTGATTCCATATGTTCAATGATAGTATTTTGTTGTGCTTTCAGGCGAGCATCTGATAATGATTTCACAGGGAAAATACCTGATTATTTTGGGAGTTTGACTAATTTGGAAGATCTGTAAGATTATTTATTAAATTGTTAATACATTATGTAGATTCTGTCTTATTCAGGAGACAACACTGGAAATTTTCTGCATAACTTTTCTGCATGTCTTCCATTTAAGTAGGACACGCAACCTTGCCATTAAACTGATCCGCATAGTATATGGATATATGGAGCTTGTTTTTTTCCTATATTCAATTGGATGTGGTATGGTATTACTTTTTTCCCTGAAATTGTGAACTTTTAGGGGATTCCAAGGAAATTCTTTTGAGGGCCCGATTCCAGCAAGTTTGTCTAATCTAACCAGGTTGACAAACCTGTAAGTATTTCTTTAGAGACAATGTTTCTGTAACAGTCTAGGTCAAGCTTGTCATGTTAATTGATATTCTCAATACAATGGGCAGAATGATCGGTGATATTGTAAATGGGAGTTCTTCATTGGTCTTTATCAGTAATCTGACATCTTTGAGTACCCTGTGTGTGACACCTTTAACCTTAGACCTTACAGTTTTATATGTTAAAAAAATGGCATGTTATTGATATTTTGAATATCTTTCTTATAGGATATTGAGGAACTGCAAGGTATCTGGTAACCTTGGAACAGTTGATATTTCTAGGCTGGTAAATTTAATCTTGCTGTAAGTTTTTCATTATTGGCCATAGTACTAATTTAAGATGTTATTGGGTTTTTTTATGAAACTTAATGTGAAGTGCCTTTAGTAAACATTGCTTTTTTTTTATCGAACACGCAGGAGAGCTGCGTATCTTTGTATTAAGAAGAAAAAAGGGCGAGAGCCCGTACAACACCAAAACACACCCATCCTCGCAAGCTTTTCAGCTTAAAGGATAAACACACGCGCTAAACAGGGGGGAATCAGTTCCCAACCACAAAGGAACCTACTGAGCTTTTGCAAGAGTCCAGTGGCACTGCTCCTCACTCGCAAACAGCAAGGCTCCAGCCAAGCTAGGAGGAGAGCCATCGAAAACACACCGGTTACGGTGATTCCAAATTGTCCAAGCCCCAAGGATGATAAGCGAGCTGAGTCCCTTCTTGTGTGAACCATCCATTCTTGATTCTGCTTTGGCCCACCACTCATCAAAGGAGAGGTCATCATTCTGTGGCGCAAGGACCTGCAAACCCCCTCTCTTCAGCATCACAAACCAGAATTCCTTTGCAAACACACATGAGACCAGAAGATGATTAATAGTCTCCTCCTCTTGATCACAATGTGGGCAGCGGGCAGGATGTGGGAGCCCACGGCGAGCCAGTCTATCCGTTGTCCAACATTTGTTATGTGACACCAACCACATAAAGAAACGGCATTTTCCCGGTGCCCAAGTTTTCCAAATGCGTTTCCAAGGTTTGAATTCAGTAGAGCCAATGAATAGGCTCTCATATGCAGATTTTGCTGTGTATTTACCTGATGTTGAGAGGCGCCAAATATGGGCATCATCCACACCAGGCTGCAGAACCATCTCCGAGAGGGTATCCCAAAGTGCAAGGAATTCAATTATGACTCCAACAGGGAGGGCTCCTTGAACATCCACAATCCAGCCATGATGAGTAAGGGCTTCAAGCACCGTCCTTTTATTCGCTCGCCTCTTGCTAACCAAGGCATAAATTTGTGGAGCAAGGTCAGCCACACGTTGTCCATGAATCCATCTATCTTTCCAGAATAATGTGTTAGTACCATCACCCACTTCTGAAATAATTGCCACATCAAAGAGAGCTCTTACTGACGGATGAATCTGTATAGGAAGGGTCGACCATGGTTTATTTGGCTCGGTTTTTTGTAACCATAGCCATCTCATTATGAGTGCCCATCCCATCCTTTGCAAATTAGAAATTCCAAGTCCTCCGAGCTCCAGCGGCCGGCACACCTTGGACCATGACACAAGGCAATGCCCGCCCTTCACATCCTTGCGTCCTTTCCATAGGAAACCCCTTCTTATCTTATCAATTGCCTTGAGAGCCCATGCTGGAAGGTCTAGGGCCATTGTCAAATAAACCAAAGTTGATGTGAGGACGAATTGGACCAGAATTCTCCTTCCTGCTCGAGATAGTAAATCTGCTTTCCAACCAGGGAGCATGTCTGCAATTCTATCAATTATAGGCTGGATTTGCGTTTTAGTTAATTTATGTATAGACAAGGGTATACCAAGATATTTGCATGGGAATTCAAGAATTTCACACGGCAGGCTATTCTGCAGCACCATAATATCAGTTTCTGAGCATTGGATGGGGAAAGCATTACTCTTCTGCAGATTGGTTTTCAGACAAGAAGCCTCCCCAAAGAGCTGCAGTATATCCAAGGTCAACTCGATGTCACTAGAGGTAGGTTGAAGGAATAGAACCACATCATCCGCATACAAGGAGATCCGATGAGATAAATTCCGAGTTGCAAGGGGCTGCAAAAGTCCCTCAGCCGAAGCCTTTGCCACCAAAAGGGCAAGCACATCCATGACCAATATAAAGAGCATGGGAGATAACGGATCACCTTGTCGAAGTCCTCGTCTGTGAGAAATAGCCTCTCCGGGGATACCATTCAGTAGGATCTGTGTTGATGAAGATGCTAGAAGTCCACAAATTATATCACACCAAATGCCACCAAAACCCCTCTTCCTCATGACTTCAATCAGGAATGGCCAGGACACCGAATCAAAGGCTTTCATAATATCCAGTTTAAGAAGAAATCGGGGCTGTTTTTGCTGGTGGAGAAAACGTGTCATTTGTTGGACAAGCATGAAATTGTCCTGAATGAATCTCTTTTTTATAAAGGCACTTTGGTTAACTGAAATCATCCGATCCAGATGAGGAGCCAGCCTATTTGCAAGGATTTTTGTGATCAATTTAGCAAAACTGTGCACTAGGCTTATAGGTCGAAAATCCTTAACATTCCTTGCATCATCTCTTTTAGGTATCAAGGTAATGTAAGCTGTGTTGAGAATGTCCAGATTTCTGAATTTTCTGCTGCCAATGGCTGTGCTGTCGCATGGCACAGGGACTTGAGTTTTAATAATATCACAGGCCAAGTTCCTCAATCGATCCTTACTCTGGACAAACTTGAATTCCTGTAAGGAATTCTCATCTAATTATTTGCACTATACAAATACAACCTAAGCGGATGTTCATGTTGCATCAACTTTTACTATACCTAATTCAGGTTTCTTGGGAATAATAGACTGACAGGAAGCCTGCCAGATGGGAAAAGCGCTTCATTAAGAAATTTGTATGTCAAGCAATTCAGCATAGGGGATAACATAAATTATTGATTAATTCAATAATGCATATTCATTTCATTTGTAGTAACTTTGACTATTTAATATGCAGAGATTTTTCGTACAACCAGCTCACTGGAAACTTTCCTTCTTGGGCTACCGAGAATGATTTGCATCTGTAAGTTTTTTTTTTCTGAAACTTGTGTTCCCTACCACCTAGGGTTTGATATAATCAGCTTTTTGTTTCAAACAAGGAATTTGGTGGCAAACAACTTTGTCCTTGACAGCACCAACAACAGGTAGACATCTACTTACAGTTTTGCAAGGGTTGAATTTTGACAAAAAAAAAATAACAACTTATAATTTCAAATTCATTATCTATGTGCACAGTATTCTACCTCCAGGACTAAACTGCCTACAGCAAGACACTCCTTGTTTCCTTGGCGCTCCACAATGTATTTTTTTCACTCTCATCAAACATAGAGGATAACAGAATGTCATGGGTTTTGGTTAAAGGTTATAGTAATTGTTTGGATCTTAAATGCAGATTACTCCTTTGCGGTAGACTGCGGTAGTAATAGGTCTATGACAGGGTCAGATAATACTGTGTACGATGTAGATCATGCAGACCTTGGGGCAGCATCATATTATGTTACCAGTGAAACAAGATGGGGTGTCAGCAATGTTGGAAAATTCAACCAGGCCCCAAACGATAGTAGCATAATATATAGCCCAAACCAGCAGTTTCAGAATGCAGCGCATTCAGAACTGTTCCAATCTCTGAGATACTATGGTCTTGGACTTGAGAATGGAAATTACACTGTTGTGCTTCAGTTTGCAGAAACTGGTTATCCGGACACACAGACTTGGCAAAGCCTCGGAAGGAGAGTCTTTGACATATATGTCCAGGTGTGCATGGTACATATAAGTAAATAATGGAACATTTTATTTTATTTTTTATGTGAAAGGACTAATTATTTTCATTTGAAAAAGGGTTCTCTGAGAGAAAAGAACTTTGATTTAAGGAAGACGGCTGGTGAAAAATCTTTAACTGCAGTTAGCAAGAGCTACACGGCAACTGTATCCAAAAACTTCCTTGAGATTCATCTCTTTTGGGCTGGAAAGGGCACTTGTTGCATTCCTATACAAGGTTACTATGGGCCAATGATCTCAGCATTAAGCATCACTCCAAGTAAGCACTATCTATCATTAAATTAACATAAAGAAGAATAAGCAACCCTGAAACCTTAGCATTTCCAGATTTTACTCCAACTGTGAGAAATGGTGTACCAGAAAAGAAAAGCAATGGCGTGTCAATTTTAGTATTAGCAACCTTAATTGGAATATTTATGTTCACAAAAAGGAGAAGAAGGCTGGCACAACAGCAACAAGGTATCAGATATACCTCCTAGCCTGTGCAGTACATAATTATACATCAAAATTCTATGATGGAATATTTTCTCATGCATGTGTACCATTCCAAAAATTGCAGAACTTTATGACCTGATTGGGCAGCCTGATGTCTTAAGTTTCGCTGAACTCAAGTTAGCTACTGACAATTTCAACCCTCAAAACATTGTTGGAGAAGGTGGATATGGGCCAGTCTATAAGGTTCCTCACCACTCTTTCCCAATTTAATTTGACCTTGTGAAACTATAACTACAACTGAGTATTTATCTTATTTGGTAGTGTATCTTAGATGCATCTAACCTCTCAACCTCCTGGTGTGGTCAATGGCCAAAATATACATATAGATTTTACAGTTACTACGAATTTATTTTGGCAGGGTAGGCTAACTGATGGAAGAGTGATAGCTGTTAAACAACTTTCTAAACCATCTCTTCATGGGAAAAACAGTTCGTAGCAGAGGTTGCTACAATTTCAGCTGTCCAACATCGGATCTTGTCAAACTGCACGGGTGCTGCATTGACAGTAACACACATTTGTTAGTTTATGAATACCTTGAAAATGGAAGCCTGGATCGAGCTCTCTTTGGTGAGAACACTTGTGCTTTTATTTTTCTTTTGGGGAAACGAAATTGCCTTCATTTCGTCCCCAGTAAATTTTTTCATCATCTAAATTTCGAGGTCTTAACTCTGCATCTACAGGAGATGGTAACTTGAAACTAGACTGGTCAACACGCTTTGAGATCATTTTAGGCATTGCAAGAGGCCTAGCTTATCTTCATGAGGAGTCCAACATCCGCATTGTGCATAGGGATATAAAAGCCAGTGATGTTCTACTTGACACCGATCTCACCCCCAAGATCTCCGACTTTGGACTTGCCAAGCTCTATGAAGAGAACATGTCCCATGTCAACACGACGAAAATTGCAGGCACATTGTAAGAACCTTCCGCAATTACTCTTATATTTATATGGCAGTGCCTTCCAACAACCAAGCTAATTTTAACTTGCCTGGCCATTGCTCAAGAGGTTATCTGGCTCCTGAGTATGCCATGAGAGGCCATCTAACTGAAAAGGCCGACGTTTTCTCATTCGGGGTGGTTGCCTTGGAGGCAGTCTCTGGTCGACCGAACACTGACAACTCCCTCGAGGAAAGCAAAATCTATCTTTTGGAGTGGGTAATAAGCTATTCTACGGTCTTTTCAAGTTTTCATCCAGCAGAACTCGTCATCAATACATTCTTGTCCAGGAGCTTCTGCTTACTGAAGCATGCTGTTCATTTACAGGCCTGGAGCTTGTATGAAGGGAAGCAACCACTAGGAATCGTGGACCCGAGACTCGATGGATTCAACCCCGAGGAAGCTCTGACAGTCATCCATGTCGCGCTCTTGTGCACGCAGGGCTCGCCACACCAGCGGCCGCCGATGTCAAGGGTCGTTGCAATGCTTACCGGAAAAACTGAGGTGGCAAAGCCAAGCTACGTCACTGACTGACAGTTCAGGGATGGGAAGGACGGTAGCTACACCACGAGCAGCTACTGGGGGTCTACTTCCACCCCTGAGGAGTTGAGCACGCAGAGAGAGATCCAGCCCTTCACCCAGTCACCCACGATCACCGGAGCAAGTCACGAGCTCGAGGGAAGGTGAGAACAAAGATGGTCGCTCTCTCTGGCCTCTGCTGAATGTGATCGGTTTGGAGTGAATGTTTCGGACGATTTACGTAAATGTTAATGTATGTACACATGCTGTAAAGAATATTTTGGGTTGTCATCTTGGTAATTTACGCATAGTCAATGTGACCAAGTGGATAGGTCATTTTAAAATTCTTACAAAGTCAAAACATCTCAAGTTTAACCAAAATTTTGACATACTAGTTCAAACTTAGAGTACTTAACTAGCTAGTCAACCATAGCTAATTTGAACTAGTTAATTCTTGAACTATTCCTTTTACTCCAAATTCCAAATTATAAGACATTCTAAGAATCTTGATGAGTAAAAACATCTCAAGTTTGACTAAAATTATAAAGAAAACTAAGTTTAACCAAAAACATCTCAAGTTTGAAATTCATGGCTAGTTACAATGTGGCCATGGATATCAAATGTTCCTGTGTTGCTGGTGTCTTATGTTGTAAACAGAATATGATTTCCAATAATAAAGACAACTTTTACTGACGTTTCATTTTCGGGAAAATGTCGTGTACGTGTACCCCACCGTCCCAGTTCGTCACACTCCCCACCCCCCCGGCCCCACCCCAGGCCTCGCCGCCTCGCAGCTTTGACCTCACCTGCCCATCTCCCCTCTCCCTTCTCCTCTCCGCCCCCCGCTTCTCCGAGTGACCGTAAGCCGTAGCCCGACCCAGCCGATCCCCAAAACCCTAGGCGCGCCGCCGATCGCCGGAGGCCCAGCCATGGACGACGGCACGGCGGAGCTGCGCGAGGCCCACCGCTTGACGGGCCACGCCGACCGCGTGTGGTCGCTCGCCTGGAACCCCGCCCCGGGCCCCGGCTCCGGCCCCGTCCTCGCCTCCTGCAGCGGCGACAAGACCGTCCGGATCTGGAAGCGCGCCCCCGACGGCGCCTGGCAGTGCTCGGTAACTAACGCCACCCTCCTCTTCCTCCGAAGCCCCGGTCCCGTTTGGTTTAGAGCTACGGGTTTGTTTGATGCGTGCCGTAGCTTTAATTTCGTCGGCTTTGTTCGGGCAGGATGTGCTGGAAGATACGCACAACCGCACAGTGAGGTCCTGCGCCTGGTCCCCCAACGGGAAGCTGCTGGCCACCGCGAGCTTCGACGCCACCACGGCCGTGTGGGAGTACAACGGCGGCGACTTCGAGTGCGTCGCCACGCTGGAGTTGAGTTTGCTAAGCTTGACAACAATTAGGATTGGTCTCGCAACGAGTTGGTTTCTCTTGCTGTGGATGTTGACCTCTGTGTGTGCTCTGGGCGTGCAGGGGCACGAGAACGAGGTGAAGAGCTTGTCGTGGAGCCCGTCAGGGTCGCTGCTCGCCACGTGCAGCCGGGACAAGATGGTGTGGATATGGGAGATGCAGCCAGAGAACGAGTTTGATTGTGTCTCGGTGCTGACGGGCCACACGCAGGACGTCAAGATGGTGCAGTGGCATCCCATCCTCGACATTTTGGTCTCTGTCAGCTACGACAATTCCATCAGGGTATGACCCTGTCCAGCTCTCAACGGATTCATCCATTGTGCAATTGCATTCGCTTATCCGATGTATTGTGTTCAAATTCTTCCATGACCAAGTTGTTTTCCTATTTTGGGACGATATTACTTAGTGGCTGGAAAAGGAAAGGTGGAACCTCTTAATTCTGCTGCTGTTAAATTGGTTCATATGGCAGCTTGTATGATGCAGGTCTGGGCTGATGACGGAGACGATGAGTGGCACTGTGTGCAGACATTAACTGAAGCCAATAACTGGTAAAGTGCTCCTTGATCTATTGCCTTTGTTCTTGTCTTGTTTATTGCATTATTATGACTTCACATCCAAACTAATATGGTGCATGGATTTTGTCCCATTTTATTTCTTTTGCAGTGCATTGTTGTTGATTCTATGATTTAGACTAAAACTGTTGTGTATGAAAAAAATCACCTTTGATATTTTGGCCCTACATTTTTCGAATCAGTGTCTCCACTAGTTATTTGACCTGCTTCTTTCCCCTGTTCTCACTTTGCTGTGTCATCATCATGGATTCCATGTGAACCATAAGAGGTTAACAATTTGTTTCTGTGATTTTGCAGTTAACTTAGGATTGTTTCTATATGGTTCCTTATTGAGATCAATTATGTGCCACCCTTACTAAATACTAAATATATAAGCATTACACAATTTTATAGTTCTATTCATTTTTCCTGACAGTTGGGTACTGATGTTTTCCATATGGTTCCTTATTGAGATCAATTATGTGCCACCCTTACTAAATACTAAATATATAAGCATTACATAATTTTATGGTTCTATTCGTTGTTCATGACAGTTGGGTACTGAATTAATGTCTGACTTATAACAGAACGCAAAATTTTCGTTCTAGTTTCAGTGTTTTACCACTTGCATTATTGCGTTGTTTGATATGTCACATTTTTCTTAATTCCAGTGGTCATTCATCAACAGTATGGGCATTATCCTTTAACCTTAAAGGTGATAGGATGGTCACATGCAGGTTTGTTTGACTGTTCTTTCATTAATGTTTCTCTTTTGCTGGGGTTTTCCCTAGAGTAGTTACTAATGTCTACATCTGTTATTTAGTGATGATCAAACGTTAAAGATATGGGACACCAGTGCTGATTTGTCTCAACCAAAAACTGGCGAAAGCCAATCTTGGTAAGAAGTTATTTTTCTTTTAAGGATTGTGTTCTCGGCATGAATGGCATTCTTCAAGAATTTTATGTATTTGGTAACCCAGGAATAGCAAAGCTGTGTCCAGAAGCTTAGGGGGTGTTTAGTTCCCCATGGAATCCAAAATATTTTGGGTTTTGGTTCTTCATTTTGCAAAATGGAACTAAACACCACCCAAAATATTTGGCAAAAAGTGGTTCATTCCCCATTTTGGATTTTGGACTCAAGAGGCCAAAATAAAGGAATCTTTGCATTGGTTTGTGTGTCATCCTCACAATCCCCATCATTGGAAGGCAAATTTTGGTTGGAACTAAACACTCTACCAAAATATTTTGCATTTTGGATTTTAGAATCCAAAATAGTTGGGATTTTGGATTTTGGATTTTGGTGGGAACTAAACAGGGCCTTAGGCTGTAAAGGAACTTGTTATAGTTACAATTCCATCACCAGTCCTCGAACATCTACTATACCACTATGTATCAAATATATTGATGTCCTTATGCCATTTACTAATGCTACTTTTGTGCATCAAAACATTGCATTTCTATTAATCTTGTCCTCTTGCAAATGCATAACTAACTAGGATGTAGCTTCTCTTTACAGAGAAGTGTTTCTCTTGTATTGTCCTTTCAAATTGGCTGAAGTTGACAAGCTGAGAAATACTTCCTACTACACTACACTTAATGACTATGGATTGACTTAAGTATTAACTGTTGTACTTCTCTTGATAAAGTGTAGTATCTTTTAGGTAATCTTGGCAATTAATTAGTATTAAATGACCCCTGTAACGATATATGTGAAATCTCTGTTGTCCTTCAGCCTTCTTCACTGCACCTCCTAAACAGAATAGTTGTTATTTGATTTTTCAGGCAACACCTTTCTACTCTCACAGGATATCATGGACGAACTATTTTTTCAGCCCATTGGTCAAGGTCAGTTGAATTCTCAGCCCCCCAAAATGAAATTCTTAAGTTTGTCATCTAAGATAAGATGCAAGAACAGTCTCTCAACTGAGTTCATTTTAATGAATTCTCTCATGTTATTTCTGGCTTCTAGTTGTGAGAATTGCCACTGGTCTACAAATTGTGCCCCATTGTATTTTCTTTGATACACTTTGTTATTTCGCACATCTATATTTTTATTAGATAATGGCCAAAATCTAACAAAAGCAGCTTATATCACTTTTGCCTGAATCACTATGCTGTTGAAAGATTTCTGCCTGAATCAGACCATCTATGTTTATAGCTTCAAAGTATCATGACCGTATTGTTATAAGGTTCTTATGTGACCAAAATTTTAAGTGCACAACTTCTGTTGCTTTGTGGAGCCATCTAACAGATAGTTTACTCTCATTTTGTGAGAATTGCATCTAGTTATTTGTTTGCTTATTTTGGTGGTGGAACTGTCTCTTATATTCTGCTTTGGCATTTCCTTGTTCCTTGTACGTGTCAGCGAGGATATTATAGCTAGTGGTGCGGGTGATGATGCAATCTGCTTTTTTACTGAGGAGAAGAGTACCACGGTATGTTGTCCATCCGTTACACATTTATGTTTTCATGATTCCAGTCCTTGTATGGTGTGTTTAGCTGACCTTGTTCATTTTATATATTTGTTATAATTATGAAGTACAATGTTCTACTCAAAATTTTTAGTATTTAACCTTTCTTTTTAATAAAGGGCTGAGAGCTGTTTAGTGTTTACAGTTTTGGAAAGCACACAATCAAAATTTAGTAATCAAATTAGCAATTAGCTGGTTTGTATCAACCGGCAATGATGTATGGCTCTTATTTTCCCCAAAAATGTTTGATTATTATTATTTTGGAGTACTGTAATGGCATTTTTCGTTTGCAAAAGCTGATAGCAGCTTGTAAAGCTTTCACTCATGTGGCTGCGAAAATATTTTAGAAAAGAAAAGGATAAAAAGAGGATATAATGTTTTGTGTTTTGCACAAAGTATTGAATGTAATCTCGGTTATGCAGGTTGAGAGGCCCTCATACAGATTAATATTAAAGAAAGAGAAGGCACATGTCATGGACATAAACTGTGTGCGATGGTGTCCTCAGGTAACTTCTGAGAACTCACAACAAAATAGTCTCTGTTAGCTGGCTGGTATTGTCTGAGAATTAGGAACAGAATAGACATGATTTGTTTAGCTGATGCAATGAAGAGTACCATCTACCTTGTGCGTTTGTCTTGTTTGTTGTCCATAATATTCTGACCTTAATTTTGGATAGAGGTACTTATTTTCTCATATAAATTTCTAGGACCCAAGGTTATTGGCATCCGCGAGCGACGATGGCACGGTGAAATTGTGGGAACTGAGAGGGAATGTACTAGATTGAATTTTGTTCTATTTACTGTAGTGTACCTTGAGATTATAGAGCAGATTAGGCATCACCTTTGGATTTCCGTTTTACTGAGCTCTGCTCACTGTAGTTCATACTTGTATATCAAGAGGGTGTTTGTGATGGTCTTTTACCAGATTTACCATGCAACTCTAGACATGGTATTGATCGTGTATACATTATGGGATAACCAAACATGTGGTCCAACCATTTTTTTACTTATATAAGTTATCAGAGACACCATTCAGTTCATGTACAATGATGAGTGGTGAATCTTGCAGTTTCTTTCCTGCCGACTTCAAATCTTGATGTTTTTCTGTACTGATGACGCTGGTTAGAGACAGGCTGATCAAACATTCAGCTCATCAGCTGCCAGCCCTCCCAGGCAAGATTGGCGATGGTGATCTATATTGGCAAATGGGACTTGGTTTATCTGAGTTTTTTTGTACCTGGTATACTTGTTAACCGTTTATATACCAGGCAGCGCACTCAGGACGACCCTTGTTTTTGACAATCTGGTAGCAGACCTAACCAAACAAATTAAGGCAATCAATGCCTCTAAAAAACAGAACTATAGTAGTGTTGTACTGTCACTTAAAAAAAACAGGTATTCCACTCAGGAAAAAAAATAGTTATACTTCTGTTTGTAACATGGTTGAACCTAATAAAACAAAATATCTTGAAGCAGTACCTGCGAGATAACCCTAATTAACTGCGGTACCACAGAACGAACATTAAACTCTTGTGAGTTCGCCCTATATATGTTAATAGGTTGAGCAAAAACGAGTGGTGAATATGCATTTTATGCTAGATTCTAGCGAATTCAGCTAGTACACAAGGGCCCTGTTTGGATCATACTAGCTTGGCTAGAGCTAGAGGTTAGAGTTAGTTTGTAAACTAGCTCAAATTAACTCTAGCCAAGAAGGTGTTTGGATCAAAGACTAGTTTGAACTAGTTTGATAATAAATTATTTTTATAAATCATCCAAATATATCCATATAAGAGCTAGTTTTAAAGTATTTATTGTAACGAATTCAATGGTGTAATCAGAATTTTATTTAGATATTTGGTTTGTGAGTTATAACATTTTTAGTAGTTGCATATGAGGTGGGTCTCACGTTTCACCACAACCAGCCCAAACTAGCCCAAATAATCACCACTTTAGGGAGCTAGTTTTTTTAGGTAAGCTAGTTGCAACCAGCCCAAACTAGCTCTCCTGTTTGAATACTTTTGGGCTAGTTAGGTGCAAACTAGCCCAAACTATCTCTAGCCCTGAGATCCAAACAGGGCCAAGGTACCATGCTATTACTTCATATCATGCTAGTCTTACAATGCGAGTACAACTCAGGCGCGCAATAAACACCAACTGAGATTTACATTTGTACCGTGATAATTGTCTGGTGGAATGGAATTAGAGAGCCAGAGCATATGTAGGTACACTTGACCTCACCAGCACAAATTCACATCCAGCGCAACTCCAAGCTATAATATTACAGTCGCGATGTATTCTTACTATGTTTCATGCTTGGTGCAGTCAAAGCCTTGACAAACAGATACCCAGACTATGATTACAAGGAGCAAAAGGATTCCAAGAATCACCAACTTAATTTTCTTGTTCTTCAGCCATGTCTTCCTACGAATCTTCACCCCCTGTTTCTTGAACTCCTGGGCCTGAATTACATACATGTGATGCAGGTCCATTATAGAAGGAAAAGAAGCACAGAACTGGTACATTCATAAGGGGCTATGTACCTGACTATGTAGATCAGAGGTCTTGTCTTGGAGTTCACTCAACTTTTCGCCACGGCCCAAAGTCTAAAAATACAAGAGGCAGAAATGACGAAATTATAAGGGATTGCCAATTCAAGCTAACAGTAAAATGAATGCTTAAGTGATGCCGGAATTCAACAAATAAGTAGAACTATGGTAACACTAATAAAAAAACCTTTTTTCTATGATTGTTACAACGTCCATAGCAGTCATAAGAACAAGTTGATGATTCTCATGCAGCACACTCAACTTGCACAAACACTACCATTTCTTTCAAGGACAATGATCTCAACCATTAATAATTTACTGAACTTTGCATGGCATGTCTAATGTATAACTAAAGCAAGCATAACCATCATACTGTTGAGTAATCTAGTAATCTTATTATGCTTCTAGCATAAACCTTATTTTACCAATTGAAAATCATGTATACATGGAACAACTGATGGGAAGTTGGGAATTAGGCATGCACGCTCAAATTAAATCTGAGGAGACGTACAAATGTAATACATTTACCTACTAACGTCAACTACTTTCATAGAAGATGAAATCAACTAACATATTAAAAAGGGGTAGCTAATTATTTTTTTGAGAAAATAACAATACACTGTACCCCTAACCAGGCATGCAAATTCCTTATATTCATCACAAAAAAAAAACCTTAGATGAACAATATGTACTTGATTGTTATGTGTACGGTTAAGAAGTTATCTCCATTAATGTGACACTAGAATACTGTCTTTTTTTGCAGCAACGAAAACCAATTTCTATCCATGAGCTCTATCAATCACTTGGTCTATGTGGCAGTGGCACTTATATCATCATTCATCAACCAAGGATAGCACACATTGATCATGGAATCCTGGGCCCTGTTCTATGTTGTTTCAGGTGCTCCTATACACATCAACCAATAACAACACAACAGCATATGCTCTCGTATGAAATGAGCTATGACATACCTTTTCTATGTTGTCTAACATGATATTTTTAACTTCTGAAACTTGGGCTTGCACTTTTAACGTCTTATCTAGTTCCTCTGAATGATCAAGAACATATTGAATGTGCTGTTTTATAACTGGTCTGCATTGATGAGAAGCTCAATTTTCAGAAAAAGGAATAAAAAATTATATGCATTCTCAATAGAATTTATTACGACATACCCATATTCTTTATTTAGACTTTTTGCAAGAGCTGTATCAGCTTTACCACCACCATATCTCCTCATGAAGTCATCTTTTAATCTCTCAAGAAATGCCACTGAGACGTTCTTTGGAACAGATTCCTTCGCAACTACACAATAGGCTACAAAATGTTCAAAGAGCAAAGGTGTCACCATGAATAATATACAGATTACACCATCATGTGATCTATAGCAGTTAAGTTGTAAGCTTGTAGCTAGATCTCCAAGATCCCTTCTTAATGAAAGACGGGTAACGACCCGATAAAGGGCGTACCCAGTGCCGTAGGCTCCCGCACTGCGGGGTCTGGGGAAGGGAAATAACGACCCGATCGCGAAAAAAAAAGATCTCCAAGATCCACACCAATGTATAGTTTAGGATTGACATGGTCACACATAACAAATGAGTTTAGACTCTTGGCCGATAACCAACATTGCTGTTGAGCTTTTATATATTTTCATTCAGTCTGCTATGCCTGTTGCCATAAAGATTGGTGAATGGTGATGCCTTTATGGGGGTGATCTTGCAATCCAATTGCGAAGAATCCCGAGCACAGTTGCTTATTCTTACTTACTCTATGTTGCACAAGCTGCAGCAATCAAGGTTGGAGCTTTGCCATTGACATTTAGCAAGTACTCCGTAGAATCATTGGTCCCCCATAGGCCATAGCACTTCCTACTTCTACTAGAGCAGTAGAGCATCACTGATGCAAAAGCAAAAGGCTTAAAAGGCATCGATTGATCGCATCTATCTCACCGTAGCCGCGATGCAGGAGGAAGTTGAATGTGTGCCCGTCGCAGGCGTAGCTGAACCGTACCGGCGGGCCGTCAGGGCCGGTGGTGGCGGAGGACGACCCGGCGGGTAGCCGCTGCAGGCACTGTGCGGCGATGGCGGGGAAGTTGCCGGTGAACTCCGTGTACTCCGCCAGCACCGCGGTGCCGCGCGCCACGAAGGCGTAGATCAGCCACTCCGCCTTGCCGCCGCCCTCCCCCGCATCCTTCCCTCCCGGCGCCGGTGACACCATCGGATCAAGACAGGACCGCTAGGTGTCGCAGGCGGATCTTGGATTCTTGGCAAGATCTAGAGGGACCCGAGGGCGATTTCGTGGTTTCTTGGTGCCGGGGGAGAGTATCCACCATCCAGCGCGAGCTCGTGAGTGTGCCAGTGCCGAACGGCGGCGCCTGCGTGCCTGTCAGTGCTTGGAGTAGGAATGCGTGCTGCCCGACTGGCTTTTCTGGTCGCTTTTTTGTACTCTCGTCCTGTGCCGGTGCCTCGTCACTCGTTTGCGACCTTTTCCTGCTGACATTGACTGCTTCTCTCTTTACCCCCTGGTTTTTGCAATTATTACCTCCGTAGAGTCTTTACTGATCTAGAGAGAGAAATTTTGGGGGAAAAAAAACCCCTCCAACAACCTCTTCAATATTTATATTCTCGCTAGTTAAAAATAAAAAAATAAGAATGGCTCTCTAAACTATACCTAAACTTTACACAAGATATGTTCAAAATTACAAAGTGCGTGTTCATTTCTGATTAAAGTTGATGCCTCTGCCGCTTTTTTAGTCCAATATATGCACTGTGCATTGAACTAAAAGGCCACAACGGAAGTCTCTTGGGGACCAAATAGTTGGAGCATGGCAATTTAGGATAGAGAAGACCAAAGACATTTCAGTCAAATTCCTTTTATAACTATAGATATATTAATATATTTTTTATTAAACCTAAAATATTTTGTAACGCTGTGAAAGCCAAGACCCTGTGAAATATGTGTCCATTCTTTACCATGACGTGTGACCTGAGTCGGTGAAAAAATATAGTGGTTTTATAGGATTGTAGTTTATTTTATTAAAAACCGACAAAACGACTCCTTACCGGCTACTATAGTGCACGAAAGAGCCGGAGTCGGTTAGACTGTCCACAATGTTACCGGTGTCAAAAAGAAAAAATAACCATGCAACGAAGCCGCAACGTGAGCATCGGTGTCTTTCTATTTGTGTGGACCCTGAGCATAGCACCCTCGGCTACCTTCTCGATAGTATTTTAATCAGCTTAGACCAACGGCCATATAGGATATTAGGCACCGAGCAACCAACATGCCACGACTCAACAAAATCTGTAGTTAGCATCGGTAGTTGCAGTGGTGGACATCGATGCTTCAACCTTCTCTCTCCTCTTTCAGCACCGCAAAATGTATACGTTGTGGCCAGTCTTAGAGCTCCACTAAATAAGGCCTATATTTACACATAAACTTTTGAAGATATGATTACACAATTTTATTTTTCTTTCAAAAATCTAAATAGTTTTATTTTAGAAAATGATACATCTTCATTTTCAGAATAATTCCAACTAATTAGAAACTGTGTTTTCTCTTATCAACACCAACAATTAATAAACTATGTAAATGAGCATGACTTCAATATATTGTTTTAGCTTCCACGTGTCTTGGGAAAAATTAAGGTTAGCTATAGAAGTTGCAAGGTAGTTACAAAGATTAGGTCCTCCTAAAGGGGCACAATTGTTCAACTAAGTATTAAATGGTAATTGGTAAGGGATCGTACACTAGTACACAAACAATTATTGGAGGCGGTCGTTTTCCATTAACGGAGGCGGGCAAACACGACCGTCTCCAATGGAAGGCTTCGGTTAATTGGCGATTAACTGAGGCGGTCGTGGTTGCCCGTCTCCGTTAATAGAATAAAAAAACAAAAAAAAAGAAAAATCAGTGGATAATCCCGGCCGGCGAGCCCATCCACAGGCCTGCCAAGCCCATCCACGGGCCCGGATCTGCTCGCCGTCGAGCTGCCGCCGCTCCGCATCCGCGCGGCTCGGGCTCCGCGTCCGCGCCGCCGTGATCCAGTCCCATAAGTGACGCCGCCCTCCGCGCCGCTGGCCGAGGCCGAGGCCGAGCACCGCCGCCACACCGAGGACGTGCACCGCCGCCACGACGAGGCCGCTGCATCGCCGCCCGCGCGCCGCATCCGCCGTCGTGGTGCCGAGTGCACGCGCTGCCTGCGAAGAGGCTGTCACCGGTTCGCGTCTTGCTCGTCGCGGATCCGGCCACCACGGCCGCGGATCTGGCAGCCACGGTGAGAAGGAGCGGCGGTGGTGGATCAGGGAAGGAGAGGGGAGCTGGCAGCCACGGTGCGGAGGAGGAGCTGACGCCGTCGGCCTCCAGAGCTGCGCCGACGAGAAGGAGAGGGGAGGGGAGTGGCAGCCACGGTGCGGAGGAGGAGCTGACGCCACCGGCCTCCAGAGCTGCGCCGGCGAGAAGGAGAGGGGAGGGGAGTTCCGTGCCGCTGGCTGGGAGAGATGTGAGAGGAGAGAAGGGAGCCCCGTGCGGCTGGGAAGAGAGTCCCGTGCCGCCGCAGAGTGAGAGAAAGACAGGGAGAGAATGAGAGATTTTGGAGAGGAAACCCTAGGTAACCGGTTATATATGAGCCCGATAGCAATCTGATTTTGGGCTTGTCTGGGCTTAGGATTTTGGGAGATGGGCTTTATTACATGACCGCCTCCGAAAATACATTTACGGAGGCGGTTGTATTAAGACGTCCGCCTCCTTAAATGAATCATTTTTTGGGTCATTTTTTTAAAAACGACCGCCTCCATAAATGATTTTTTTTGGAGGCGGACAGTTATAACTGCCTCGGTAAAAAGAAAAAGACCACCTCGGTTAATCGTGGTATTAACCGAGGCGGTTTTAAAAATTGTCAGCCTCCAAGGGCCTAAATGAAGCGTCGCAAAAGATTTTTTCTACTAGTGGTATTAAGTCAAGCTAAAAGTGGAGTCAATAGTAAGATCGCATAAGGACACTTTATTCTTTCATGAGTTGATTTCTTGATAATATAAATGCCGGCTAGATAGTTTAACTCATATAAAATATTAATGACATAGTTTGAATTTAAGAAAGCATATGATAAAGTGAAATATATTTTTTCTATAGCAAATTTTGAGAATGAAAAGTTTCTCACGTTCTTTGGTGTAACTGGGTTGAGATTTTGTTTATTTGGGTGGTAATATAGGAATAACAGTGAATGAATAAATTGGCCATCCCCCCCCCCCCCCCCCCCCCAAAAAAATCGTAAGACAACAATATGATCCATTTATCTACTATGTTATTTAAACTTGTGGAAGATATGTTCACAGTCATTATTTCTAGAGCCAAGTAGGATGGGTAAGTGAAGGACATAAAACCACATTTAATAGTGGATGACTTATCTATCTTGAAATATGCAGATGATATGGTGAGACCATAATGTAGAACAAGCAACAGACATGAAGTTGTCACTTTGCACGCTTGAGAAAATATCTAGACTTCAGATAAACTTTCACAAAAGTGAAATCATTTGATTTGGACAAGGAAAAGAATGTTCGGTGCAATGTTCACATCTATTTGGTTGCAAAATTGGTATTTATCGTTTCTGCTATTCCGACATACCAATACACTTGAGAAAAACTAAAAAGCAAAGGTTGAAACGTTATTGAGGAAAAATGTTATGTAGCTAGAAAGGGAAATCACTTTTGGTGCGAAGAATATTAATGTTGATTAACTGTTATCTAACTAACATACCTATCTGAGAGTCCCTATGTGTTTTGGTTTTGAGTAATTCATGAAACCCACATAAATACAAACCTTGATCTCTAAGTGTGAATCATGAGATAGGTTGGTACATACCATGTGATGGAGCAAGGTGGATCAAGTGTGGATGGCACAAGCTCTAGCATGGTGGTGGAAAGAAAAATGGTGTGAAGCCAAAGGTGATTGCTAGGAACCATTTTCGGTTTGGTGATCAAAACATCATAGAGGATGTGATCACATTTAGGATAGATAGCCGTACTATCAAGGAGGGTGCTCTTAAGTATGATTACGGTTATCATGTGCCACTAGGCTCGTATGCATTGCATTAAAATCAATTGAACTAGTGAAACAACCAACTTAATCCAAGATAATTGTGAACTAAAAGCTAACACACGTGCACAAGTGTTGGAATCACTTAGTGTTGGCTCTTGGAAGCTTGGAGAAGTTGGAGAAGGTGTTTGGGCAGAGAAAGACAGTCCGGACGTAGGATCCGGACGTAGGATCCGGACGCTAGGGTATGCCAGACCGGACCATGGCGCATACGTCCGGAGGGTAACCCTAGGCCTGGTTGGCTGCTGGAGCAGTGCAGACGCTGTTGTGAGTCCGGACGCAGAGCTCCGGACGCGGGTTCGGAGCCTGGCGCTCTCTGTAATTCTCTGGAAAAGAGGGTCTGGACGCAGGGTGTTGGTCCAGACCATGAACCAGACTTGGGTCCGGAGGTGCTAAGGAGCTCAAGCGAGCTCTCGGGTACGCTCGAGCGCCCGGGAAAATATTTCCGGACGCAAGGAGCAGTGACTCCGGACCTTGTGAACAGGTGCGTCCGGAGCCACGTGGCGCGCTGCAGTGCGCGTGGGAAGAAGTAAGTTCAAACGGAGGCTTGACCGGACGCATGTGTGATGGTCCGGACTGCACCTTGGGTGCGTCCGGACCCTGCGACCGGAGGCTGGAACAGAGCCATTGGCTCTCGGCTGGAAGAGGGTCCGGACGTTGTTGATGGTCCGGACCAGTGTAAAGTGCGTCCGGAGTGGGCGCAGAAAGCATTTTTCAAGGGCAAAACGGCTATTGTTGAGTGTGGGCTATATAAGGTGATATGGCCGGCCATTTGGGACATCTCTTGCACATTCTACTCACTCACACATTTGTGCTTGCTTGAGAAGCTTCCACCACTCATTCTCTAAACATATTTGACATATTCTAGAGAGATAGAGTGAATCCAAGTGCATTGCTTTGTTGATTGCATACTAGTGGCACTTGGTGATCGTCGTCATCGCGGAGCTCTTGTTATTCTTGGAGGTTGCCACCTCCTAGACGGCTTGGTGCGACGAGGATTGTTGAGCGGAGGAAGGTGATTGTCTCCGGCTCCGATCGGTGGATTGTGAGGGGTTCTTGAACCTACCCCGCGGGAGATTCGCGAAAGGTATCTCTAGTGGATTCCGCGTAGCTTGGGGATCCCCATCTTGTGTTGGTTGTGCGGCACCCTTGAACGGGTTTGGCTTTGATTGTCAATTAGCGCGTAAACCTCCAAGTGGGTGTATCGCTACAACGAGGACTAGCTTGTTGGCAAACAAGTGAACCTCGGTAAAAAAATCATTGTGTCAACTTGTCTCTACCGAGGATTCATATTGTAATTGGTTATCTATTGGTTCATCCCTTCGTGGTGGTATAACCCTTCTATCTCTAGCTTTGTATTACTTTCTTTCATTCTTGCAAAGTAGAGATTCTAGCTTAGCTTGTGTAGCTTAGTTTAGTAGCTCTAGTTGTCTAGCCTTTGTGTGTGACATATGATATATCTTGCTAGTAACTAGACTTGATATAGGAGGCTTGCCGACCCTTGTAGTGCTAAAGCAAACTTGCTTATCGTCGTGTTTTATTCTAACAAGTTTGCTAAGTGTTGTTGTAGAAAATTTAATTAGGCTATTCACCCCCTCTAGCCATTTCTAGACCTTTCACTATGTTTATGTTACTTAAATCCTTTAGGGAAATTGTTGACGTCAAAAATCAACACACGAAGTCGGCAATAACAAATTGCTAGTAGAAGCGTCACCACTAGTTTTCGAGCAAACTAATAAGGAGATAATTATGCTCGATCGCTAGAGCGCGCGACTTGTTTGCAAGAAACTAGCAAAACATAGCTACAGGCATAGAAGCGAAAAGTAAACTAAAGTAAAAGAAAACGAAATAGTAGATATGTTTTTGACGATGTTGGGATTCCCTCTACCGGCCTTAACCCCATATATATATATATATATATATATATATATATATATATATATATATATATATGGTCATCTCGACTTTGATTTTAACTAATCTATCTAAATGTTGAGTACGTGGACTCTCTCCCTACCCAGTTCTTGAGCATCCCTGTGATGCACGGCATGTACATCTGTTCCACGACTTTCATCTGCTATATTCCAGCGCAAATCCTCTTCTTCTGTTTGCAATCCAAATCGCCACGGTCAGCACGTGCCACCAAAAATTTCGTGTCTCACGTACTTGCACCTGCACGCTTTAATAAAAAAGATCTCTAGCATGACGCCGGCTATTATTACCAACATTTCTATTTTCAATGCAAATGCTAACCAAACCAAGGTAGCCGAATAAACAAAATAAATCAAACATACTATTATATTCGGCTAAAGTTCTCTTTTGGTATGAATATCCCCTTGGTCAAATATTAAGCTAATATGAACCATGATTGTATACAACCGGCTTCAACATGCTAATTAAAATGTGTATGCCTAAAGCATCCTGGTCATTAATTATTATTTTTCTAAGTTAAACTAATAAGCCATAAATAATATTGACAAGCCGATTAATCATTTTACAAATTATGAATACTTTACCAATTATAACCAAATTTGATAACCAAGCCAAATTAAACTAATCCGACCAAACAAATTGCCTAAGCATTCTGTATAACGTAGGCTATAAAAATGTGTCAAATTTGGTTATCAACAGGAACATTAAATAAAGTTGAGTATTATAGATTTAGTTTTTGTAGCAGAACAAGGAAGTACATAAAATCAACATGCTCAACAAAATGGTTGATTTTACGCCAACCAAAAGTATAAGGATCTCGGTATATAAAATCTATACTTGCAAAGTAAGTCTTTACTAAATAAATAATGATTTAAACTTGTCTAAAGAAGATGGAATTTTGCAAGGTTTGTTAAGAAACAAATACATCAAAGACAAAACCTTAACTTGTATACATATAAAGGCCAATAATCCATATTTTTGAACTAGTCTTACAAAAATGAAGGATCGATTTGTAAATCTAGGAAAGTTTAATATGAGCAATGGCTCCCAAACAGATTATTTCTAAAAGGTCTATTAGGAAATATGTCCTCTAACAATTCCTTTGAAAAATATTTTTTTTCTCTAGCTTTTCAAGAAATAGTTGTTTTAAGTAAGCATAGCTTAGCTAAATGAATTTGGCATGGTAACAATCTGTGCTGTTTTTGTTACAAGTTGGAATCTATCCAATAACTGTTTTTTAATATAAGTATGCGATTTTTAAGATCAGTACATATTGTGCTAAGATTAGGACCCATTCTGAATGTCCAAGGCCTTTTTAGTCGCTGGTACAAACAGGGAGTCAATAAAAATAAATTAACATTGTTAAATTGATATAGGATAGGAGCTTATCCATTTGCTGAATAATAGTATGGCTTACAAGAAACGATATGTTTTTTTTAACAAGTGCCAATCCTAAAATTTATTGCATGTTTTGGACGCTGTTGCTGTAATGGTCCGATTCATTATTTTCATGGGAATATAGTACACACTAGATTCTAGACGCTGTAGCTGTAATGGTCTGATTGATGACAAGGAGAACTTTATTCAAGTCTGTTGCGCTTTGTTCCTTTGGATATCCCTTTAATGCTGGAGTGAGTTTGAGTTGAAACTCTGTTTGGTTACAGAACAATTGTAACAATAATAAGGTGATCTGATTCTTTCACTTATGATTTTATAGTAACTCCTTTCCTTCTAAATTATAAGTTATTTTTGTATTTTTAGATACATCAATTTTGTTATGTATCTAGATATAACATATGTCTAAATACATAGGAAAAAATATAAAAAACTGTTAAAATGGTTTATAATTTAGGACGAACGGAGGACATCGTAGTGTTTGTTTTCTTAAAAAATGGAACCTTTTGTAAAAAAAAATTAAATGTAAAAATAACAATATTTAAGTCCATCTCATATCAACGGCTCAACGGGAAAGAAACAAAGTCCATTTGAACTTTTATCAAACCGGCCATTTCCTCCCCATCCCCAAGGGCCCAAATGGGCAAGCCCGCCTTGTATCCCAGCTAGGGTTTTACGAACCCCTCTCCATGGCGGCGGCGGCGCTGGGGACACCGGCGGCTCGCCGCCCGCTCCTCCTCCGCATCCGGCGTTACCTCTCCTCCACCACAACACCCCCACCAACACCACCACCGCACCACCCCAACACTCTCGCTACCGAGCTCCTCCGCCTCATCTCCGCCGCACCATCCTGGACGCCGGACCTTGCCGGCGCCGTTTCCTCGTCCCTCTCCGCTGCCTCCACCTCCGCCGCCGATGCCGTCATACCCGTTCTCCGGTCCCTCAAGAACCCCTCCCTCGCCGCTCCCTTCTTCCTCGCCTCCTCCGCTGCCTCCTCGAACCCGCTCCCCGCCGACGCCTACAATGCCGTCCTCCCGTTCCTCTCCCACGACCTCGGAGCCATGGGGAAAGTTCTCGACGAGATGAGCGTCCTTGGGTACGGCGTTCCCAACCCCGCCTGCGCCGACCTTGTGGCGGTGCTCGTCCGCACCCGCCGCATCGACGACGCCGAGCGCGTGATTGGGGCCATGAGGCGGCTCAAGTTCCGCCCAGCGTTCTCGGCGTACACTGTGCTGATCGGCGCGATGGCGGAGGCCAGGCGGCCTGAACGCGCGCTGGAGCTGCTGCGGCAGATGCAGGAGGTCGGGTATGAGGTGGGTGTGCCGCTGTTCACGACGCTGGTGCGGGCTTTGGCCCGTGAGGGGCACGTCGAGGGAGCCCTGGCAGTGGTGGACGAGGTGAAGGGGAGCTGCCTCGAGCCTGACATTGTCTTGTATAATGTGTGCATTGATTGTTTCGGGAAGGCTGGTAATGTGGACATGGCCTGGAAGTTTTTCCATGAGTTGAAGTCGCAAGGGCTGAAGCCAGATGATGTATCCTACACAAGCATGATCTGGGTGTTGTGCAAGGCAGGGAGGCTAAGTGAGGCTGAGGAGCTGTTTGCTCAGATGGAGACAGAAAGAGATGTGCCTTGTGCATATGCGTATAATACAATGATCATGGGCTATGGGTCTGCAGGCCTGTTTGAGAATGCCTATAAGCTTCTTGATCAGTTAAAGGAGAGGGGTTGTATTCCATCCGTTGTGTCATTTAATTCGATTCTCACTTGCCTTGGGAAGAAGAGGAAAGTTGATGAGGCACTGCCCTTGTTTGAGGCCATGAAAAAGGATGCAAAGCCAAATTCCTCGACATATAACATCATTATTGATATGCTTTGCATGGCTGGAAAAGTTGAGGAGGCCTATATGATACGGGATGAGATGGAACACGCTGGTTTGTTCCCTAACTTGTTGACGGTGAATATAATGGTTGATAGGCTCTGCAAAGCAAAGAAGTTTGAGGAGGCCTATGAGATGTTTGAAACTGCAAGTCAGAGAGGTTGCAATCCTGATTCTGTGACGTATTGTTCTCTTATTGACGGATTAGGAAAGAAAGGCAATGTTGATGATGCTTATAGGTTATTTGAGAACATGCTAGATACAGGCCACAATGCTAATCCTGTTGTTTATACATCCTTGATAAGGAATTTCTTCATGCATGGGAGGAAAGAAGATGGGTACAAAATCTTCAAAGAGATGAATCGTCGAGGATGCCAGCCTGATCTTACCCTACTGAATACATACATGGATTGTGTTTTCAAAGCTGGCGATGTTGAAAAGGGAAGGGCGATATTTGAGGATATCAAGGGTTATGGCTTCCTTCCGGATGTCCGAAGTTTTTCCATTTTGATTCATGGTCTCACAAAAGCTGGCCAGGCTAGGGAAACTTCCAGTATTTTCCATGCCATGAAGCAGCAAGGTTTTGCTCTTGATGCTCGGGCTTATAATGCTGTTGTTGATGGGTTCTGCAAATCTGGAAAGGTGGACAAGGCCTATGAAGTTCTTGAGGAGATGAAGGTAAAACGTGTACCTCCTACAGTTGCTACATATGGATCAATTATTGATGGTTTAGCTAAGATTGATAGGTTAGATGAAGCTTACATGCTTTTTGAGGAAGCAAAATCAAAAGGAATAGAATTGAATGTTATTGTGTATAGCTCTCTCATTGATGGGTTTGGAAAGGTTGGTAGGATAGATGAAGCTTATTTAATATTAGAAGAGATGATGAAGAAGGGTTTGACACCAAATGTTTACACATGGAACAGCCTTATGGATGCTTTAGTGAAGGCTGAAGAAATCAATGAAGCACTTATTTGTTTCCAGTCAATGAAGGAAATGAAATGTTCCCCAAACACTTACACATACAGTATTCTTATAAATGGCCTTTGCCGCGTACAGAAGTACAATAAGGCTTTTGTGTTCTGGCAAGAAATGCAGAAACAGGGATTGGTCCCTAATGTTGTGACTTACACAACCATGATTTCTGGGCTTGCAAAGGTAGGGAACATAACAGATGCATGCAGTCTCTTTGAGAGGTTTAAGGCCAATGGTGGAATCCCTGATGCTGCAAGTTTCAATGCTCTTATAGAGGGAATGAGCCATGCAAATAGAGCAATTGAGGCATATCAGGTATTTGAAGAAACTCGATTATGAGGATGCAGAATTAATGTAAAGGCATGCATCAGTCTTCTAGATGCTTTGAACAAAGCTGAATGTCTTGAACAGGCTGCTGTTGTAGGTGCAGTTTTGAGAGAGATTGCCAAGTCCCAGCATGCTTCTAGATCGTTGTGAAATTCAGCTCCACTGCGGTAGAGCTTTACCGCCTGTGACCAAGAGGTCCAGGGTTCGAGCCCCAGCCTCTGCACATTTGTGCGGGAAAGGCTGCGGGCTATTTCCCTTCCGCAGTGCGGGAGCCTACGGCAGTGGGTACGCCACCCCCCCCCCCCCCCCCCCTGGGTGCTATTTTGACAGTATTGGCATTATGAATTTGTATGATATGATGCTTGGGTTAGCACAGGACTTACTACACCATCAGCCAAATTGATCTGGCTTGTATAGTTTGTACTGTTTGACTGGTTCAGAATAAGAAGTTTTGATATTATATTGTGATCCAGTATTGAGACAGTGCTCTAGGATTTGGTGAGAAAACTGTCAGGTATTTCTTCCAATGATGGTAATGGATATTGGATAGAAGGTCTGAATCTCCTCATTCAAGCTGGGCAACTAGTTAAATAATATCAGTCAATGACTGTCGAGTGCTACTTGGTACCTTCATATTTTCCAACTGGAGGATTGTTCTCCAGATATGTCAAAAAATCCCTGGTTTTAGCATCTGAATTGCTGATTCAAAAATTTAAATGAAACTTCGAGACAGGTAAGTGTGTAGTTAGCTTCTCTTCTTAATATAATGATACACATGTGTGTTGGAGAAAAAAACTGTGTTTAGCTAGGCCTCAATTTGAAAATTTATTAACTTCCAATAATTGTCAGCCCTCAATGCTCCTGCATGTAACTTGTTAAGATAAGAAGAATTGGTTTGTCCTGATATTTCTAATTCTTTTATCTTGGGCAAAGAGTTACTGTAGAAACTTAGTTCCTTTTTCTGTTAAACTATTATCCCTGTTATGTTATTGAGTGCCCTTATCTTTTGCCATCAAGAATGATCCCCTTTTTTTTCCTTGTCAAGGAAGAATGCGACATGCTTTTTTATTTTACCCTGTTCAATTTTCTTTTTTTTAAAGTTTATTTTCAAACTGGAATGATGAAAGTTAGCCAAATCGTATAATGATGTGCTCCTCCTGGTGTCATTTTAGTCTGTGTACTTGGTGAAATTTTCTTCTTTACCAAGCACAAGATGAGATGACTGGAGTTGAAGTTTGCATCAGTATGTGATGATAGAAATTGGGATTGGTAACTTGCTGACCAGAAATTATCCTGGAGTTGAGATAAATGTTGCTGATAACCAAATATGCAAGATTGCAGCTATTGTTTATTACTTTGTTTTGTTTGATTGTTTCCTCGATTTGTTTGTGCATGTCTTTTCTTTATCAGGTGGCATGTTTCTGCCGCCATTGTCTCCCATTGCCATTGGGTTTCAACTTTGGAAACCATAGTTTCTTTTGCAGTCCAGTTATTACTCCCTCCATTCCTAAAAGAATGTAAACTTAGTTTCTTTTTCTGTTGAACTATTATCCCTGTTATGTTACTGAGTGCCCTTATCTTTTGCCATCAAGAATGATGCTTTTTTTTTCTTGTGAAGGAAGAATACGACATGTTTTTTTATGTTACCCTGATCAGTTTTTCTTTTTTAAGTTTATTTTCAAACTGGAATGATGAAAGTTAGCCAAATCGTATAATGATGTGCTCCTCCTGGTGTCATTGTAGTCTGTGTACTTGGTGAAATTTTCTTCTTTACCATGCACAAGATGAGATGACTGGAGTTGAAGTTTGCATCAGTATGTGATGATAGAAATTGAGAATGGTAACTTGCTGACCAGAAATTATCCTGGAGTTGAGATAAATGTTGCTGCTAAATATGCGAGATTGCAGCCATTGTTTTTTACTTTTTTTTGTTTAATTGTTTCCATGATTTGTTTGTGCATGTCTTTTCTTTTATCAGGTGCCATGATTCTGCCGCCATTTTCTGCCATTGGGTTTGAACTTTGGAAATCATAGTGTCAAGGGCGTCGAGCCCTGGCTTGCCAGACCTCGGCTACGTAGTTCGTAGCCGTCGGCCGTCTTCTCCGGCGAGGTTATACCCCTCTTCCATAGGCTTGATAGAGGCAGATGAGATTAGGAATATAATTATTGCTTAGTCCTCAAAGGTTCTGCGTACAGCAAATATATATAGCCAGAGGGGCTTTCGTATGGAGCAACAATGCTCCTGCAATCTAGGGAATAAAAATAGAAACTAACTAGGATAAATTAGGAAGTCGCCCGCTCCCGTCCGCGCGCACTGCAGCCTAAGTTACACGGATACGGATACGGATACGCCAATATCCCAAACAACCCGATACGCGGATACGTTTGATATTAAAAATAAAATAAAATAAAATAGATAAGAATGCAAATTAGCAGTAGGTCTCAAGGTCTCAAATAACAACTTAAGTGTACTATTATTACAGGATAGTAGATTCTGAAGGTCTCAAACAAACAAATATAGTAGTCTCAAATCAAACATAGGTAATAAAAGCCAACAACAAGCAGCCAGCAAGGTCCTAAAGGCAACAACAAACAACCAGCAAGGTCCTAAAGGCAACAACAAGCAACCAGCAAGCTCCTATTCCTCATTTGGCTCATTGTCAACCACAACATCAACCTCTTGAGCATCCAAACCGAAAATCACAGCTTGCAAATTAGGTTCATCAAGGGACATGTCAGCCACTTCAAGAATGCCAACACCACCAAGTGAATCAAAAGCATCCCCTCCTACATCCCACATTCTTGTCTCTCCTGTCTTGTATGCATCACTTCTTTTAGACAGATGCCTCAGATTTGAGTGCACAAAGACTAAATCTTCAGCCCGCTCTGGAGTTAAGGCATTTCTCTTCACACTATGGACAAAGCTATAAGTGCTCTAGTTTCTTTCACAACAAGAAGATGAGGTTGGTTGGCTAAGCAATTTCATGGCTAAACTCATCAACAAGGGAGCAGATTGTCCATGATTTGTCCACCAAGTCATGGGAGAAACAGCCCATCTATCATGGATTGAGTCGGGATCATTAAATTCTTCTGAACAACTAGAGAACCTTGCATACTCTTCTTTTACTTTTCCTAAGTCTTCTGGGTTGGGAAAGAATCTCTTGAAGCAAGTCATTCTCATTTTGGACACCTCTTTATCCTTGTGGGGTGGTTCACGGCCAACACCTTCTTCAAGCCACTTTTTGCTATAATATCTGTAATTGTCAATTTGTCTTTATGATTTAGTGAATGGTAAAATTATGAATGACATGGTACTTAGATGACAGGAGAGACATGTGAACTAAATGAAAAAAAAATTGAATGGCAATTTGTACCTTGGATTAAGTGAATGAGCTAAACAATGAAGTGGATTATTTCCTTTTGTCCACCTAGCAATTAGTATGTCATAAATCACTGAATACAAGTCTGATTCCTCATCTTCTCCCTTGCCCTCAAATCGATATATGGCTTTCTTCACTTTCTCTATCATTGAATCCCACATCTCATAAACTAAGTGAAGACATGGTGTGTCGGTGTCTGTAATACGAATCATTTCATAAATAGGAATGGTAATCTTAAGAATGTAGTCCACCTTGTCCCACCATACATCATTCAGTATCAAGTCCTTCACAATTTGGGCTGTTGGAGTTGGAGAATCATCTTTGGCTTCTTTGTAGATGCTCCATTTATCACTAATCACCATTTGTTGGAGGGTTGATTTTACCTCAACAAACCTCTTCAGCATACAAACAACAGAGGCAAATCTTGTTTCAGCAATAGAAAGTAACTTCAAATGACTGAACTCATTGAAGATTGAAAGCCGCATGCTATGATTCATTATGAAATTCTTTATCATAGCAGCCTCATTTTTGACATCAGTAATAAACTCAAGTTGCTGCCAAACAAATATCTGATCATCAGAAGGATTGTTTCCTATTTTAGGTTCACAAATACTTTTCAAAGCAAGGTTGAGGGTATGCACAACACAAGGTGTCCAAAATATGTTTTTATACTCAACCTCAATTATTAGACTAGCCCCTTTGCAATTTGTAGCATTGTCTGTAATGATTTGAACCACATTATCTCTACCTACTTCTTCAATTATACCTTTCAACTTTTCAGCAATGAATTCTTTGGTTTTTATCTCACCTTCACAATTATCAGCCCTCAAGAACATAGGTGACTTGTCAGAAACAACAACAAAATTGATGATTGGTCACCTCTGAGGATTTGACCAACCATCTGTGCAGATTGTGACTCCTTTCTCTGACCATGTGCTCTTTGTGCTCTCCAACAAACGCTCAATGTGTCTTCTTTCTTGCTTCAGAAGGCCCTCTCTAACTCTGTTGTAACTAGGAATCACATAACCCTGCATGTTGTGGCTGCAAGCAAAGCTAAAAGCTTCTCGAAGATATGGATTTCTCAAAAAATTGAATGCTACCCCTCCTAAATAAATTGAACTACTGATTAAAGCATCCAAGTGGTTACGGTCATCCAATCTCCAAGATTTTTCCAATACAGAAGCTGGGCCCCTCTTGGTCCTCTTGGAAGTGTCATCAGTATTGCCCGAGGAAGGAACAGTAGGTAGAGAAACAGTTTTTGACTTGGATCTTTCCACCAGATCTTTGCACCTTTCAATTTCCTTCCTCATTGCACTAAGCATTTCATATGAAACTTTAGGACATGTACTTATTCCCTTTCCCTTAATCTGCAGCAAATGAGCTTCAACTCTAGAGTAGCTACTCAGTTTTTCCAATGGACAGTACTTGCAGCGCCAAAATGTGTTTCCTCCCCCAGATTTAGGCTTCTCTAAAATTTTGACATGATTCCAAAGTGGAGCCTTGATGTTTACTGCACTTGCATCTGTGGCTGCAGAGCCTACACTAGGATTTGCACTTCCACTAGCAGCGCTCAAATTGAGGGACGGCATCTACTACATAGATCGAATTGAGAGAATCGAGAGACATCTACTGGCTACTGCTAATCTGCTATGATGAACTGAAGGAGGAAGAAAACTCACTGTTGGGCTAAGTGGCGAGCAGAGCACCGAGCAGGACGAAGTGGCGAGCAGAGGACCGAGCAGCCGAGCAGGGGCGGTCCGGGCGAGCAGAGGCGGATGCTCGTCGCCGACTCGCCGGTGGCCGGCGGACAGCGGGGGGCGAGCGGGGAAACTCCACGGGCTGCCTGGGCGAAGTGTCGAGCAGAGGAGGCCCTCGTCGCGACGTTGCCTGCGAGCAGGGGCGGATGCTCGTCGGTCGTCGCTGGCGAGGGCTCGTCGCCGGTTGCCGGCGGGCGCCGAGCGGGGCGGCCGTCACCGCACGGGGAAGCGGCGGCGCGGCGCGGGCGACGGGAATGAGGCAGGCGCGTCGCGAGTCGCCGTGGCCGCGTGGGTGAAGGCGTGAAGGCCTCTTCGTGGGCCAGGCCGTATCAGATAACTCAGATACGCGTATCCAAATTTCCGAAAAATAATAAAAATCGGATACTCCTCCGATACGTATCCGCGGCGTATCCATATCCGATACATATCGGATACGCGATACACCTATTCCATGAAGTATCGACGTAACGTAGACTGCAGCTGGGTCCGCCTGGGACTCCTCCCGCGGACGCGCCTGAGACTCCTCCTGCTGGCGGCCCGCATGCGCGCCTCCCTACGCGGCTTCCGCACGCGCCGTATGCGCACGCGCGCCTCCCTGCTCGGCTTCCGCGCCTCCCTGCGTGGCTTCCGCACGCTCCGCTGCTCAGCGCACATCTCTAGCCTGGTGCCTTCGGGTGTATGTATGGCCCCACATGACATCTCTCCCCCCCTCGAGGACCAGCTCGTCCTCGAGCTGAAATTCTGGGTACTGCTGGCGAAAGTCCTCAAGGTCCTCCCACGTCGCAGAGGAGGCTGGTTCGCCGCGCCAATGCACCAAGAGCTGGCGAATTCCGCGTGCCAAGCGCGTCTGCTCCACTCAGTCTGGGACAGGGACGACGGAACCGTGGCGTACGTCCGACAGTGGGGGTGGTGCGTCGGGCGGGCAGCCGACGAACTTCTTGAGGGTGCTGATGTGGAAGACGTCGTGGATCTTGGCCTGCGGTGGAAGAGCGAGGCACACCGCAACGTCGTTGATGAGCTCAACAACCTGATAGGGCCCGAGGTAGCGCGCTTTCAGCTTGCCGGAGGTGGCCTGTGGCAGTGACGATGCAGACCTCTGGCGAAGGCGAAGTAGCGCCCAATCGCCTACCTGATAGCGCACAGGGCGATGGTGCTTGTCGTAGTGGCGCTTCTGAACGGCCTGGGCCTGCTCCAGGCGGTACCGCACATCAGCAAGGAAAGCCTCACGCTCCTCCACGTCCTTCGCGACTGCTGCAACCCGCGTCTCACCCCGCTCGTAAGAGCGGATTGTTGGAGGCTCCCGCCCGTAGACCACGCGGAACGGCGTCTCCTGTAGAGAGGATTGGTAGGCCGTGTTGTACACGTACTCGGCCCACGGTAACCACCTCAGCCACTGCTTGGGTTGATCGCCGGTGAAGCACCGCAGGTACATGACGACGACGCGGTTGGCGGCCTCTGTCTGTCCGTCCGACTGAGGGTGAAAGGCTGACGTCATGTGTAGCTTTGTTCCCATGAGGCGCATCAACTCGCGCCAGAACGCCGATGTGAACACCAGGTCGTGGTCGGACACCATCGATTGTGGCATGCCATGGAGGCGGACGATGTCGGTGAAGAAGGCTTGCGCCACCGTCTCGGCGGTGTACGGGTGCGCCAGTGCGATGAAGTGGCAGCACTTGCTGAAGCGATCGACGACGGAGAGGATCACCGATTTGCCGTTAACCCGAGGCAGAGCTTCGATGAAGTCAAGGCCGATGTCCGCCTAGACGATGGTGGGCACGGGCAGAGGCATAAGGAGCCCTGCTGGCAGCAGGTGTTCGGATTTGTACTGCTGACAAGTGACGCAGCGCCGCACAAAATCCTGCACAAGACGCTGCATGTGCGGAAAGTGAAAGTCCCGTCGGAGGCGGTGCAATGTACGCTGGACCCCTTCGTGGCCGACATCGTGGATCTCCTGCAGAAGAGGCGATGCGGACGGTATGTAGAGGCGGTCGTCGTAGAGGATCATGCTGTCCCGAATGGTACAGGGCGCCGCGCGCGTGCCTGCCTGGATTTTGTCGTGGGGGGCGACGAACGCGGGGTCGGTCGCCTGTGCCTGCCGGAGCTGCGCGATGAAGTCAAACCGCGGGGCTGACACCGCACGAAGTTCGCCCACTGTATCTTCTTCGGTGTCGCGGCGCGAGAGAGCGTCAGCGACGGTGTTGGAGACGCCCGACTTGTATTCTACGGTGAAGTCAAAGCCGAGGAGCTTTCCCACCCAGTGGTGCTGCGGGATGGTGGCGAGCCGCTGATCAAGTAGATATTTGAGGCTGTAGTGGTCGGTCTTGACGACGAACCGTCTCCCCCAGAGGTACGGTCTCCAATGACGCACGACGAGCACCAAGCCGATGAGTTCGCGCTCGTATGCCGTGAGCGACCGATGCCGTGGTGCGGGGTCTGCTGAAGAAGGCGATCGGGTGGCCCTCCTGTAGAAGCATGGCCCCGAACCCGTAGGTGGGGGCATCGCATTCGACGATAAATGACCTGGTGAAGTCCGGCAATGTCAGCACCTGTGCGGACGTCACTGCGCCCTTGAGTACGCCGAAAGTTGTCGCGGTCTTGTCATTCCACACGAACCCTTCCTTCTTCAGGAGCGCCGTGAGGGGTGCTGCGATGGCGCCGTAGTTGTGGACGAACTTCCGGTAGTAACCGGATAGGCTGAGGAAGCCCCGCACCGCCCGAGCCGACCGTGGCACCGGCCAGTCGTGGATGGCCTGGACCTTTGATGGGTCCATGGCGACGCCTTCCGCGGAGATGACGTGGCCCAGGTACGCGACGGTCGGTGTGCCGAAGGAGCACTTGGAACACTTGGCGAAGATGCGATGGCGTGCCAACTCGGAGAGGACGACGCGGAGGTGTCACAGGTGATCCGCCCAGGTTTGGCTGTATATCAAAATGTCGTCAGAAAAGACAAGTACAAAGCGGCGCAAGTACGGACGGAGGACGTCGTTCATGAGGGACTGGAACGTGGCCGGCGCGTTGCAGAGGCCAAATGGCATGACGAGGAACTCGTAGAGGCCGTCATGCGTGCAGAACGCCGTCTTGTGCACATCTTCAGGCCGCATCCGGACCTGGTGATACCCGGACCGCAGGTCCAGCTTGGTGAAGAAACGCGCGCCGTGGAGTTCGTCGAGCTGCTTGTCCACAGCCGGGATGGGGAAAGCGTCCTTGACCGTGAGCGCGTTCGACGCCCTGTAGTCGACGCAGAACCGCCACGTGCCATCCGACTTCTTGAGGAGGAGCACTGGCGAGGAGAACGCCGAGTGGCTGCGGCGAACGATCCCCTGCGCCATCATGGCTGCACATTGGCGTTCGAGTTCATCCTTGTGGGCCGCCGGGTATCGATACGGTCGGACCGCCATCGGCTGTGCGCCCGGTGTGAGCGTGATGCCGTGGTCGCGGCCTCGGGGCGGTGGAAGGCCGGTCGGCTCGGCGAAGACACCGACGAACTGCGCCAAGAGCTTGTCTAGTAGGGAGGCGCTGGCCGAGGTGGTGTAGGGGTCGGGCGTGCCAGGAGCTGGAACGCCTGTCTAGCACACGGTGCGTCCCTCGTGCTGGAACGTGACGGTGCTTGCGGCAAGGTCCCACATCAGCTTCCCCAGTGTGGCCATCCAATGGGTTCCGAGGACGATGTCGTACCCTGCAAGAGGCATGACGAACAAGTCGACGGCGAAACTGAGGTCGTCGATGGTGATTGGAGCACGGCGAAGGAGACCCGGACAGGGCACTTTCTCGCCGTTGGCGACCGTGGCCGTCATGCGTGGCCGTGGATGGATGGCCAGCCCGGTTCGGCGCGCTGCCTCCTCCCCGATGAAGCTGTGGGTGGAGCCGGTGTCCAGGAGGGCGATGAGGGAGGTCGCGGCAACCGAGACACGGACCTGCATGGTCTTGCCGACGGGCAAGCCCGCGACCGCGTGGAGGGAGAAGACCGGGGCCTCCATTGCTCCGTCCTCGTCCCCTGCAGCAGCGCCGTCGTCCTCGGCGTCATCGATCTCCACGCCGTTGACGAAGAAAATGCGGCGGCAAAACCTGTTGTGGCCACGTGTGAACTTTTCATTGCAATTGAAGCACAGACCTTGGCGGCGTCGCTCCGCCATCTCTTCCGAGCGGAGTCGCTTCTGGTTAGCCTCGCCGCGGCCCGGCTGGGCTGCCACCGGGGGTGCAGGAAGTGCCAGCAGCGGTGGCTGCGCCGGTAAAGCGGCCCGTGGAATGGCCCTGGGGTAGGCGTTGCGTGGATGCGCCTGCGGGGAAGGGGGGGGGAGGGGGGGGGCTGCACCGGACGGTCGACCTCCATCAGCTCCACCTGGCGCGCCAGGCTCATTGCCGCCGGTAGTGACTGCGGGTTGTGGATGCGGACGACATGACTGAGGGGCGGCAGGAGGCCTCCCGTGAAGAGTTGGACGTGCTGGGCCTCGTCCAGGCGGCCGGCGCGGGGCAGGAGGGCCTGGAAGCGATTTGCATACTCTTCCACGGTCCCTGTGCGGCGGCACTCGGCTAGCTCGAACAACGGCGCCGAGCGGAGGGGCGGCCCAAACCGCAAGTTCAGGAGCTCCTTGAAGAGCCCCCAGGTCGGCGCTCCCTCGTCCTCCTGGAGTTGAGTGTACCAGAGTTGTGCGACGTCGTCCAAGTTGTACGATGCCATCCATATGCGCTCCTCTGCCATGGTACGGTGTTGGCGAAAGTATGATTCGCATTTGTTGAGGAAGAGCATCGGATCGGTCGTGCTGTCGAAGCGGGGAAAATCCCACTTCTTGTGCTTGGGAGGCTGATCGAAGTCGCGTGTATCTTCCTGTCGTCGGCCACCGCCGTTGTCGGACGACGAGGCGGACTTCTCCTTCATCACCGCCATGTCGGCTTTCACGGCGTTCATGTCCGTGGTGAGGGTCTTCAGGGATGCGAGCACATCGGCAAGGGTGGGTTCGCTCATGATTGCGGTCTGCGGGGCTGAAGTGGCGGAGGTGGATTGCTGTGGTTGGTGGTGGGCGTCGGCGGCGGTGGAAGACTGGGCGGAGCGGGTGGGAGAGGATCGCCGGGATCGTGATACCAGGTTGTCAAGGGCGTCGAGCCCCTGGCTTGCCGGACCTCGGCTACGTAGTTCGTAGCCGTCGGCCGTCTTCTCCGGCGAGGTTATACCCCTCTTTTGTAGGCTTGATAGAGGTATATGAGATTAGGAATATAATTATTGCTTAATCCTCAAAGGTTCTGATATAGCCAGATGGGCTTTCGTATGGAGCAACAATGCTCCTGCAATCTAGGGAATAAAAATAGAAACTAACTAGGATAAATTAGGAAGTCCTGCTCGGCTTCCTTCTACGCGCTCGCAGAGTCCGCGCGGAGCGCGGCTTCCTCGCGCCTGCTCCCTTCCGCGTGCACTGCAGCTGGGTCCGCCTGGGACTCCTCCTGCTGGCGGCCCGCACGCGCGCCTCCCTGCGCGGCTTCCGCACGCGCCGTATGCGCACGCGCGCCTCCCTGCGTGGCTTCCGCGCGCGCCGCACGCTCCGCTGCTCGGCGCACGTCTCTAACCCGGTGCCTTCGGGTGTATGTATGGCCCCACATGACACATAGTTTCTTTTGCAGTCCACAATTATTACTCCCTCCAACCCTAAAAGAATGTAAACTTAGTTTCTTTTTCTGTTAGACTATTATCCCTGTTATGTTACTGAGTGCCCTTATCTTTTGCCAAAGAATGATGCCTTTTTTTTTTTTCTTGTGAAGGAAGAATGCGACATGTTTTTTTATGTTGCCCTGTTCAGTTTTCCTTTTTTAAGTTTATTTTCAAACTGGAATGATGAAAGTTAGCCAAATCGTATAATGATGTGCTCCTCCGGGTGTCATTTTAGTCTATGTACAGTGTACTTGGTGAAATTTTCTTCTTTACCATGCACAAGATGAGATGACTGGAGTTGAAGTTTGCATCAGTATGTGATGATGGACATTGGGATTGGTAACTTGCTGACCAGAAATTATCCTGGAGTTGAGATAAATGTTGCTGATAATCAATTATGCAAGATTGCAGCTATTGTTTGTTACATTGTTTTGTTTGATTGTTTCCACGATTTGTTTGTGCATGTCTTTTCTTTGATCAGGTGGCATGTTTCTGCCGCCATTGTCTGCCAATGGGTTTCAACTTTGGAAACCATAGTTTCTTTTGCAGTCAGTTATTACTTTCTCCATTCATAAAAGAATGTAAAATCTTTCCTTTTTAGGAGTCAATCAGAGTCAAGTTTGACTAGTCTTATAGAAAATAATATTGCCATTTATATCTCCAAATAGGTTTATTATGAAAATATATTATACAATTAACCTAATGATGGTTATTAATATCCATAATAATAAATATAAGTACATTTTTGTATATATTTGGTTTAACTTGAAATTGATTGACAATTCAAAAAGCGAGGTTTACATTCTTTTTGGAACAGATAAGTACCTCTTTTTCAGGCTGGGGAGGTGTTGAATTGTTCTATCACTTCTGGTTTGAGTAATTAAACAGTTTACAATTTTTTGGAAAGCAGTTAGAGATGTTCTTTTAATTTACAACTATTGTCTGTATTTGAAGTTCTGATTTGTTCTAATAATAAAGTGTTAGTATTATTCTAGAAACTTACAGCATATTATAAACGGAGAGGAAATGTGGCATGTTCATATTTGGAGGAAACCTGTGCTTTACTTTTAGAGGGTCTTCTCCAGTATTTTGAGTTGAGTCGAGTAGATGATTATGTGTCATTTGATTAATCAGATCACCATTTTGTTCTGTGGTTTAAACATTGAACCGTAACTATTATTGGCTTCAATATGCTGCCTTTTTTCAATGCCCTTATCAAATATACAATTGCTAAAACTTGGCTGCAGGAAAAAAAAATGTTTTTCACTCTTCCAATGAAAAATGGGGGGTCGTCTTGTTATCTATCATTTGAGTCCGTGGATGATTATTCGCTAGAGATCCCAGTAGGCAGTGTAGAAACAAAAATCCTGGGCTGTCAAATGCTCTTTTGATTGGATTCATTTGCATCCGTCCAAGATAGGTTTATTATATGAGGACGCCACAGCTGTGTTTCGCAGTGTAAATTTCTATTTCGAGTTCGATAAAGAAACATAATATAGAATAGCTTTTATGCTAACAAAAAACATTGCATATGGCGATTGCAGATTAATTCGTAGCTTTTCAACAAATTACAGCTATTTCAAGTTATGAAAAGAAAACTATAACCTAGTATGGAATAGCGTATCTGTTGGCTAAAAAAGAAACATAATATGAAATAGCTTTTCTGCTGATTAAAAATGAAAAAAACAATATCGAAGTGCCTGTCTCCACTTGGATCGATTCGTATGTTACATTTTTTAGTTAAAAAGAGAAATCAGAAAAGCAAAAAAAAAAATCCCGTCTAAGTGGACAAGCAAGCTTTGCTTTTTATAAAGAAGAAAAACACATGAAAAAAATTCCGTTGCCGGGACTTGAACCCGGGTCTCTCGGGTGAGAGCCGAGTATCCTAACCACCTAGACTACAAAGGATAATTGAGCTGCATATCTCTCTTAGTGTATAGATTGTGTGATACGTGTCCCAACACCGCTCTAGCACTTTCCAGTCCATCTAATTACGAGGAGTGCGTTTGGTTCGCGTCCAAAAGTTTGCGACGCTGACACCACAGTGCGCCACAAATACTTAGAGGGTGTTTGGACCTCTTTGACAAATTGACAAAAGAGTAAAATAATTGTTACTTTTTTGTAAATGGATCTAAACATACAAGGCAAAAAAGGGTAAAAGAACACAAAATTGCTATTTGTCATTTGCCACTTTGGAGTGATAAATGACAAATTTTCTCTTTTATCAATTTGCCAAGGGGATCCAAACACCCCCTTAGCTCACTCTTGTACAGCCAAAGATTTGGGCGTCTTTCCCTGTTGATCACTCTGTTACTAACTCACGCCAAACTTGGGTTGCGCCAGACATTGATTGTGGCTGCCTGTGAACATCATATCTAGACCTGGCCGAGCACGAGCGAGAAAACAGGCACGGAGGAGGCTGGGGATGGGCCGTCCAGTGCCGTTGCCACGGCGCCGAGGCCGATGGAGGGTCTGAATGACCCTGGGCCACCGCCGTTCCTCGCCAAGACGTCCACCGACCCGATTGTTTCGTGGAGCTCCACCACCAACTGCTTCGTGGTGTGGGATCCACACGCCTTCGTCACCGTGCTGCTGCCCAGGCACTTCAAAAGCACAAACTTCTCCAGCTTTGTCCGGCAGCTCAACACCTATGTAATGTAAGAGCTTGTTTCCTCCCATTATTACCAATTCAACATGGCATGGTTCGTTTTTTCTCGAATACGCAAAAGATTTGTGTATCTTTTGTATAACGAGAGAGAGTTAAGTTTACAACGACGCGCCACGATGACGCACTAGGGGGGAAATATTTATACAATCAGTTTTGTCCTCCCTAGCAAAAGGGTACCAAAACGCTATTGCTCGCTAATGAAACTACCTAGGCATCGCCGTCGATCAAGCGCGACGACTTGCGCGGCGTCTCGACCGTCTCGTCCCCTCTCCAAGCAACTCCGGGAAGAGCGTTTGCATTGCCTCCCGGTGTGAGGCGGTGGGGTTCTCGCAGAAGACGTGATCGTATGTCCCTTTGTCCGTCGGGGTGGGCATAACCCCATCCGCCGCATCACCAGCACTTCTCCCCGCTTCGAAACAGGGATATGCGAGAGTGGCTGCGCGGCGATCCTCCTGCTACGGAGCAGCATCGTCGGCTTCGCAGGCGTCAGCTCAACAGGTGGCTGGGGCAGCAGCGACGAATGTACCTTACGCAAAACCCTGTCTCTGAACCGCTTTAGTTTCTCGCTGAAGGAGCCGGCTGACCGTGGGGAGGCGGCTGCAACGGGAGCCTGCACCAGCCACAACATCGATGGCGCTGTGCTGACCTCCCGGAGCTGGCGGCGTACCAAGGTCCAGAAGCACCGGGCCAGAACCTGAAGGGTAGGCCACTTCGCCCACCGCGACCGCATCAACGCCCAAGTAGTCGTTGAACACCAGCTGCTTTGGTGTTACCGGCAGAGGCAACCTCGATGGCAAAGCGAGACACGCGGGTGGTGCCTGGAGGTCCTGCTGGGATGGTTCGTGATGCACAGCGTTGAATGTTCAGCTCAAAATGCAATGCTTATGTTTTCTAGTCAGCAATTGAAACAGCAAAGTGGCATATATAAGATAGGGAGCGTGCTAGGCACGATTTAACTACTCCATTGAATTATGGGAATCTCATTGTAGATCGAATGTTTGTACTTCAGGATAACGTATGGATATTTTTAATTAAACAAGCAAGTTTAACTTATGCTTATTCGGGGAAAACATTGTTGTAGCCACAAACACAACAGGTTGATCCTTTTTTTTTTATCTCATATAGGTAAATCATAGCTCTACGGCACGTCTGAGGAAAAAAAAATATTTAGCAAATTACAAAAGAAAAAATATAGCAGCTCTGAACACACATATATGAAAAAAACTATTTTTTATAAACAATACAGTACAACAGAGCCAAGACTAAGCATTAGGACCGCCTAGGGTTTTTCTAGGGTTAGGGGTGCCGCCGCCGCCACACCACCGAGAGGCGCCGCCGCCGCCACCACCGCCTGCGGCCCCATTCCCTCGCCTCCAGCCTCGCTGCCGGCGGTGACGCGGAGCAGGGGTCCGCCTCGTTTTACAATTTTTCTGTCTTCATAGGGTCTTAGTCGAGTCCTAGGTCTAGGGTTTGCTCGCCGTCGATGTTCGTCGGCGGAGTTAGGTTTGGCCGGAGGAGCGTGGCTCCTTTGCGGCTTGGTTTTCCTGGCGACGTCGGCGATGCGGAAGCGGCAGCGGCGCAGAGGAATAATTTCTTCCAGTTTCTTCCGTTCTCTGATGGCGATCTACTCCGACGTCAACGGAGAGGCTGGGAGACCTCTCTTGGAGTCGAGGGTCGGCGCATCGTTGTCTTTGTCAGGTGATGATGTTGTTGACCATGTTAATTTTGAGGAATATGTTCTTTGGTGAAAATTTGAGTATTGCTCGGGTCGCCGGCGATGAAATCGAAGGGTGCGTCGTGAGTACAGGAGTTGGCCGATGCGTCTGGGAGGCAACATCGGCTGATTCGCCCAGAAGTAAGTCTTCCTCTGTGGCCTCCACCCTGTGGAGTTTGGCTCTGGTGCTTGACGACGTTTGATACGCGGCTTCGAAGGCGGTGACAGATGGATCTCTGAATGCATCGAAGAAGATTAACATGAGTTGTAAACTTCTATGTAATTTTCCTTTTCTTTAGAGTGCTATCTGTAACAGAGCCGGTGTAAGACACTAAGATGAATACATGTTCCTTCTAAAAAATTATAGAACAGGAAACAGCCGGCCATCCGATCGAGCATCAGGTCGGCGAGCCTGACAACCACGAGGGATGAGGGAGATATGCTCGAGGGCGGGCGAGCAACACACAGTGACGACGCCTGTCGTGGAATACCACCACGGCGAGAGCCTGCGGAAGGACTGCGCCTTGTGCTTGTCGACTTCGAACCGCGGGCGATTTTCGGTGAGATGGTCAGTTGCGGGATGAGGGACGTGAGGGGGCGGTAATTTTTTTTATCAATTTTCCTATAATTCAGGTGCCTGGCAACACTAATCTACCACCAACTAGTATAAATTAGTTGTAAATTTTATATTTTGTTATTTGTCTATAACATATTAAATTTTTGTCCTTGTCCTCCTATAAAATTAATTGTAATTGTTAAATTGTCTTTGTGTTAACATAAGTTTTTTAATTTCTGAAACAAAAAATTACAGATTGTGTCTACATAAATTGCAACGAACTAAATTAAACCGCAATTTTATTATAAAATATATGCAATAACGTCGCCTAGTGTAGGGTCGAGATGGCGGACTAGAGAGGGGTGAATAGTCTTTTCTAAAACTTAAGCGCTCCGGCTAACCGAATCAAATGCGGAATTAAAACTATCGGTCTAGTCAAGACTACAACCCTCTATCTATTACTTTAGCACCTAGCAAAGATGTCTATTATGCTAATTAAGGTGCCGAACTAGGAGGCTCACCTACACAAGTCTAGGTTGCAAGGTCACACAAACCTAAGCAACTAGTACTCTAAACAAACCGGGGAGCTCCTACACATACTAGTAAGCAAAGCACAAAGCACCTAAGCTCACTAGCAATGCTCTCTAGCAAGACTACACAAGTCAACTAGAGAGCTCAACTTACTTAGCTACACAAACTAAGCAATGTGACTAACAAGGCTACACAAGTCAATTAGTCACTCAAGATTTTACTTCTAAGCTACACAAGCTAGAAGGCAACTAGTTAAGCTACACAAGCTAACTAGTTACAAGAGCAACAACTAACCACTAGCACAAGTATGAATAAGTAAATACAAGCTAGTGATTTGGAGAATGCAAACCACCGAGAAGATGTACACGGTTGACACGGTGATTTTTCTCCCGAGGTTCACTTGGTCGCCACCAAGCTAGTCCCCGTTATGTCGACCACACACTTGGTGATTCGGCGGCTAATAGGCGTTCACAAGCCTAGCCCAATAACTCAGGCGCCACAAGAATCCACCCACAAGTGAGGGTAGCTCAATGACACGCTCAACTAGAGTTAGCTCTTCGCGATCCCCGCGGGGCGAGCACAACACCCCTCACAAGCACTTCTACGGAGCGCCGCACAAGCTTCTTGCGTGCTTCGACGGAGTCTCAAACCACCAAGCTATCTAGGAGGTGGCAACCTCCAAGAGTAACAAGCACACCGACTTGCAACACGATCACCTAGTGCCACACGATGCAATCTCTCAAAGCAACGCACTAGAAATCGCTCTCTCACTCAATCGGATGAACACTATCGAAGTATGAGTGAGTTAGAGGGCTCCCAAACCAAGCACAACTAAGGGTAACACAACCCCAAGGTGCTCAACCAGCCCCAAGGGTCGGCCAAGGGCTATAAATAGCCACACCATCGAAACTAGCTGTTTTGCCCCAACATTGGGCTTCCTGCAGAGGGTCCGGACGCACGCAACAGTGCGGGTCCGGACCATGCAACCTGCATCCAGACTCCTTCCCATTTGAATCTTCCCATTGGCGCGCTCGCCGATCGCTGCCATGCGTCTCCAGACGCTACTGTTCACCGGGTCCGGTTCAACGCTCCGTGCGACCGGAGCCAACACAGAGAGCACCCGAGAGCACACAACAGTCCGGACTACGTCCGGATCCTTGCGTCCGGACCGCATACAACGTCCGGACCTTCACTCCGAGCGGTTACAGAGAGCTCCAACTTCCGGACGCTGCGTCCGGAGTTCACCGTCCGGACGACGAACAGCGTCCGGATCACCTCTGTCAGCACAGCGCAGTCAGAGGGGGTGGCGTTCGGACGCATAGCCAATGGTCCGGGCCGCCCGAACCCCCTGCGTCCGGACTCACAGACTCGGCCGAGACCTAGGGTTTGGTTCCGGACCCAAACACAATGGTCCGGACCCCCTAGGCCCTTGCGTCCGGAGCTCGATTTTCAGCGGAGACTCCTCCGCACTTCTTCCTTTGCTTCTCATGTGCTAACACAAATGTGTTCACCACCTTGTGCATGTGTGTTAGCATTTTCACAATCATTTCAAAGCATTTTTCACTTGCTTCTCACCACGCCACTTGATCCTAATTCATCGCAAAGTTAGATCGCTCACGGTGGCACTAGATAACCGATATGCAAACAAGTTTGCTCCTCTTGATAGTACGGCTATCTATCCTAAATCCGGTCATAATCTTCTCTACACATCTATGACCGGTGAAATAAAATGCCCTATGGTTATACCTTTGCCTTGCGCATTCCATTCCATCTCCTTCTCCAATGTTGATGCAACACATGCAGCAACAACTTGTCAAATGATATGATCCACTCCATATCATCACATGACCGTGTTGGTTCATCGACCTTGACCTCACTTGCTCTTCACCATTGCCTTGGTCCATCGGCGCCAAGCATCACCCGTTTGCCCTTCACACTTGCAACCGGTCCATCAAGGCAAGCCTCATCTTGATCTTCTCCACCTTGATCACATGACTCCATGTCATGTTTCATGTGCAATAAGCTCCTTCATCACACAATCATATGTGAACTAATCTTCTGTGTATATATCACTTAAACACATATTAGTTCACCTAAGTTATCACTCAATTACCAAAATCACATAGGAACTCTCACCTGGAAGAAAACTAAAATTTAGGCACCTGAAATTTAGCAAATCCCTTTTTTTATAGAAGCTTAGCGTGTTATTTTAAATTATCTCTTATAACGGGTATTACACACAAATTTAGGGTTATTTTAAACTACCATATATAATGGCGGATATAGCTAGGTAATTTAGATGTAAAGTTATGGGCTACTTTATGTATTTCTCATAATAGTAGATGTGAGTATTTTTCATAAAGCAAAATATATCCAATGATTATTAATTAATTGCAATGATGATTAGAGTCCAGTATAGATATGATTAAAGTCTATGATCATTGTGAGAATTTTCAGAATTTACCTTTTTTTCTTCTAGTGCGTCTCGTAAGGATTAATGCGTAGACTCATTATAGGAGTAGCCGTGCATGTATTTGTGCAAGCAAATTATTCTTGTCAACAGTTGTAACATTTAAATAGGACCATCATCCATGCAGGAGTACATGACTTTATGACAGCCATGCTAGAAGAAAAAGGAAAGCACTACTACCAGGGCAAATGTCTCATCTAATAACTTAGGGCTTGTTTGAATGCGTTCCAATCCACCCCAATCCACGTATTTCGCGAGAGATTGAGATGGATTGGAGTACGTACATCCAAACAAGGCCTGACACATATATAAGCATTATTCAAATACGTTCCTCCGCCCCATCCTGGCCCTTCGTCTCGGCACCATCAGTTATTTCATTTCCATTATTTGCTCCATGTATGATCACTGGAGCCGGCCTATACGTCTTGGCAAACACAACGAACGCCAAGAGATCCACAGCGTTGAGTGCCGCTATGAGGTAGAAGAACCAGTCGACATGACCCTTGTTGAGGTCCTCAGGTATCCACCCAGGCCGGCCACCTCTAGTGGTGATGGTCATCACGAGGGTGACGAGAAGGCTGCTGGCAAAGTTCCCAGCCGACATGGAGGCGACGCTCATGGCGCTGCCGAGGCTCCTCAGTCCTTCAGGAAGCTGGTCGTTGAAGAACTCCGTCATGGTGACGTACATGAACACCTCGGAGGCTCCGATCAGCAGGTACTGCGGGATCTGCCAGAGGATGCTGAGGGTGCTGGACGCGTCGACGCCTCCACCTCCCGTGGCGCGCATCAGCCTCTGCTGCTCCACCACGCCGGAGGTGATCATGGCGGCCGTGGAGATGACGAGCCCGGTTCCCATCCTCTGCAGCTCCGTCGGCTCGTGCGATAGTACCTTGGTCATCACCTTGACGATGCAGAAGCTGTAGATGAAGACGAAGGCCGTGACGCCCATGATCTCGAACACGTCCATGCCGGCCGGAGGGATGCTCAGCTTCCACACGCGGTTGTCCATGGCCTGCGCCTGCTCGATGAACACCGACGTCATCTGCGAGTAGGAGGTGGAGAAGAGGATGCTGCAGAGCCAGATTGGGATCAGCCTCAGGATGCACTTGAGTTCCTCCACTTGGGTAAGTGTGCACAGCCTCCATGGATTGGGCTTGCCGGAATCGCGGCCCTGCTGCGGCGGAGGATGACCTGCAGCTGGTGGTCGGCGTTGGCGGAGGGCAGATGCTGGATCTTTAATCACCGCTGCCTTGTCCAAACACCTGGTACAGTGATGATGAAATAGACGAAGAAACATAATCAGTGTGTGTGTGTGTCTCTCTCTCTCTCTCTCTCTATATATATATATATATATATATATATATATAAATAAAACAAACAAACAGGGTCACCTGTACTCTGGTGTGTGCACCATCTTCCTGACCCCGGTCTTGACGTGAGCTCCATCGGCAGCATCGGGTTCATAGAGATCCTGTTCTCTTACCGGAGCTCTGACGCGTCTGTTCCTTACCGCGGCGACAAGCACCTGGCAGACGCTGAGAAGTGCGTTCCCGCTGGCGAGGAAATGCCTGTACCTGAGCGTGCCCACGGCGAAGAGGAGGTAGCCGAGCAGCGCGGCGGCGGTGGCGATCCAGAACGCCTTGACCCACTCGCCCCTGTCCTCCATGTAGGCGAGCGCGGTGACGGCGAGGATGCCGCCGAGGTTGTTGGCGACGAAGAAGTAGCCGAAGAAGGCGGACTTGGACTTGCGCTCCTTGGGGTCGGTCTCGTCGAACTGGTCGGCGCCGAACGTGGTCACCGCCGGCTGGTACGCCCCGTTCCCCAGCGCGATCTGGTAGATGGAGATGTAGAAGACGGCGGACTGCACCGTCGTTGGTGGCTTGCAGTGCTCCTGCCGCCCACCGCCGTTGTCGAAGTGGCATGACTTGTCCAGGAACACGTGGCAGGCCACGGCCAGCTCCACCAGTCCCTGTTGTGTACAGTGTGCAGTGTACAGCAGTCAGCAGCCATGTGTGTGTGTATATATATATATATATATATATATATATATATATATATATATATATATAATATAGTACTGTGCGAGTCAAAAAAAAAACTCAAAATATATGTTGACACGTACTGCGACGAAGATGAGCTGGAAGACTGTGCATGCCTTGTATCTTCCCCAGTAGGAGTCGCTGACGATGGCCCCGATGATGGAGAAGACGTAGGTGGTGCCGTTCCAGTTGCTGGCCTTGTTGGCGGCGTTGGCGTTGTCCAGCCTCATCACCACCGACATGAACGTCACCAGGTTGATCCCCACGCAGTTGACCGCGAACGTCACCAGCGCCTGGTTGGCTGTCGATCAGTTCAGTTTTTTCCCCACTGTCAGTGTCGTCAGTTTCACTATATATACTGTATGTAATAATATGCAATTGTATGTACTAGTAAATAAAATCCTAAAAATGGCAAAGGAAAACGTACTGCGCATGGAGATCATGAACCATTAAATAAAAACCTGCTAAATAAATACTTAATCCCATATCGATGTAGAAAAGGAAGGTAATAAAGTCGTCACGTTTCTATATTCTACCCGTGAACACGTCCGGCCGGCCACGCCACGCTACCGTTACACGTTGACTGCTTACCGAGCATGAGGAAACCGGCGAGCCATCCTCCGGACCTGTCTCTGCGGCACGGCTTGCCGCTCCAGCCCACCGACCCATCCCTCGCCGCCGTCGCCATCTCAGCCGCAGCAGCAATGCTGCCATGCTCCTCCTCCACCTCACCCGCCGGCGGACCGTGCAGTTGCAGAGGTAGCTCAGCAGTCGGAGTCCAGCTACCCTCCTGCGGATCATATCATCATCCATTTACATACATAGTTGGCTACCTTCACATATCTATCTATCAAGGGAGGGAATATAGAAAGAGAGCATTGCTGTGTAAACGAATCGAATGGAATTAAACGCGTGCGTGCAGTACAGTGTGCATGCCACTGTGTACTTACAGCCATCCTTGATCGACGATGCAGCAATCAGGCTTTCAGGTCTCGTCCGGGAACTGAACTTGCTTTTGGGAATGCGAATGATCGAATATCCCTTTTAATGGACAGAGATGACGATGGGCGAGGTTGCTCCGAGTCAGAGGATGGATCGGATCACCATGTTTATTCCCTATATCTGCTTGTTTTTTCTCCTCGCGGACCTCGGCCGCCGGAATCTGATCGATGGAATGGATGGATGATGTATATGCAGCAGTAGCAGCGCGAATGCTTGTGTAGGTACGGTGGCAGCAACTTTGACTTTTTGTAAGACGCGTACAGTACAGATACTGGGGATATATATATAGATATAGCAGCAGCAGCAAATAGAGGAAGCGGCCGGCGGCGACCAATGCAATGCAACAGCCAGAGCCGGACGAGCGACGACAAGGGCTACGCCGCGTCAAGCTAGTGCTGCGTTGTTTGTCGTGTAGGTACACGTACAGTAGACGGGGAGGAGACGGGTGTCCTCGTCTTAATTCTTTTCAGTTTCAGTGTATCCTCGGCCTACAATCATCGCAGCATTCTGGATACCCATCTGACCATGGCCATATAGTTATCTGTGTGTGCCACATATATAATTTAATTTATCATATCATCGTCGTCTGACACAACCCCCAGGTCTCACACAAACCACACAAGAAACCAATATCCTCTAATAAGAATCTTAGAGAGTCAAATATCTCAAGTTTGACTAAATTTATATGATAATATAATAATATTTATGATGTTAATTAAGTATTATTAAATTCGTTATCAATTATATTTTCATAGTATGACTATTTGATGTCATAAATCTTTATAATTTTTTCTATAATTATTGGTCAAACTTGAGATGCTTTGACTTTCCAAAATTCTTAGAATGTCTTATAGTTTGGGATCGATGAAGTATCTCTCGTGCTTATTAGTATGTCAACATGCCATGGGCTTTGCAAGGTTTGTCTTCTCCACCACCACCGGGGTTTTGCAAGGTTTGTCTTCACCACCACCACCCATGGGCATATACTAAATCTGCAGCCCTGACCGACCGTGAATTGTGCAGCCTGCAGACATACACCCCATCATACCCAATTAATACTACCTTCATACCAAAATAAATAAATTCCTAGAATCGATCACCAAAACTCAAAGTTATCTTAAGTTTGACCAACTTAACTTTATAGGAAAGACCAACAATATCTATAACACTAAATAAGTGCATTCATAATGTATATCTCTAGTTGTACTGCTTTGGTGTCGTAATAAATAACATTCATATTTGTTTCTATAAATTTAGCCAAAGTTAAAATACTTTTGACTTTGTCCAGTCTTGGTGGGACTGTCATTAGAGTTTTATTTTCATTTAACACGCTACCACATAACTATTTTTTATGACATGGTAACTGTTTTAAGAAGAGACAGAACAAGTGATGAAACCCTTGACACGATTGCCGGTCAACTCTATGTTAAATCATGAAATTAAACATTTGTGACATAACATAATGACACTATATATGCAATCAGAATGAATATCCAATTTTCATTTTATTATAAATGATGCGGTAGCTAGTATTGAAAACAACATTTTATTTTACCTCATGCATGTGGTAGTATTGGAAACAACCCCATGAAACTCTCTATCAAGAATGGACTAGCACAACTCTAAAGTCGATTTCATTTGTGATGGAAGGAGCATTAACTACAAACGGGTTGAAACCACTTTGTTTTACCTGCCAATTTTTTAATAACAAGTTTCCTCACCCTCGATGTGGTAACAGATTTTATTAGCTACGGTACTAACCCTATGTGATTGGAGCATGCGATGTCCGTGCAATGGGACATGATCTATAGACGTCATTTTAGGATGTGCTTCTACCATCGACTTTGCATGACTCGGATACGTTGTAGATATGTTAGAGATGATATCCCTATGTTCTGAAATGTTTCTAAAGTTGACGTACCTTACATTAGATGCTCTCGTTATAGACACATATATTAGTTATAGTTTTGAAAGAAATATGTTTCCTCATGTAACATAGTCTTTATGCTCAATCAACAAGAATAATTATTAGTATATATCTTGTAGACAACATAGTCAGTGGTGTTAGAATCATTACATTTCACAAAACATACAAGGAAAGTAGCATAAATTATTTGAAATTCCTATTCCCTATCAAATCTATTGCTTAGAATGACACACAAGTAATCTTTAAGAACATGTAGGATAGATACTAGTATAAACTCTCCATGCATGGATGTTTTTTTCTTGGAGCTTGCACATCAAGGATAATAAAGAGACACAAGATACTAAAAGACATATTATAAAAACAAAGCTTTAATTAGTAGAGCTAGTATACCTGCAAGCATGCATGGAATTTAAGTCATACAACCATATCTTGGAAAAAAATCATAAACTAAAAGCTACAACATTTATTTATTTGCAAAAATATGGTGTTGCCACTAGAGATAGACATAGATGGTTTGCTATAGATGTATTGACTCGTCTAAAAGTTTTATAAAAAGATAATCTAAAAAAATATGTTTACAAATTAAATTAGTGTGGTTCTCCTAATATCTGTATATGTTTTCAACCCTGTGTATGTATTCAATCCATGCAAACTCACTCGATCATATCTATGGAGAGTTCACAAATCAAACAAATACATTCATTCATTGCCACCCCTATAGCTAGGAAGATTGCACAACCGCACAAAAGCAAGCCACCAATGCAATATCCTCTACCCTATCTCGTGCTTATAGTATGGCTTTGCACGATTTGTCTCTTGTCCACCACGGCACCACCACCACCAAAGCGGACATGCCATGGCTTCCAGGTTCTAGTGACCAGCCCTGCAGTCCAGACCATGAATTATTAGTACTTAGTAGGGACCAATAGCAGTTGCATTGAACGATCATGGTGTAATGGAATTGTGCAAGAAAAGGCAGCAAAGCCAAAGGCTACACGATCCGCACCCTGCAGCCTGCACTGCACGCCACCGGCCATGGCGTCCACCATGTGATTGTGGGCTTTGTGGCATCAAACTTCACTGCATCCACTAGTAGAGAAACCACCTTTCGTCGATTGCCAAAATGGGCTTTAGTCCCGGTTATTTTTGCGTCCGGGGTTAATAGATCTTTAGTCCCGGTTGGTAACACCAACCGGGATAAAAAGTATCCTTTAGTCCCGGTTGGTGTTACCAACCAAGACTAAAGGTCCAGAACATTTAGTCTCGGTTGGAAATACCAACCGAGACTAAAGATAGACCTTTTAGTCCCGGTTGGTGTTATGAACCGGGACTAAAGGGTCCCTCGACGCGTGGGTTCAAAAGAGAAGAGTTCCATCTATTGACAGATAAGTTGAGTAGGTGGGATGGTTCGGACGCGCGGGGCAGGTGCAGGAGGTCCAAGATTCTCATGGGGCGCGAGTTTGTTGGGAGGCATTAATTTTTTTTGCTGAAAGGGACCTTTAGCCCGGTTCTACCAACCGGGACTAAAGGAAGGGACATTTAGTCCCGGATTCTTAGTCCCGGTTGGTGGAACCGGGACTAAAGGCCCTTATGGACCGGGGCTAAAAGCCATTTCTGTAGTAGTGACATGGTCGACACACAACTAAACTTTGATTCTTTCTTTTGCAACTGTAATATTTTGTACCAACAAATAAAATCATATATAGCCATAATTATAAAACTCTTTCAAATCTTAATCCGGAGATATGATATCCATTTCATAAAACATAGTTCGTCTCATGTGACGGCAATTGTTGATATAAAAATCTTGAAACATATATGTGTTATTAATGTTTTTTGGGGAGGCGAGGAGGCCGGGGATGGTAAGAGAGCACAGTAATAATATTATGTACTTCCTTCATCTCAAAATAAATTAATTTCTAGAATCACCTAAAGTCAAATTATCTTAAGTTTGACCAACTTTATAGAAAAATGTAACAATATCTATAACACCAAATAAGTGCATTTTGAGATATCTAGTGATACTGCTTTAGTATCATAAATATTTATATCATTTTCTATAAATTTAGTCAAATTTAAAATAGTTTGACTTTGGCCAGTCTTAGTGGTAGTGTCATGTGAGTTTCATTTACATTTAATAGGCTGCATATAGACATTTTTTATGGCATAGAAACAATTTAAAAAAGAGAGAAGAAGTGAGTTTCATCTCTCGGTATGATTATCAACGGGTCAGGAAATTAAATATCAATGAAATAATAGAATGAAACTATGCAGTGAGAATGAATGTTTTATCCAAGTTTTATATTATTTAGAATGAAGTGGTAGTCTTTGAAATAATGCCATGAAACTATCCACTGAGAATATCTTTAGTACATCTTTCACTAGTAGAGAACAGACTTTTGGTCCACATCAGATTTTGCGTTTAGTCTCCACAAATTTTGTGTCGAGGAGTAATGGACGAATTAGTCCCGGTTCTCTATAGTGACTGGGACTAAAGTCCTCCGCCCAACGGCGGACTACCTTTAGTCCCAGTTGGTAACACCAATCCGAATTAAAGACTCTCTTTTAGACCCAGTTGGTGTTACGAACTGGGACTAAAGGTACAAAGACATTTAGTCCCGACTGGTAATACCAACCCGGACTGATAGACCCATTAGTACGTCCCGATTGGTAACATCAACCCAGACTAAAGTGTCTTTTAATCTCGGTTGGTGTTACCAACCGGGACTAAAGGTTCCTCGATTGGTTGGTTCAAAAGGGAAATATCTCATCCATTTTAGATGTGTTGTGTAGGTGTGGTGGTAAGCTACGCATGAGGCATTGCATGAGGTCTTTGGTTCGAATCTCACGGGCGCAGTGGTGGAAGGCATTATTTTTTTAAGCTGGGAGGACTTTTAGTCCCGGTTGTGACAACCGAGACTATCTCGATTAGAAAAACCATGACCAAAGGCTCTTCCCAAATAGTATTAAAGGTCACTTCTCTACTAGTGTTTAGAAGTTGATTTCATTTGGGATAGAGAGAGTATTGAACACAAAGGAGGTGAAAACGCTTTGTTTTACCTACCAATGTTGTAAGAACTAGTTTCCTCACCCCCGATGTGGTAACATATTTCATTAGCTATGATACTAAGCCTATGTGACTGGGGCATGCGATGTCCGCACGATGCTACAATATCTAGCCATCATTTGGGATGTGCTTCTACCATCACTTTTGCATGACTAGGCTACAGTCTTTGAGCGGTTATAGTGCGGCCTCTGTCCGAGTTTGAGCGTAGGCTGCGGTCTTTATGCTACTCGGAAGGGGGGCTCTATCGTCCCTTGCCAATCCTAGCGGTCCTAATCTTGTTAGACGAGGTACTATGAAAGGTTTCATAGTGAACCCCGCCCACTCACCTTGGCAGTGTTTACGGGAGTAATTAACCCGGGCATTCGGGGCATCACGACTCACGGGTAAAGATGCACAACCTCTGCAGAGTGTTAAAACTGATATATCAGTCGTGCTCACGGTTGCGAGCGGCCCGGAAAACTGATGGTTTAATTATAATTAACTTGATCAATCTTTATGTTCCTGTTGCCACTAAAATGATGATGTTTATGTTTCTCTTAACTTTGCCAAGGTTATAAGTGGGATCATGTGGGGCTTAAGCATAACTTGATGTTACTTAACAATAAAACTTGGACAACTTAAAAGTGCTAAACGTAGTAAGCCAGTGTCAACCTTTTGAGCTGCATAACCCCATGTTATACTGCTGAGTACGAATGTGCTCACGCTTGTTTTACTTTTCAACTTTTGGATAAAAATCCCGGATGGGTAACAGAAGCAGGAGGCTATGAGGACTATCCTGAAGATTTCTAGGCTTGGTCAACCAGTTGACCTTCCCTGTGAGATGGAGTTCCATGAGAGTTAGTTGTATCTTCCGTTGTTTTATTTATTTATGTAATGGATCTATGTACGCTATGTATAAAACTCTGTGATGGTACTATGTAATTTGTGAACTTATGTGTGGATTGCTTACTGGGCACACATAATGTTATGCATCCTATTTCGTCCTTGAAATTGGGTGTGACAAATTGGTATCAAAGCTTGAGTTGACTGTAGGACGCAAGCCTAGGTAGAAATGGTCGTTTTAGGTCCCTTTACTTCTCATTTATTGCTTACCATCTTGCTCTTGTTATTTATAAAATTATTTATGCTTCTATGACTTTATTCTATTGCTTAAAATGTTGTTCTAATTAAGTTTTAAACAAAATTTTGTAGATGCTGCCTGTTACGAGGTCTCGCCGCTTGAGTACCAGGAGCTACCTGTCCTAGTTCACGCCTCAGACATCCCAGCCAGTGGTGGACATCTCAGATGATGAGATGGTGTCTGAGTCTGAGGAGGACCCTGAGGAGGAGCACATTTTGGTGGAGGATGTCAACACAGAAGATGCATAGGAGTGGATGGATGTGAATCTTGCACCGCTAGTTCCTCCACCAGCCCCTACACCAGTTCCTGCACCAGCTCCTGCACCTTCGCCTTTGCCTACACCGACCCCAGCACCACTCCTCTCACCAGCACCAGCACCTGCCCTAGTGACGCCACCAGAGGAGGAGCAGCCTGGGTGGATAGAGGAGCAATTTTACAAGTATCCTCCTCCTGCAGCGTATTACCACAACCTGCTGCTCAAGATGTTGGAGGACTACTACCCCGATATGGACACCACGGTGAGGTACCTAGTTTCTGAGTTTTTTCACCCTCATGAAGCTAGTTACTGGAAGGCACAGTTGATTGTCTCGGTGTGGAACGCAGCCCATGACAGTCAGAAGGTGGAGACTGTCCATCACCACATAGCCAAGAGGGCTCAGTACAGGGACAGTATGGAGGATGCATCTCAGCAGGCTTACATCCACTACCATGGTCGTCGCTACACAGCTATGTGGGACGATGCCTACAGGTTTCTGCCTCACTATGACACTAGGTATGGCACATGGTCTATCCAGAACCCACATGATCCTGGCTCGGCTCTGGACATTACAGTCAGGCATGTCAATGAACTCCAAGGAGCAAATGAGGCTTTGCAGGAAGAGCTGCGTGATGAGCAGCAGTCTGTGGCTCGTTTCCAGAAGATGGTGGATGAGTTGAGGGCCCAGCTGAACATGGCCTCAATGTTTGAGAAGAAGCCACCCAACACCATCATGACCGATGAAGATCCTTAGAAGATGAAGTCTTTCCCTCTTAGTATTAAAGCGTAGTAGTGCGAGTCTGTCTTAGTCTTTTGGTGATTGTTGAACTTGATGTCTTAATGTTTATGATTATGAACTTGGTTGTTTTGGATCTTTGCTTGTTTGTTAGTGTGGGAAATTGTGGGCCTGTCCACAAGTCTCACATGTTGGATCATTAGGTTTAATGTTTGATAATATCAGTGGGTTGGTCTTGTCATATATCTGCTGTGCTATTTTTCTGGAGCAGTATCTGTTCTTTACTATATATCTCCAGATCCGTAAATGCAATGTTGATGAAACTTTCACACCAGAAACTAGACTTCTGTACCTTTCCAACGTCGCCTGAACCAATCTCATATCTGTTCTGAGCTAAGAGATTTTGTTGCTGCAAGTTGGTCTTAATGTGCAGACTAGGCACCTGAACAGATCTGTTTGTTTCGAGTTTTTACTAATATAGTTACATAATCTGAAAATCAAATGAACACAAAAGTTGTAGAGGACTTTCTGCTCTTTCCAGCCATATAAGCAAAATTTTTGTTTGAGTTCTGGAACTCGAGATATGAGCTTTTTACTGCACTGCTGTTGTAGCAACATGTCCAGCAAAGTTCAGTTTTGTTCTATATATGACACAAACATGTTATAAGTAATACAATCTTTCCTAAACCTTGCAACTTTGCTGAAAAACAGATGGACGGCAGAGGTGCTAGAGTTCGTGGTCGTGGAGGTGTCCGTGGACGTGGAGCCCCTGTCAACCCGCCACCGCCACCACCTGCTGTTTCAGTGGAACAACTGATGGGCATGCAGGCACAATTGATGCAAGCCATGATGCAGCGCTTGGACAGCGAGTCTGTTGGAGTACTACCTCCAGTCCAAGTTAGGGACAAAAGAGGAGAGTTCATGAAGGGACGCCCTCCCGTCTTCACCCACGCATCCGACCCTTTGGATGCAGATGATTGGCTACGTGTTGTAGAGAAGCAGCTGAACATAGCGCAATGCAATGACACGGAAAAGGTGTTGTATGCCTCAGGTCAGCTACAAGGGGCAGCCCAAGATTGGTGGGAGTCTTTCCAGTATGGACGTCCTAATGATGCTCCTGATGTCAGTTGGCAGGAGTTTAGAGAGAACTTCAGATCATACCACATTCCTGAAGGTATGATGCAGTTGAAGCAAGAAGAGTTCAGATCCCTCAAGCAAGGTTCTATGACAGTGGCTGAGTATCGCGATAAGTTTGCTCAGTTGTCGCGCTATGCTCCACATGAAGTGGCTGTGGATAGTGACAAGCAGCGCAGGTTCCTGAAAGGACTATATGATGGTCTTCAGCTCCAGCTCATGTCAAATGAGTACCCCAGCTATCAGACCTTGGTGAACCGCGCTATTGTGATTGACATAAGCGTCGGGAAATGGAAGCTAAGAAGAGAAAGCTACAGGGTCAGGCTTCGAGCAGCAACACTCGCCCTCGGCCCTACCCGCAGCAGAGTTTCCAGCAGAGAAACCAAGGGAAGTCTAACCAGTGGAACAGAGGTCAGTTTCCTCAGCGCAACCAGTTCCAGCAACGCCCTCAAGGTCAGCAACAGTTTGGAGGCCAGCGCCCACCTCAGCAGGTCTCTAACCAAATTCAGCACCAAGTGAATCTGAATGCTATGGCAGTGAAGAACAACAATCCCAACAACAGTAACAACAAGTGTTTCCGTTGTGGGAAAGAAGGGCATATGTCTTACAATTGCCCTGAGAAGCAGAACCAGCAGGCACCCCAAAATCAGAACAACCAGCAGAAAGGAAGGTACCAACCACCCCCAAACACCGGAAGAGTGAACCATGTGTCCGCTGAAACCACTCAGGAGGCACCTGAGGTCATGATGGGTACGTTTAATGTCAACTCATTCCCCGCTACCGTACTCTTTGATTCTGGTGCTTCACATTCTTTCATATCTGAAGCTTTTGTTAGAATGCATAGTATATCTTTACGTGCCATGAAAACCGCATGCAAGTAAATTGACCGGGGGGTAGCATACTAGCTTCTGTTTGGAGTCCTTCCACTAGACTTACCCTAAGGGGGGTAGACTTTGAAGTGAGTCCAGTTGTGATACCCACAGCTGGAATAGATCTTATTGTGGGAATGGATTGGATGAAACAACACCGTGCAGTGATTCAGTGTCAAGAGAGATGTGTTGTTGTGACATCACCTAATGGGGATAGGATGTGTGTTGAGGTAGAAATGCAAGCACCACCAAAAGCCACTCTGAACCAGTTATCTGAAGATACTTTGGATGAGGAACAAGTGGTAGAGGAATTTCCGAATGTGTTTCCCGAAGAGTTGCCAGGTATGCCACCTGATCGTGATGTTGAGTTTCTTATTGAACTTCTACCTGGTACTGCACCCATATCTAAAAGACCATATAGAATGGGAGTAAAAGAATTAGAAGAACTTAAGAAACAAATTAGTGAATTGCAAGAAAAGGGTTTTATCCGCCCTAGCTCTTCACCTTGGGGAGCACCAGTTATATTTGTGGATAAGAAAGATGGTACTAGGAGAATGTGTGTGGATTATCGGTCTCTTAATGAAGTTACCATCAAGAATAAGTATCCCTTGCCCAGAATAGATGGCTTGTTTGACCAGTTGAAAGGTGCTTGTGTGTTCTTTAAAGTTGATCTCCGCTCTGGATACCACTAATTAAAAATCCGAGCAACAAACATACCTAAGACAGCCTTTACCACAAGGTATGGGCTATATGAGTATACAGTTATGTCATTCGGGTTGACTAATGCACCTGCGTACTTTATGTACATGATGAACAAGGTGTTCATGGAGTTTTTGGACAAGTTTGTGGTAGTGTTCATAGATGACATTCTAGTATTTTCTAAAACTAAAGAGGAGCATGCTGAACATCTGAGGATGGTTTTGCAAAATCTCAGAGAAAATCAGTTGTATGCAAAGAGAAGTAAATGTGAGTTTTGGTTGAGAGAAGTGTCTTTCTTGGGTCACGTGGTCTCTAATGGAGGTATAGCAGTAGACCCAAGTAAGGTACGAGATGTTCTAAACTGGAACCCTCCAACCAATGTTACCGAAATCCGTAGTTTCCTGGGTTTAGCAGGATACTATAGGAGGTTCATTGAAGGGTTTTCAAAACTAGCTAAACTAATGACAACCCTGCTAGAGAAAAGTGCCAAGTTTGTGTGGTCTGACAAATGTCAAACGAACTTTGAAGAGTTGAAGAAGAGATTAACCACAGCCCCAGTACTGACATTACCAGATCTGAACAAGAGTTTCTCAATCTATTGTGATGCCTCTCGTCTAGGCCTTGGATGTGTGCTTATGCAGGAAGGGAAAGTTGTGGCATATGCATCCAGACAGTTGAGGAAGCATGAGCTGAATTATCCTACTCATGACTTGGAATTGGCAGCAGTAGTACATGCTCTAAAGATATGGAGACATTATATAATAGGGCATAAGTGTGATATCTATACAGATCATAAAAGTTTGAAATATATCTTCACACAGTCAGATCTGAATCTGAGACAGCGTCGTTGGCTTGAGCTGATCAAAGATTATGAGTTGGAAGTACATTATCATCCAAGTAAGGCTAATGTAATGGCCGATGCACTTAGCAGGAAGAGTTATGCTAATGTGTTAAGAATGAAACTTATGTCTGCCGAGTTGCGTGCAGATGTGGAATCTCTTAACTTGGGATTTACCATTAATACAATGGAGATGACCATAGAACCCACTCTAGAACAAGAGATACGTAAAGGTCAGTTGGAAGATCAGAGACTGAAAGATATTGCAGAGAATATAGTGCTAGGAAAAGCACCAGGTTTCAGGATGGATGAGGATGGTACATTGTGGTTTGGAAAGAGAATATGTGTTCCCGAAGTAAAGTCTATTCGTGATGCCATACTTCGAGAAGCGCATGATTCTGCTTACTCTATACATCCTGGAAGCACCAAGATGTACCTAGATCTAAAGGAAAAGTATTGGTGGTATGGATTAAAAAGGGATGTAGCAGAATATGTAGCCTTATGTGACACGTGTCAAAGAGTGAAGGCAGAACACCAAAGACCTGCCGGTTTACTTCAGCCAATGAAAATACCTGAGTGGAAATGGGAAGAAGTAGGAATGGACTTTATTGTCGGTTTGCCACGTACACAGAGAGGATATGATTCGATCTGGGTAATCATGGACCGCTTGACTAAAGTTGCCCACTTCCTACCAGTGAAGACTAACTACTCAGGCGCAAGGCTAGCAGAGCTATATATGGAAAGGATAGTATGCTTACATGGAGTCCCTAAGAAGATTGTATCTGACAGAGGTACTCAATTCACATCACAGTTCTGGCAGAAATTGCATGAATCTTTGGGAACAAAATTGACTTTCAGTACAACATATCATCCACAGACTGATGGACAGACGGAAAGGACCAACCAAATATTGGAAGATATGTTGAGAGCGTGTGCTTTACAATATGGTGCCCGTTGGGACAAGAGTTTGCCCTATGCTGAATTTTCTTACAACAACAGTTATCAGAATAGTCTAAAAATGGCACCAAATGAGGCTCTGTATGGGCGCAAGTGCAGAACTCCTTTATTCTGGAACCAAACCGGAGAGACTCAGGTGTTTGGACCAGATGTTCTTCGAGATGCAGAAGAGCAAGTAAGAAAAATAAGAGATAATTTAAGAGTTGCACAATCCCGCCAAAAGAGCTACGCAGACACCCGCAGAAGGGGTCTGTCATTCGAGATTGGAGATTATGTGTATTTGAAAGTGTCTCCAATGAGAAGTGTAAAGAGGTTCAATATGAAAGGAAAGCTAGCTCCAAGATATGTTGGACCTTTCAAAATTCTCGAGAGACGTGGAGAGGTAGCTTATCAGTTAGAGTTACCTGAGAATTTGTCAGGAGTACATGATGTTTTTCATGTGTCCTAGTTGAAGAAGTGTTTAAGAGTACCTGAGGAGCAGATACCTCTAGAAGAGTTTTCTATAAAGGAAGATCTCACATATGAAGAGTACCCGATAAGAATCTTGGAAACAGCAGAAAGGTTTACCAGGAGCCGTGTTATAAAGATGTACAAGGTTCAGTGGAACCGGTACTCTGAAGACGAGGCTACTTGGGAAAGAGAAGAAGACCTGAGAAAGTCTTATCCACAGCTGTTCAAGTAAGTTTGTCTGAATCTCGAGGACGAGATTCCTTTTAAGGGGGGTAGAATTGTAACACCCAACAATTTGATTGCATTTAAATTAGTTGAAAATGAGTAATTCATGAATTATCTGAGCATTGAATTTAGTTGAAGAACAATTTTTATGGAATTAAAATTAATCCTAGTTAGTAACATGTTGTTGCATACATGTTGCTGCATATTTTTCTTTGTTGTGATGGTTGAGTTTGCAAAGAAAAGTTCAAATGAATTCAAAAGAGTTTTGAAAAGGTTTTGGGAAAAAGAAATAAAAAGAAAAGGACTTGATCTTTCTCTCTCCCTCCCTTTTTCTGTCTTTGGTCCGAAGGCCCAGCTACCTCTGCTCCTGTGCAGCCCAGCCGAACGCTGGCCCAGTCCACTTCCCCCCCCCTTCCCCTTTTCTGCCCAGCCCAGCAAAAGCCGAGGCCCAACCCTATCCCAGGCCCACCCGAGCACCCAACTGCTCTCCCTCCCTCTCTCTCTCTGACCAGTCGGCTCCACCTGTCGGCGTCGTTTCCCTCTCTCTGCCGCAGGGCCCCACCCGTCAGCTCCTCCCCCAACCTCCCTCTTCGCTCTGTTCGCCCGAGTGCGCGCACGGACGCGCAGCGAACGGCAACCGCCCGCACGTCCCTCTCCCTCTCGCCCCGCGCCCACGTCCGAATCGATCGGCCGCAACCGCATGATCCCAAGCGTTTTAAAGAGATTGCCCTTTTCCCTTCTCTCCCTTTGTTCTCTGCTCCGCTAAACTTGGCAGAAGCTCTGTCCTCGCCGCGAACCACCATCGGCGCGACGTCACGGACCCTGATTCTTCACCGTCCCCGGAATTCCTTTGGTGAGTTCCGTTCTGTGTCCACGTTCTTCCCGCGAACCTCCTCGACCTTACCCCTCCCTCTAATTTCTCGTCGTTGGCCACAGAATGCATGCCAGCACGAGCAAGCAGAGCGTCGTCCGCCACTGCACGCCGACAAGCCGCACCGAGCCATCTCCGGTCTCTTCGCCGACTCGGTAAGCATCACTATGACTCCCTCTTCCTCCCTGACCTCTCAATTCGGCGAACCGTGGCCCCTATGGCCCGGCCCGCGTGCACCGTACGCCGCCGGCATGGTGTACGTGGCGCCCGTCCTTCCGACCCTCTCTACGTTCAATCAGGGCCACCGCAGAGGTCGCGTTGATCCCCTCTTCCTCCCCCTGCCCTCGCTCAGTCAAACCGTGGCCTCTTGGGTGTGTACCGCGCGAGCAGCACGCCGCCGGCCATGGCGCACCGCCGCGCCGCCTCTGTCCTCCTCCCTGCGATCGTCCGAGTGCGCCACCGCACTCGCCTCGCTCTCCTCTATCTCCCCGTGGTCTTCCGGTGGCCAACCGAGGCCCTAGGCCCTTTTCCCCTTCTCGCCGTCGAGCTCCATGCCGGCATCCATGGCGCACCGCCGCGCCGCCTCTATCCCCTCCGGCCGACTCTCTCTCTCTCCCTCCCTCTTTTATTTCGGTCGTCCGATCCAAGGCCAACGGCCAGGATTAGAACCCCACCCGAACCGGTATGCACCGCCGTGGACTCGGTCCACCGTGCCAGTGTACGCGGGTCCACGTGCCCTCGGTGGACCGTGCCTGTCACGCAGTGCCACGTGGCAACCCTGTCGGCCCTGCGCCACAACTCAGGCGCCTTTCACCGTTTACGCTTTCTCTGTTCAAAAAGCGTAATCCTGTTCGGTTTAGGTTTTTTTTAAATAAATGGAAATTCAGTATTTACAGAATTGCCATTGCTCTATTTTGTTTATAAAAGTTGCATTTTAACTCCGATTTGAATGATTCGGATTGCGTTAGATTCGTAATGAAATTCTCTACATGTTAAACCCTCTGTTAGTCCTGTTTGAAACATTTAAATTTCCAGGTTAAGTTTATTTAATAAAAATGCTCTTAGAGAACTTGTTTAATTCGTACCTTTCGCGTTTTAAATGCGATTTTTGTGAAATTCACGTTGAAATGATCGTAGCAGTGCGTAGTGTCTTTTTATAAATCTTTTAAATCTGTTTACTATTGCTGGTGTACTGTTCTAAAAGTACCTTTGTTTGCTTTGTATGTATGCAATTGGATTGTGTGTTGCAATGCCGTGATCGAGTTCAGACGGTGAGGAGTTTGGTTGTCACCAGGAGTTCTTCGACCAGGAGCAGGACCAGCAAGAGTTTGATAACCAAGGCAAGTATAGCATGGGATCTACCTTGTTATCCTATTCACCATAATCATGATTTCATGTGCATGTGTTTAATTTGATACCCATAGAATATTTCCATAGAATTGAAATCCTTTACCTTGACTCCTATGGGTTATGCATATGGGTAGATGGCTAGTGCTATATGAAATGATACATGATCCCTGCCCAATGATATAATGCTTTGAATGAATTTGGTGAACCTGTTTATGACAATTGGAACATAACCTTTTTATAACAACTCACTGTTGGCAAAAGCTGGGACTGACAGTGCTACCGTGAGAGCTACATGGCTCTAGCTTTAACTCAGTAATAGGCTCTTTTCTAGCTCGTTAGCGGCTACCCGAAAGGGCGCATTAGGCTCTTGCCAAGCTGGTTATAGTGCGGCCTCTGTCCGAGTTTGAGCGTAGGCTGCGGTCTTTATGCTACTCGGAAGGGGGGCTCTATCGTCCCTTGCCAATCCTAGCGGCCCTAATCTTGTTAGACGAGGTACTATGAAAGGTTTCATAGTGAACCCCGCCCACTCACCTTGGCAGTGTTTACAGGAGTAATTAACCCGGGCATTCGGGGCATCACGACTCACGGGTAAAGATGCACAACCTCTGCAGAGTGTTAAAACTGATATATCAGTCGTGCTCACGGTTACGAGCGGCCCGAAAAATTGATGGTTTAATTATAATTAACTTGATCAATCTTTATGTTCCTGTTGCCACTAAAATGATGATGTTTATGTTTCTCTTAACTTTGGCAAGGTTATAAGTGGGATCATGTGGGGCTTAAGCATAACTTGATGTTACTTAACAATAAAACTTGGACAACTTAAAAGTGCTAAACGCAGTAAGCCAGTGTCAACCTTTTGAGCTGCATAACCCCATGTTATACTGCTGAGTACGAATGTGCTCACGCTTGTTTTACTTTTCAACTTTTGGATAAAAATCCCGGATGGGTAACAGAAGCAGGAGGCTATGAGGACTATCCTGAAGATTTCTAGGCTTGGTCAACCAGTTGACCTTCCCTGTGAGATGGAGTTCCATGAGAGTTAGTTGTATCTTCCGTTGTTTTATTTATTTATGTAATGGATCTATGTACTCTATGTATAAAACTCTGTGATGGTACTATGTAATTTGTGAACTTATGTGTGGATTGCTTACTGGGCACACATAATGTTATGCATCCTATTTCGTCCTTGAAATTGGGTGTGACAACAACAGCATAAACAAGCCACCGATGCAATATATCCTCTACTCTATCTCGTGCTTATAGTATGGCATTGTACGATTTTTATCTTGTCCACCATCACCGTACCATGGGCCATGGACCATGAATTGTTAGTAATTATTAGGAGTAGCAGTTGCATTGAACAATCATGGGGAATGGAACTGTCCAAGCAAGGGCAACTAAGCCAAAGGCTACACATTCCACACCCCCTACATCCTGCAGGTCACAACGGTATCATCCATGGCGTGCTCAAGCTCAACGGGTATATGATGCCATCAACTTCACCCCCAGGGGTTTAACATACATGATCAACATAACTAAACTTTGACTTTTTCTCTTGCAAACTTCAATATTTGTACCAACAAATAAAAACACATATAGCCATAATTACAAAACTCTTTGAAACTCTTTCATCAAAGTTTCGTTTTAATTTTACATATTGGAGCATCCGATGCTTGTGCATTGGGAGATGTGGAGCTGATGTGCCCCGATGGCCTGCCCAGCGTACCCTTGTCCGTTGGTTCAACCCCCGCTTCTTTGTCTTGGTAGGAAGGAAGGCAGGTTAGGCTTCACGTACATCTCCAAAGGTGGGAGCGACCGCATCATGGTCGCTGCACCCTCGACGAGAGGTGTACGAGGGATTGGCCGAAGATCCGCTCGAGGATGATGCCCGGAGAACATAGAGCAGACATAGCCATCTAAAGAGTAGTTAGTCGTCGACCAGTGAATTACCATGGGTATGCTCTATAAATACCGGGTGGGTGACATCGCTCTCGGAAGATGTTTTTTAAAGATCGAATGCACACTTAATCTATTCCTCTATTCTGCCTCTCTGTACCTTTGCTCCATGAGCTCCATCGTCTTTAAACTATGGGAAACCCTTGTCCCCCCGCCTAGCTTCTAGTGAGGGTGGGAGGCCAAGAGTGATCCTACAAGAGATGAGTTTGCTATAATTTATGATGTGCTTCTACCATCGATTTGAATGACTAGGCTATGGTGTAGATATGTTACAAATACTAGCTCTATGTTCCAAAATATTTCTACAGTTGGCATACCTTACATAACATGCTCTTGTTATAGGAGCATAGTCATATAGATTTGAAGAAATATGTTTTCTCCTCATGTAACAAATAGTCTTTACACTAAATCAGTGAGAACAATTATTAGTTTGTAGTTAGTGGTATTAGCATCATTACATTTTGTAAAAATTCTTGCAAGTGGCACAAGTTATTTGAACTTCCTATTGCCTATCAAAATCTATTACTTAGAACGAGACATAGACTTGTACAAACCAGTATAAACTCTCTTTGTCTGGATGTTTTTTTTCAGAGCTGCACATCTAGGATAATAAAGAGGCGTAAGATACTAAAAGACATATTATAAGTAAATAGAGCTTTAATTAGTATAGCTAGTTTACATGCAATGCATGGAATTCAAGTCATACAACCATAGTTTGGAAAAAAAATCACAAAAGAGCATTTATTTATTATTTATTTATTTGCAATAATATGTTATTGGCACTAGAGATAGACATAGATGGACTACTATAGATTCATTGATGTGTCTTCAAGTTATTGGCAATAATATGTTGGATTTTATGAAACGGAGGGTAACTGCCCACCGGGAGGTGGTAGCTACCAGCAATAATGGATTGTGGACATGTGTCTTGAGATTGAATCCAACCATGTATACTCATTTATCAAAACGGCATGATATATAGTACAATGTCAGGAGCCTTTGAAGGTTTTGCAGGTTCCTATTTCACACAAGTGCATGCACATGAGACCAGGCTACTTGGTACACGGATTCTCGAACCACGACTGGGCAAGCTTGCAAGCTGTCATTCTGTACTAGGAAAGCCAAAAGCCTGCAACGCAACTAGGGTGTGCCCATTCAGACTGGGCAAGCTGCCATTCTGTACTAGGAAAGCCAAAAACCTGCAATAATGCAACTAGGTGTGCCGTAAAGAATTTGGTGGTAGTCTCTCTATAGCATTTTTTCTCTCTTATTACAATAAAAATTGATCCCAAATCTCACGGATAAAAACAGCGTAAAAATTGATCCTAAATTTCATAAGAATCACATAGAATTTTAGAGGAATCAATTTTATTTTATTTAAACCGCATGAATATGAATTTTCTTCGTGCTCCAAACAGGTTCTAACTAGCTTTTTTTCCGGTAGAAATAACTAGCTTTTGTTAGGGGCTGAAATCGGCCTAGCCTGAACTCCATGCTAGCACCCTACGTGGCCTGAAAACTGTATGCCTGAATTGCATTGTCGGCTATGAGGATGACCAATACTGCAGTGTATACACATGTAGCTAAAAAGCATTCAAGAAAGCATTCATGCAAAGAAGACATGCATTCAAGAAAGCATTCATGCAAACAAGACATGTCTAGCTCAAGGACGTATCATGCATCCAATCCATTCACAGCACAAGTAGTGATCCTCACGCATGTCATGCATGCTATTTTTTTCTAATACAGGTACATGGTGGGTATTTACCATAGGGGGGTGTTAGTTACCCACCATTTCATTTGGATATTTCTATAAGAAGAAATTTATAATTAAATTTGTTGGCTCTACTAGTATGTATATGTTTTCAATCTTGTATTCCATCCAAGCAAACTCATTCAGATCTGTGGAGAGTTCACAAATCAACCAACACATTCATTGTCATCCCTATAGGAAGATGTGCATGACCTGCTATAGCTGCGTCACACACGCGCACACACAATATAAAGTGATTGAGTGAGTGAGTGATTGAGTGAGTGAGTGAGAAAGAGAGAGAGATGTAAAATTCCAACAAGTACATGGTCCTAAAAACAAGGTAGGTTTTTTATATTTTTATATGCTTATAGACCGAGCATGCAAAATATTGTATATCTATGAAAGTTCACAGTTGAACAACCGCATCTTAGTTTAATCTACAATCTATTGGTGTCACTGAGAAGACATGCATAGTCTGCCCTTGGTGCTAGGAGGAAGGAGGCGCCATTAAAGCACCTTTACAGAGCTTAGTCCGCACAATCCAGATCCGCCGCGCTAGGGACGGGGGAGGGGGGCTGGCGCCGGCAGTGCCGCTGCCGTGTGGCGGGCTGGGACCGGAGACGATGATGGCGGCGCCGATAGTGCTGCTGCCGTGTGGCGGGCTGGGACTGGGGACGATGCTTGCGGTGCCGGATCTTTAGCAGAGGGGTGACGTCGGACTCCAGCACGAAGCCGATCGATTGGGTGGAGCTTGGAATCTTGCCTGCGTGATTGGGTGGAGCTTGGAATCTTGCCTGCGTGATTGGGTGGAGCTTGGAATCTTGCCTGCGCGGCGGAGGAGGCGCTCGTAGCACGCTGGCCTTGAAGGTCGAGAGGAGGAAGGGAAAAAGGAGGAGGAGGAGGCGGCGGCGGCGGCAGCCGGGAGTCAGGAGAGGCTCAAATGCCACACGACATATAATGGTATATAATATATCGTCTAACGGTTATTAATCTATTATTACTAAACCTGCTAAGGCTGGGTGCTCTCTCGTGTGCTAACGGTGGGATGACGCCGTCGGCCCGTTAGCTATATCCCCGTGCCGCTGGGCGTTGATGTGTGAATAATATTTGGCGAGAATAGATACAAGCGAGAGTAAAAAGGAATTTCCCTATATATATATATATATATATATATATATATATAATTTCAACTATGCTTCAATTTATGCAAATCGCCATATACTTGTATCTTCTATGCACATTATAACAACTACTGGAAGTGGGTTTACTGTAGCTTTTTTTCTAGTAGTTTTCTTTCAAAGTTTACCACTATATGAAAACAGGTCACCGATGACAAGCAATATCACACAAATTGAAATTGTCAAGTAATAATTCATAGTGAGTGACAAAAGTCATATGACTTTCTCCAGCTATGCTTTGAGAGTCTTAATTTTGTTTTGATCGATCCTTAGTTGCCTTTTGTTCACTACATGAAAATGGAAATTCCTTGGGGGTACTTAGGATTTCCTTGAGTGCCAAAATCCAATTGCCAAGGAATTTATCATTTCCTTGGGGTTGTAGTAAACCGCCAAGGAGAGTTATATACTTGGTTGTTCCACTCGGCCTCCAAGGAAATACGCAATTTTTCTTGAGTGTTGTTGTCAACCGCCAAGGATAACACCATTTCCTTGAGTGCTATTGTAGACTGCCAAGAAAAATATTGTTTTAAAGAGTTCCTCTTCATCATCAAAGAGGAGTCATCACTTACTTTTCTTTCATTGCGTTAGTCCACAAGGCTTGTTAGTGATGACATGTTGAAGAGGCTTGGCTTGGCGGAGTGTATAGTGTTGATGAGTTTTTTAGCTATGGTACAAACTAAACCTATGTGATGGGAGCATGCAATGTTTGTGCATTTGGAGACAAGGTAACTGTTATTTATAATGTGTTTCTACCATCGATTTTGCATGACTAGGATACTTTGGTTAGAAATTCTAGCTCTATGTTATGAAGTGTTTCTAATAAAGTTGGTGGATCTTATGTTACATGATCTTGTTAGAGGTGCAGAGTAATAGATTTAAAGGTATAGTGTTCTCCTCGTGTAACATAGTTTTTATGCTCAATCACCGAGAATAATTATTATATATTGTAGACAACAATATGTAGTTAGTGGTGAGTATCATTGCATTTAAAAAACAAGGAAAGTAGCATAAATTATTTGAACTTTGCATTAGTCTATAATTCTTTCTCAAGGCTCAACCAAATTTTACTATTTTGAGTTCTTAACCATTTCACCAAAACCCACAACGGGTTTGTTAACCTCTTCATCTAAGATCTAGTTAAAGGCATGCACTTAGAGATAAAATTACATTTTGCAACAAACACTAAAATCAAGAAAATAAAAGCACCATCCTAATTTTTGGTTCAAATCATTTTGGTGTAGTTTATTGTTGGAAAATATGGTGGTAGACCTCTTCATTGTTGTTATAGGGGTAGCTTAACAAGATCAAGCATGCAGGCAATTCAGCTTTGGACTTAGATATGAAAAAAAATGTGTCATATCTTTGGACTATAATGATGGTGTGATGAATTTTCATACAAACATGACAAGTCGACGGATATGCTTATGGGTTGTTTCTCTATTGTTATCATGAACTTTGAAAATTAGATCCATGTCTCTAATGAAAACTTCACATCCCTGACATCAATAGCTCTAGAGATGAACTTAAGGATGCATGAGATCAATTTCATAATCATTCGAATCAACAAGTACAATACATAAATCACATGGAAATAGAAGGTTGATTTGCATCCATGAAAAGCAAGAGAGAGAGAGAGAGAGAGAGTCCGATATACCACCAATACCTAGATCTATGACTCCATATTTTGGCATGTTTTATGGGTAGTACATTCTCTCCATATTTTTGCCTTATTTTTGTGGGATGAAAATCCTCTTGTAACTAGTTGGTATTAACTCTTTTTGTGGGTAGTGCATGAGTAGGGGCATCATGAGTGTGAAACAACTTTTAAGGTTACCTACTTTGTCCATGCGGCATGACACATTGGTTTACATGTTCACTTGTAGTATTAGGTACATATAGGTATGACCCCACCATTATTAGGTTCATAAATATTCCAAGGCATACCCTACCCTACCTAGAACTTCACAAACAAGACATTCATAGAGCTTCCTTTTTCAAATCATACCAAAACACTCTAAATTGCATGAAACTAATTCGGTTTTGGTTAAACTTGTGTAAAATAGTATTGATATCAAAAAAAAGTTAAACAATTTAAACCACGATAAAATATTAGTAAATATGGAAACTATAACACTTGAAAGGTAACTTAATTTTAGTTTGCACATACCATCTTATTGCAAGATTTCAACATGATACTAGCACATGCTACAAAGTAAGTAACTTAAAAGAAAGCAAAGTATATATAATTAAAACTCTAAATTTGACCTTTAGATCACCAAAGAGCTAGGGTGTTACCAAAAATAAAATGTACTAGTCAAGCAAAGATCCAACTAATCTCACTATCCATTGATATACATTGCTAGTTTCTTTTTCATGCATTTGTTATTTCAACCACACCAACTTTTCTCTCATCAATAGATGAGTTGGCTACATCAACATTTCTTTTGTTCTTTTTGTTACGTATTCTAGCACTTTGAGCCCAACTGGAAAGGTCTTCAGATACATTATCATCAAATATTGCTTTGTTGAATGAACTTCCCATCTTCATTAGTACAAAACAAATAAAAATATCATTCATTAGCGTCATATTCTAAATCAAAAATAGATAGAGAATAAACTTTTGAGACTGATGATGGCTTTAATAGTTGAACACATCAATAACAAGAAAAAAAATGCATTTCCTTCATTCCTCAATAGTTTTCATTTTTATTGTCGTTGTTGCATACCCACTAGGGAGCGCCCTTATGTACCCATACACATCATAAATAATCCTACCTAGTAAAATACACATGGACACACATAGGTATAGAAATTTACACATACTTGCACTTGCACGGGTAACTATACGTAACGGTAAGGCACACCCGGTACCACACCCACTAATATCCATAACAGTAACCAGCAGTCATAAACATCACTAACAAGTTTTTGATTTGCAACAATAATAGTTAGATATCTAGTAGCTACATGCAATAGGACATTGACACAAATCAAGCTTTCACAAATTGTAGTCATAAAGAAGTAGGTCAATAAAGGAACAAGTCACAAGTAGAAGTGTTGTATATTCATCATGGATGTCATTCACTAGTAGCGGAAAAGGGTCTATTGGTTGCTATCCAAAGTAGCCCAAATGTCCAATCCCTCGTGATTTATGATTGAGCAATTCACTTGCTTCTTCTTTATCGAGCACGAGGACAACATGAGCAGTAGAATAAGAGAAAATCTAGATGAGAGAAGCCTCACATGGCACCGCTACTCATGGTGCTTGTATGATGTTGGTTGGCCAACTATGTAAATTCATTAGTATTGGTGTTGGCCAAGTACTTTTCACTTGAAATTGACTTAGTTGGACAAGTTCATTTGTTCATTCTGCTTGGTTGGCTAAAGGCATATTCACTTGGCAAAGTTAGCTGAGAGCATGGGGTAGCTCAATTCAGATGACCGAATATATACTTGTACTTGGACAAGTCGGAAATTTTACTCGAGCCAGTCACCCACAGCGGATATATCTCTACAAGAAATTTGACCTTCTGTGATGATTTTTAGGATTATGACGGAGGCCATCTGTGACAAATTGATTATGACAATTATAGACTTTTCTTGTCATTGTACCCCTTTTGTGACTATATTAAGTTGTCATAGAAGCTCCGTCATAATCCTAAAAAATTGTCATAGAAGGTCAAATTTCTTGTAACTCAAACCACTCAGCAAGAAATTCATTCGATGGGATCAATCAGTAGTACAATAAGGCTTTCAGAGCAATGAATTGTACAATGAGATGGTCAAATCAATTGGGAAGTGCAATAGGAGTGATCAGGTCACTAAGACATAAAGTTGCAATTGGCATTATGCATGTTTGAAGGTACCAATAAGATTATCTACGCCTTCTGGAGATCAAAAGCAACTTTGTATGCTCTGGTGAAATATTGTGTGGAGTTAATAGAGAAATATGCCACGCTAAGGACATGTGCACTTGAGAATATGAACACATGGCGTGTGTTCATGTATCAAAGGAAAGAGAGAATATATGGGGGGATGGAATCTGAATTGTAGGTTGACATCTCCATATACATGCATCTATGATTAACAATGAAGGGAAGAAATATCTTCTATAGAAAAGTTAAGTTATGTTTGGCTTGGAATTTAGATTTTCCATTTACTTGGGAAAGACTAGCCCCTATAAATATGAGAGATGATGCTTCATCCATGCTGTTCTGGATAGCATTATTCTTAACCAAGGAAGGGCTAATTAACAATATTCAATTGAACTAATCAACCTACTATATTATTTTGCATTCTACTATTTTTATCTACCCTAGTGTTTTTCTTCTTGTTCTTCGTTTCCATCTACTTCATTACGACGATGAACACCAAGTCCTAAGGGGTAGTCAGGCCGGCCTAAGGTAGTCCATCGCTACCGCTCAACTTGACAAGTCCTTCACGGTTGTGTGGGCAGTTGAGTTTAAAGAAATCATGTTAACGCATCATGTAGATCACACTCACCATGAGACTTCCCATGCAATATGTCTTGTGTGGGGTACATGTGACGTGTTTGTGTGCAAATAGTATCATGTGTATCCATTGTGGTAGTTCTCATTTTAAAGTCATATATTTGTTATGAGTTCTGCAGCTAGTTCTTGCATTTTATGAGCTAGAGTTGGAGGCCATATAGGAGGATCAACAAGATGCTTGGTTTGGATGAGCAATTCAAAATTTCATATCCCGCCTCTTTTTCATATCCCACCTTATTGATAGTGGGATCATATGTTCGACACTTGTAGCTTATATGGGCATGCACTATAATATGTTTATCATCTGTATCACTTATACTTCAATTCTCTTCACAAGTAAACCCTAAACAGGATTAAGGAATCCCCACTCCATCACAAACCAAGAGGTGAACGCTAAGCTTATTCAAATAGGAGAACCTAGAACTAAATGAATCATAATTCTAGCAATAAGTATGGTCGTTCCTCTAAGGTTGATATGTGATAATACAACACACACATTAGTAAATGATGTTATAAATATAAGTATTGTTATTACTTATAATAGGGGTATATATATGTCAACACGATTTAAATTTCAGTCTCCTTGATATCACAGGTGGCACATGTATTCTTGAACATATTATAGGTTGCCTAGGAATATTAATTTATTGCATCATATTTTTCTAACCATGCATGCTAATACTTTAGTGAACCAATTTACGCAATATTTAAGAACTCTTGGTGAAACTTCTAGGTTATATATATATATATATATATATATATATATATATATATATATATATCAATAAAATGTATGAACAATAATGAGTTTTGTTTCTTAAAATTAATGGACTTACATGAGAGATAATCACATAGATATAGGTAGAGTGTTGTAACCACATAAGATTCGGCTAGCAATACTGAAAGCAGATAAATATACAAAATTAGTTCCTTGTTCCCTATATTGTAGTCTCATGTAATGTTGCTGCTAACATGGAGATTCGTCCATACCTTAATACAAGTCGAGTAATTACATGTGCATGTTTTCCCATAATGCATGATTCAAACCCGTATGCTACCTGCAAGAGTTGTTGAATGCCAGGAGTTAGTCATAGTTTTTACTTACAGGTTTGTTAGGCTAAACAAATATATACTTTCTTTATTCCAAATTAAGTCATTTTGGCTTTTTTAGATACATAGATTTTTGCTAAGTATCTAGACATATCATGGTATCTAGGTGCATAACAAAAGCTTTGTACCTAGAAAGACAAAATGGAGGAAGTATGCCTTAAAGTAAGTCAAACTACTAGAGATAACTAACCAGATGTAAATGTTTGAATTGGTTGTGTGCCATGTGTCTCAAAATTGTAATTGTTCTTAAACGGTCTTTTAGTCCTAGTTTTTCTCTTTTTACCTTTGCTAGTATCTTTTAGGTAAGTCCAGGTAATTTTTAGTCTTCTTCTTTGTGGCATCTTTGTATAGACTTTGCCCTTTCTTTTCTTATCAAAGTATGTTGTGGGGTTATTTTTAGTATTCTTCTTTGTGGCCTCTTACTTTTCCCTTTCTTTTCTTATGAAAGCATGGTGTGGGGAACTCACCTAGTTTTTCTAACAAATAAAAAGATGAGAAATATTATTTACTATAGCCCACCAATTAACTTTTTTAGTGCGAGTCCCCTTATAAATTTTATCTTGTCTTATTACCCAAATAAACTATACAAAGCAGCCTAATCTACAACCAAATATTATTTTGTTACCCTACATACATTTCAAGTGTTTTCATAATTGCTTTCATAGGTTGTGATCATATATATGGTACTACTTTTAAAAAATACAATAATGCATTAAATTTCTTTAGTATTTTTCTAACATAACATGTGATTTTCTATGCCACTCATAAACTTTTAATTTTATATTCAACTTATGCATAGAAAAACAAAATGGGAAAATTGAATTAGGGGCCAATTGGATCCATTTAAGTTGTCCGAGGGAGTGAAATGAGACATTTTTTTATTCATATGATCAAAAGACAAACTAGCTAGTTTGGGATTGTAAAATTGATTTTTCAATAAAAAATAACGTGTTGCCATACACCAGATACAAGACAAAGCAGCCTAGTATACTTTTATGTTTTAGGTGTCCTTCCTATCATTGTCAATAGTTGTAATCATAAGTGTGGTCCCATATGTTCAAATCTATCTCGATGTAAGTTTGCTCCAAATAATATATGTTTCAGGGTGCATGGTGAGCTATTAGCTTTGTGTTCTTACCAACAACCAGAAGAAAAATGCGATCTCAAATGCTATCTGAAATAGAATGAAGTGGATCAAATAGAGGACAACTTTAGGCCTGTGGAACCAAAAAAATCATCTGATGGAGCAACGGCCACATCCCTTTCTATTGATGTATGTTTCTGTGCAACCTCAACAGCCATCTCAGTAATAACATGCTTCATCTTACATCCAATCACAAGTAGCAGCTGCAGATAATATGTAAAGTAAATAGGACAATAAATTTACTCCCTCCATTCTAAACTATATATAAGTCGCTTTGACTTTTTTGGTACATCAGTTTTTGTTATGTATCTAGATATAATGTATGGCTAGATACCTAGCAAAGTCTATGTAGCAAAAATGTCAAAGTGACTAATAATTTAGAATGGAGGGAGTAGCTTTCAATGGTAATCTATAAACTATAGTTCATTGTTGTAAAAACACTAAGGAACCAACATTTTTTTATGATTATAGAATATTATGGAGTTCAACAACACCCATATTTACTTAATCTAGGGATGTGGATATATGTATGACTTTATTTAACAATGAATGTTGTTTACTTACAATGAAAGGGGCCAATAATAACCATGTGTAGACATACCATCCTATAATAATAACAACAAAAGAGTAGCATTATTAATTTTTGAATCCAGATTATATAATATAATTGTGCTAAATAAATAAAATTGCGCCAAGGATTCCAATGCAGTCACTATTCAAATAGAGGTAACATGCTACTATTGACCTTAACAAATTTAAACAATATTCTTTGTTGACCTAGAAATTATACCATGAACATTCAACAACAAGAATACCATTAGCAATGCCCAAAGGTACCAACTGCATAAGAACAAAATTTGGCATTAAATAAACAATGGGAACATTATAAATACACATTTATTTATAGTATGAACATGTGGTGAGTTTTGACAAAAATACTTTAGATATTTACCTTATACCAACAACTTTTTTGTAGTCTGCCTCAAATGCTCTGATCATGTAGTTGTAAAAGTTGAATTTTGGGTTTGCACTGCAGTGTTTCTACCAAAAAGAGATCACTAAATAAATGTCTGTATATTTCTCATAATATGACATACTAGGGAATAGGTTAATTATTTCATTGATGAAAGTGTGTATCTGCTATCTACCTCAATGAAGCAAAGTCGCATGGCTGTGTAGTCCTCCTCAGTGAGTGACCCATAGAACTGCTTGAAGAAAGACATCTAAAATGAAAGATGAACTAGCTTTAATATCATTGATGTTGACAAAAAAATCAATTAAACTTTTGTGTTTAACATTTTTGAATGCAAGCTAATTATAATATACCACCCAGCCAAAAATCTTCCAACGTATTCCGTGCCCTTTAAAGTGATCTCGGACAAATTTGAATTCTTGAACATGTTTGATTGTTTGAGTACCTAAAATGGTTTTCCAAAATGTGTGGCAATTGAAGAATTTATATAAGCGAAACCATGAAGTTGTTAAACCTCGAAATTTTGAAAGTGTGTGTATAGCTTACCACTGTCATCATTCTGTTGGATCTTTTCTTCCCAATGCCTCCAGTTTTTTGTCTACATAACAATAGCATCCAATCTTTACGGAAAAGTAATGTAGGTCGTTTATATATACGATACTACAAGTTCTAGTACCTGTGCAACTCCGACGACAAATGTAAGAACACTAAGAACCACATGTGTTACTGCTAAGTTGAAGATAAATATGTCCAACTGATGCAATGCTTCAAGTGAAAGAATTGGAACTTTGCCCTGTTCAAATTAAATGAGCATATTTATTAAGTCGCACAATAACAAGATGGTTGCATGAGAAAGATGAATATTTCAAGGACCTCAATTAATATATAAGGCAATGTGAAATAATATGCATGTTACTGCAATGGTATGAGTTTGTTTAATTAACCTAGTTAAAAGTTCTAAATTAATTAAGTTTCATATTTTGGTTTTCTAAGAATAACCCCTCTAGAAATAAATCATTGATGATTTATAAAACATATACACATATGGAGACAATGAAATTAAGCATAAAGTCAACCAACGGTTCCAACCATATTTCATTCTAAGAAGGTATTGCTGGTCAATGTAAAAAGGGAAATTTTACTCACAGACACCGCATAAATGCATAATTTGTTTTTGGACACCGCTAACTCAGAAATATGTCCAGTATCATTATGAAATTGGGTTTCTTTGTTGTAAGACAATGTGTCTATTATTTTAATCATTTCTTGTATTCGAGGAGAGAGAAGGTAGAAATGACAATTTTATCCTCGTCTTCAAACTCGGGTTGTTCCTGTTCGCGTAGTTGCGGCGGAGTTGCACGCGCGCGTCAGCTTGGCTGCGGCGCGGCTACGGTGACGAGGCACCCCCGCGCGGCTGTGGCGGAGCCTGCACGCGCGCTCCCGCGTGGCTGGGGCGGCTGCGGCGGCGAGGCACGCCCGCGCGCCCGAGTGGCTGGCGCGGCTGCGGCGGCAAGGCATGCCCGAGCTCCCGCATGGCGCTGCGACAGGGCTGCGCGCGCGCCCGCATGGCTGCGGCGCGGCTACGGCGACGAGGCACCCCCGCGCAGCTGTGGCAGAGCCTGTATGCGCGCTCCCGCGTGCCTGGGGCGACTGCGGCGGCGAGGGACGCTTACGCGCCCGCACGGCGCTGCGACGGGGCGGCGCGCGCCCGCGTGGCTGCGGCGCGGCTACGGTGGCGAGGCGCTGCGACAGGGCTACGACTCAGCTACGGTGGCTGCGGCGGAGACTGCACGCGCGTGCGGGACGGGGCTGCACGCGCGTGCGGGTGCGGCGGCGAGGCACGCCTGCAAGCCCGCATTCGCCATCGAGCCTTTGCATGGTGCGTGCCCGAGCTTCTAGCACTAAGCCATCCATGGCTCCATCTAAAGGTGAAAGACAACTACACACCAATCGAAGGTGAATTGAAGACGAGGGTAAAAATGTCATTTTTCCTACCTTCTCTCTCCACGAATGCAAGAAATAATTAAAATAATAGGCGTAGTGTCTTACAGCACAGAAACCCAATTTTATAATGGTAGTGGGCATATTTTCGAGTTGGCGGTGTTCAACAGCAAATTACGTGTTTATGCGGTGTCCGTGAGCACAATTTTCCATGTAAAAATGGTTGGTTGTACCATATTTGAGCGTGTAAAAAAGTACCCTCTCCTCCATCCCAGGTTATAATATGTGCATGTATATCTATATCTAAATTGTAAAATCAATAATTTGATTAGCGATTTATAAATTTTAGAGTACAAAATGGACATTATTGTTAGATTTATAACTTAACAAACTCTTCTATATATTAATGTTCCATCTAATCAACTAATATACTCTCTCGCGCTTTTACTTTTTTGGTTCATCTATTTTACTATATATCTAACTAGAATACTATTATATCTAGATATAAAAATCAAATAGGCATATTATTAGGCTCACGTTGCACATTCCTTGTCTTCACTTCATAATTGATTAATAGCACAAATATCATCGGTGTGTACAAGGCCCTCCCACCTATCCATTAATTACTATCATTTACCTAATTATAAAACGTGCCCAATGACTTCTATTGAAATTATTGTGCAAATTAAGTTATATACTAGCAAAGGTGTCTGTGCGTTGCAACGGGTGATTAAAAAAATATTATTCATTTGTATTCTGTTCAACTCACCGATTCTATGTCGGACACTGAAGTCCGGCGTCCAATTTGTTTCCATCTCAGCTACTGCTCGTCCGATTTTTTTAGTCACGACCACTATGTTTTTTTTTCGTCTCAGCGACGCTTGAGAGGCCTCACGTCTCACGTCCAATTTTTTTTGCATGTGTTTTTTCCCATATAGAGATGTTTCCGCAAATGTTTTTTTTCCAAATCCACCTTATATATATTATATAATTAACTATCAGATGCTTCATGGGGTAGCTTATTTTGATTTCGATTAGAATTCCTTTTTATTGCTGAATTTCTATTCTAATTATCCTATTTCTATTTAGATTAGAATTTCTTTTCATGTTTACTTAGAAGTCTTATGGGTTTGATATAGGATTTAGAACTCTATTTGGATTACAATTACAACTCCTAACTAAACTTTGTTTCGTGTTAGATATAAGATCTATTCTAACTCGTATATGAGAATGGGTTATATATATATATATATATATATATATATATATATATATATATATATAAGTCCAGACGGAAAAAAAAACTCTTCGTTACCGGGTAGTTAGAGGGAGACGGATCTACAAAGAATGGATGGACGAAAAAAAAAGCTAAAATTTTGCCTCTTTATTATTAGGTATATATATATATATATATATATATATATATATATATATATATATATAGAAAAATTACAACAACTTATAATTTGGAAGAGAGAGTAGTACTAAATTATCAGTCCACCATCTAATGATCTTGCATGTTCTAGCCTGTTAGTGGCATCGTCATAGGTCCAACACATTCATGTGCCTGCTTAGTGGTGTGTGCGCGCCTGACCTCGCTAGTTCTTAAAGAAAAGAAAAGAAAAAAGGAACACACCCTAGCCTATATGGTCGTGCTCTGAACACTTTGGAGTGAGCCTGCGGCATTGTCAACCAAAAGGTCAGGAACAACTGAAACGGGAAACCACGCAAACACAGCTGCCCAGCCGGCCGGGCAAACCAAAGCAAATACCTTCCGCAGGCAGTGGTCATCGACGGCGCCTCCTCCAGACAGGAGTTTCCTTGCGCCGGTGAACTTGGCGCTGCCGGCACTCGCCGCCGACGGCAGTGTGCAGGGGAGAAGGTGGCGCATGACGCTCTCCTTGACGCATATCTTCTGAGTGGCGCCCTGGAACACGCTCAGCATCAGCGATATGAACCCCAGAAGCATCAGCTCTGCGTCGTCCATTATATCATCATTGCCACGAACAGGGTTGTCAGAACTCAAAACCGGAGATAGAGAAGCATATATACGCGCATGCTGTGGATTGTGGAATCTGACCTTTTTGGATCTTTAGGAGGGCCTCGTATTGGGTCTTCTTACTTCTTCTCAGTAGCCTCTGTTCACACATGTAAGGAAATGGTTTTGGTATGTGTAGATAGCACACAAGAAGTTGTAGCGACTTTAAGTCCGGCTTATGAGTCATGGTACATCGTTTTCTTCTCACAACAAATAGCTAAAAACAGTATTGATCGGCTTATCAGCCGCAAAAACGACCAGCCGAACATGACGCACAATGGGATCGAGCTTGAGGCTGTGAACACACGCACCTTGCCAACGCGGTGGAGCATTCGTTCGAAGAGCAGGGAAATGGCGACGATGACGGAGCAAATGTGGAGGCGACAATCCATGTGGGAGTGTACTCCAGTGTTATCTCCGTCACGCCGCCGCCTGCTGCCTCTCCTCCTCCGGCCATGATGATTTAGGCCAGCTACTTCTTCGGATGGCTTGTGCTGCTCTACCCTTCCCCTGGGTTCGTTTATTCTTGTTCGAGAGGGATGTCAAAATGGTTTGGGTTGCAGCAAACAAAGTTGCATCTTCTGGTCTATTTATAATGCCCCCCTATACGTTGACCTGGATTGCTGTCTTGGACCCATCAAACAATATTGATGCATAGCTCAAAATGTGACAAGAACAGTTTCTAGGGCTAAAGTTTAGTTTGTGTTACGTCGGATGTTCGGATGTTAACTAGAAAATTAAATATAATATAATTATAAAAGTAATTGCACAGGAGGAGACTAATTTGCAAAAGGAATATATTAAGTCTAATTAATCCACTATTAGTAAATGTTTACCGTAACACCATATTGTTAAATCATTAACTACTTAAGATTAATAGATTTATCTCGTAAATATGTAATTAATTTTGTAATTAGTTTGTGTTTAATATTTCAAATTAGTATCAAACATCCGATTTGACAGGGCTAAACTTTAGTCCAACGTCAAACCTTTTATCTCTAAAATGCAATATTCAGTTAATTAATATGCACACTTAGGCTAGCCTCAGTTCAAGTTTTATCATAATTATTGTGACAAAGTTTTTTTAAGAGAGAAGAAATGAGTTTCATAGGGATAAAACTCTTTTGGCATGATTAACAACTCTATGTGAGTCATGAAATTAAATGTCTATAAAATCGTAAAATCAATCTAGTTTTCTGATACAACGATAAATCTAATATATTTTTTTGAATGATTTTTTGCTTTGTTTTCCATCCGAGTGAGACCGTTCATGATCAACAATGCTAGATATACAAGAATACATTTACCTCTTGGCGAGATAGAAATGTTGAGATCCGTCCATTGTCTGCTGTTGAGATCCGTCCACAGTCTGCAGCTGGTGTCAATTAGAGTTGAACAATCCCTATATAGTTAACAGGGCCAGTTTGATAGGGATCTATAGTTTCTTAAAAAAAGGAAAGGCTTTGTTTTAATTTCTCAAGAAACTTTCTTTCAATAGGGCTTTTGTTTGTTAGAAAACCATTTGATCTTTTTTTTTCGAACACGATCTTGTATTAAATATTGCCCATAAACACTGACGGAGCTACCTTGGGGCCATAGAGGGCTATGGCGCCCCCTCGCCATGCATCAAGTTCCATGATAATCATGTACACATAGCTCTTTTACATACGTATTTTCACATAGTTTACTCATATATAGTTGTATACATACTCTTTTGTATGTTACTACTTGTCTTAATCGATTAGATATTTGTTACATCCAAGCTTATTAGCTACTCCTTTCTAAATATCTGTCATTTGCACTTCAAAAAAACATCTTTGACTAATATATAACAAAAATATTAATATTTATGTTATATAATTAGTATCATTAGAAAAATCTTTGAATCCAGTTTTTAATACATTTATTTAGAGATATAAATGTTGCACATATTTTCTATAAAAGTATAAATCGATTCAAACTTATGATACGGACACCAATAATAACAATTATTTAGGAAAAAAAAGTATTTGGTATTCTAATAGTTCGTGTTGTCATGCTTGCCTATCGTTTGGCCACTGCTTACTTTCGGGGCTAGCTCCGCCACTGCCCATAAAGAATGCCTAACTAAACTAATATCGGGGGAAAATTGGACTAAAAATAAATGTCCAAAAAAATCCTATCCAAAATAGGGTTGACTCTGTATTTGAGTCATACCATACCACATGGTTTCACATCATCCACTCCTGAAAACGGAAGAATCTCACTGAGCTCGTTAACAATACAATTTCAACCCTTTCCGAGGTACTTCTAGTGAAGTGCATATGCATTACCAACAAACTCATCTTATCTGAGATGGCATGTCATGATCGACAATTGTGTTCACATTTTAGTTGGTTTGTTAGTATTAAGTTATAAATTAAGTTACGTTCCATGTCTATATAGAAGTATCTCCCAATGAGATATATGGTTGTCATGTTTGTTTGATCGTTTCGGTGACTGATAAGCCGGCTAAAGCTGTTTTTGGTTGTTTTGTTGTGAGAGAATGTTGTTGGTGTCCCATTGCCATGTATGTGGTCATCCTTCGGCGATGCAGACGCAGATCGATATACAACTCGCTCCTGATTAGTTAGGAACTACTATATATTATGCATGGGATAGTTAACTGAGCTAAGTAATGGGTTTGACTTTGCACAAAAGCCAAATTAACAAGTGATGGAGCCCACGACAATGTATGTGCGAACGCACGTGTCCCTAACATGCGTCAAACAAGCTAGTAAGTGAGCTCATGACAATATGTAGATGCAAGCCACCCCCTCCTCCCTCGAGCAGTGGCAGATTCAGAAAAATAAGGATAAATTATCTCATAAATATTTCATCTCTATCCTCTCCTTGATTAGGTACAAATTTGTAGGAGGGATTTCATGGTCCGAGCAGCGGTATTGGGGGCTCCAGCCCTTGTAAGGGTGAAGGTGGTCTCACTAATAGAAGCAAATTGCAAGCCTTAATCAACAATCAACTTGACCACTTGGGTATTAGACTGGGATATAAATACACAGAAAACCCCTGAAAGAATCAAACAGTAATGGCCACTTGAGTTCAACCTAGCTAGTACTGAACAAGATGGTGTGTGTGCTAGGCTAGCTGTCAGCAACTCAAGACAGAGATTGGTCATGCATTCCTCTAGTTTAATTATGCTCGCATATATATCAACTATTAATGTTTCTTGTGTGACGTCACACCTATATATCCATGTTGTTCGTTTTTTCTTAAGGTTATTTTGATCCAAGCCATTGCAATTCTTCAAGTTATAAAAAACGCCATTACAAATCATCTATTTGGAGATCTGCCATTATAATTCCATCTCTCCCACATCCATACCATTTTGTACATGAGTTGTGTATAAGAGCCCATTGTCAGCTACATATGTGTAACAGATCGCAAACGGGCGTCAAGTGCCGCAACTCCGTCAGACCCAGTCCGCCCGAGGATGCCTCGCCGCGCTCGCCACCTCCACCACCCAGCGCCGGCCACACACGTCCCGCAGCCGGAAGACGTGCGCAGCACACTCTACGGTGTCGGCGGGAGAGAAGAATGGCGTGTGCCAATAGCAGGGCTGGCAGGACGCCTCCCTCGCCGGACCCCGCCGCCGCGTCAAAGAAGTCAGTGAGCCGTCCGGCGCCCTCGCCTACCGCGTCGTCTGCTATGACTCCGCCCGCCGCGGACTGCGGCGCGCCGGCAAGGTGGTTTTGATTGGCGTTGCTGGCACGCCGCTGCTCATCCTACGCCGACGCAGACCGTTGACTCATCTTCGACAGCGGCGTCGGTCTTTTTCATACTCTCTTTCTCCCTCCTTGAGTCTTGGTCCTTCTCTGCCTCGCCCGTCCCCGGTCACCATGCCTGCCGTGCTCGTACCTCCCTCAGGCCGAGGACACGTTCCCACCGCTTGAGCATGCCACAACTCGTGAGCTCCCACAGCCCGGAATTGTCGCCGCCCGCCACTCCCGCAGCCGACGACCCTGCATGCGCAAGCACCCGCCGTTAGAATCTCTGGTACAGATGCCCGCTGTAGGACTCGCACCCGCGGCCGCGACGATGACCATGCACGCTACACATCTAGCTCTTGGGCGTCCATGAATGTTCCGTGGCAACCGTCTTGCCTTGCTCTCCTGTCTGGGCCGCGCCACAGCCTTTGCCCGGAGCCTCGCCACCGGCGACTCAGGTCGGTTGGGATTCTTGATGTCGTTTTCCTACTTGTTCTGGAGAGTGTTTCTTAATATTTTTTTGGTGACAGCTTGATTATGTAAAGGATGCTTGGACGAGAATGTATGTACATCGACCCAATCCTTGTAATTTTGCTCGAAATTAGTAGTTTTTTTTTTTTTGCAGACTTCAGTAATCGTTCTTGTAACATATCAATAGACGGGAGCCATCCCTGACGTTCATGTGCTCAAGCTCGCCCTGAGCCCAGGACGTCCTAGGGGAGCTCGTCGCAGAACACGATAACGGACTATGAGAGGCTGCCGGCGCGTCCATGGTGAGCCGGCGAGGATCAAGGTTGGCAACCTGAGGAGCTAAGAGCAGCGGTGCTGACGAGCACGGACGCCTAGTGGGCGAGTCGCGCCTCGGGGCTGCCGGCGCGACCTCCAGATGGACCAGTGCGGCGCTGCCCAGAAGCTCGTCGACCGCGCGTGCGTCGCCGTCGATGCAGAGGACGCATACCTCTTCCACGCTGTATGTTCCCGTCAGGCAGAGCGGCGGCGCGCGAGAGCGCAGCGAGGCATCCACGAGCGGGCTGGGTCTAACGGAAGAGCCGGACACTTGACGTCCATTCACGTTCCTGTACACATATGTATCTGATAATGTGCCCTTATACACAACTGGTGTACAAAATGGCATGGATGTGAGAGAGATGAAATTATAATGACAGGTCTCCAAATAGACGATTTGTAATGGCATTTTTCAGAACTTGAAGAATTGCAATGGCTTGGATCGAAATAACCCTTTTCTTAATGTTCTTTTAACATCTTGCATTGTCCCTTTATTATATTACTACCCCCACTTAATTATCTATAATTTAGGTGTCTGAATTTTTATTATTGTTCAAGGAATATGTAATTTTATCATTGTTTGACTATAGGAAAAAATTATAAGTTGTGTCTTATAAGTTGTCCTTTTAATTGTACTATTTGGGGTCTAAGATTGTCAACTTCCTTACTCTTCCATTTCAGATTATAAGTTGTTTTGGCTGTCAAATCTTTAGTTTGAAATAAACAGTAATCAATTTATTCCGGCTGGTGAAGTTGCACATATTCTTTGTAGTATGCTGACTACAAAGTAGAAGACAACAAAAATGTTATCTTGGGTACGTACCACAACATTCCGTTGTAGTCTAGGTGGTTAGGATACTCGGCTCTCACCCGAGAGACCCGGGTTCAAGTCCCGGCAACGGAAATATTTTTTATTTTTGGTTTTCTTTGTTCTGGCTTGCTTGACATCATGCATAAAATCCAATGACAAACCAAGATCCATTTCCATGTTCATTTTGCTGCTACATATGCTCCCATACATGCCCTGCAGGCCTGCTCAAGTATTCAGGGCTGCTACATCATAAATGCTCTGTCATGCACAAGGCCGCCGCCGCAGCTGGGGTGGGGTCACTTGGAAGTATTCAGGGAAGCGAACCACACACAGGTTCAGTTCAGTTCAGTTCAGTTCAGTCACGCGTTCGCTCCAACAATACAAAAACGTTACTGAGCATGTGAAATGAAAAATAAATAATACTAGGCACTTCCGTTGATTCTTCTGCGTTCCAAGAAGAATGCTGGCACGGATTACAAGCATGATCTTGCGCTTACCAGCTCTATTCAAATCCATGCAGTCTCTGCACAAGCCCAAACTGCAATCAAGCCTTATAGTTCAATCAAATGTCAAGGAACTGGCTAGAGTTCCTCAAATCCTTCTTCATCCGCGTCCTCCTCCATTCTTCCAAAATGAATCCGGAAGCTATCCATCTACCAATACCAGGAAAAGGGAAATTAATCGTTTGTTCAAAGTGCCGCCAGAGCTATTTACTGGCCCTGCATTATTCCAAACCTAAGGATGATATCACTAGAAGGATTTGCTGGAAAGATTCTTGGTAAGGTTCTAATGATATTTATTGTTGCATAAATCTGCAAACTAGTATCACAGGTGGTGAGCAAGAGCAATCCAGGTCTTCCTTCAGGCCATGGATACAGCGAGAAGTTGCACCGGTTGCTATTTCTGAGCTAGCAATCTACTGGAGATTAATAAATTCCACTTTTCTACATAGGTTTCACATGTGAGTGTGCTTTCTTTTCTAGGGACAGACTTGATGTAAGGATCTGATCTCTTGGCTGACCAACTACACAAAACATTACAAATGGATAGTCTGGGAACAGGTCTTGACATTTAAAAGGCCACTAGGAACTATGGCCGCCTACCAAAAATCCCAGCTGGGGCCTGGGGGTCAGATTTATAATAAATTTCCTGGCAGAACTGTCACCATACAAAGCAGTGAGTGACCTACTAACATTACTGGAGTTGGTTTTTGACGAAACTTTTAGTATCTGTACCTTTTTCCTCTTACAGTCTAAATCGCTCCAAATCAACACACAATGGTCCTCAATGATTTATTTGCAAGTACATGTTTTCTTATGCAAGGGTCAGTAGTATGTTGGTAATATATTTTATACAGAATCGACGATGAGAACTAAACATAGGCCATCTAAAGGTAAAAAACCCTGCACTTTTTCATCTGGATCTTGGCAAAAAAGTTAAAGATAGTTCTAGACATACGTCACATTGGCATTTTAGGAAATATTTGAATTTAGATGTCATGGTGTCTACCAGAAATCAATCAGAATTTGCTATAATTGTCCCTCTAAAAAGATATATTCTGACAAAGGAATTTGAAATCATGGCAATGATAATGATCCCAAGATCTTCTCAGATTATCCTCAAAATTACTGTAAATTGAAAAAAAAAATCAAGCAGAAGTTATTCATTGGCTAACCTGTGCATCTGAAAACCGCAGCTGTTCTGCGACAAAAAGCATTCTGCCATATTGTTCCCATGGAGTAGCTAGATCGAAGCCAATATCCTTTGCAACATTTTCATATTGCACAAAGCTGACTCGAAAGCCCTGATTGAAGAAAAGCTTTTCCAGATTGTCCTGTTCCAAGCCCAGCAAAACAACATACAGAGCAACTGTTATTGACAACACATTTAAAAGATAATATGTGATTTTGACATATATATTTAATCAACCATGTCCATTGGTGCTGTACAGTCTCGAAAATGGGGCAGCTCTCCAATGAAGATACTTCCTTTCATTGCTAAATTGCTTATGACAAGCAAGAGATTTTCCAAACTTTTGGTTGTGGGCAGAGGTAAACCCTGCAATTCCAATAAAACTTCATTTTAGAACAAGAAGACTACCCAGCTGCTGTTATTGAGTATTGACTGTACTAACATTCATATATACCATAACTGAACTGCTGTTGTGCTCAAGGCCAATGAAAACACTTGTAAATTCACTTATATAAATATGTTTTTCTGGATAGAATTAAATAAGATAATAAGGAAACAAACTAAAAATTTATCATGCTTACAAGTTAAGCAAGTTACCTGCAGTACCCACAAGCTGAGCCTATTCCCACTGAAACCATTTTTGCTCAACCCCGTCTGTAAATCATGGGATTCCAAAGAAGTATGAAGCAAGACACAATTTCGCGACACTTTCGCTCCAGTTCCTGTGAACCATAAGAAACATAAATGCGCATGAGTTCTTGGCAATCATTACCAAAGCTTTAAGTTTTCTTTAGAGAAGTAAGAAAACCATTCATAAGCCACTGAATAGGTTCATGTTCTAAAACATGCTACTCATTATGAGCCCAATATGTTTTTGAATAAACAGCCCAATATGTCAGTGAGGCATAGCACAAGAACTTATTAGAGGAATACAGGGAATGAGCTTGTTACATTTTAATGGTTACTACAACATCTGCTTTTAAATAATTGACATTTGTGATGATAAGCTATCTTTTTTCATTACTACATCTATTTTTTGAAGGACCAATGAGCTTGACAAAATTTTATATCTGAGGGCTCAAAATCCAGCCAACAAATTGTTTTTTTAAAAAAACTTTGAATCTTCAGCCAAACAATTATGGTAGTGCCTCAACTGGACTAGATAGGTTCAGGCACTAATGGTGGCATATTGTGGAAAATAAATAAAAAATACATATGTTTTGATTGAACTATAGCATAAACATGGGAAAGGAAGCCGTATCATGTATTCTTCAAAACAAACGAAAAGAAGAAACTTGTGACTGATAAGTCTCGACTACACCTCTTAGCTGCTGAGTTGCTGCAGTGAATACTTTTCCTGGTGACACATCATATATAACAGACAACCTTGGCCAGTTCAGCCTGTACGGACGAGTATCCATTCCATCTGTCAATAGAACAATCTACAAGGAATGAGATAACATATTCTCAAACAGTTGGAAGCAAAGAGTATAGCATAACATTTACTTAAATTTACCTGTCTAATATCTTCTGAATTATTGATCAAATTCTGTAATTTGTCATCAATATATCTGGTTGTTAGCCTATAATGATCTTGCCAAGGCACTGCATGTGAATCTAGATAACCAGTATCATGATGTCCCACATCAAGTGAAAGAAGAACAGCAGCATATGGATCGATGAAAAGAGGATCTGCAAGCATAGCTTTGTTAAATTACATTCAAACTAACATAGAACATATATAGAGCTAAAGAAGCCAATACTCTATAGTGATTATTATCAAAGATTTCCCAGGAAAAGAATACAGCATGGTTCAAACATTAGCGAATATGTCATCGGCATTTGCCTCATGACTCATGAGAAACATCGACATCTTTAAATTTGATTAAATGACTAGAAAATGAAGTCAAAGCACATAACATAAGTTGCACTAAGCCATCTGCACACGTAAATATTTTTCTAATCAAGTTTGTACCTAAGTTGTACTAAGAGGTTCTCAGCCATAAAAAACATAATAATGAATTTTGTTCCTACAATTTTGCAGTACAGTAAACCAACACATTGTTGTGAAACAGCAAATAATGTGAAAACGGCAGTCTGACAATATAATACAAATATTGATCTACCACAAAAGAAATAACAGGACAGCAACAGAAGACACCTGTGTACTAATATAGAAATTTTCCTATATTTTCTCTGTTCAAGCTAAGCTGCCACATTTTTTTATGGGAATCAATAAACCCTAAGCTGCCTCATTTGAAGCGAAAGAATCATAACAATCGGATTCCAGTATCCACAGTGACATTGCAATATGACTCAAAAGTTTTTCACTTCCACCCAGGTCATATATAACTGGATAATTTCTCATAACATGTAGCCCGACTTCCTATCAAGTATTAAACCTGACCACCAGATTGTTCCATTCCCTTTTTAAATGAGTTCACAATAAACGTCAAAACAGCATGCAATCCACCAAGATTTCACCCTGCCCAAGTGAAAGAGAATCCCGATTGTAGGTAGCACGTGATGAGCAATTATAGTTTCTGCACGATTCGTCGAACAGGTGGTGTGCAGTTCAGCAGTACTAACCCAAACCGTAACGTCAATCAAAGCAACAACACCGGAAAAGTGGCCAGGTATACCTGAGCGGCGAGACTCCTCGTCGCGGATGCGAGCGGCGCGGAGGGCGGTGAGGAGGAGCTGGTCGACTTCGTCTGGCTCCGGGAGCGGGCCTCCGCGGGGCGCGCTGGCGGCATTAGCCGACGGCCGCAGCGGCGAGCGCCTCCGGCTGCTCCAGGAGGAGGAGCAGTGTGGTAGATGTGGCGGCGGCAGAGCCAGAGACCTGCGGCGTGCGGACGGGGCCACCGGCGGCCGCGGCGCGGCGAGCCTCGGCAGCGAGGGCATGTGCCGAGCCGACGTCACGTGCTCAAGTCGTTCAATTCCAGTTTCCAGCGAGGCAGGTCCAGTAGCATTCGAACCATAGGAGCAGCGTTCAATTCAATTCGAAAACAGTTTTCAATATCCCGTAGGTAACCACATCGTTTTCAATATTTAACCTGATCGAAACCGAATTTTTGGATGAACTTGAATTCAAATTGAAATATGAAATACTAAATTTGAAAATGAAATCGAAATGATTTAGACGTTTTCCGACCGTTTTCAATCTTTTCTACTATTTATTCAGAATATCCCGTTTTTGAAAATTCGGTTTGTACCATTTTTGGCTCACTAGAAGTCTAGTTGTAAGGACTATAAAATGTGTTGGTGTTATGAACCCAGGGGGTCAAGACCACCGGTTAGTAAATTTATATATTGTGTGTTCCCTCTCCCAGACGTGATACAAGAAGAACACAAAATTTATCCTGATTCGGGCAAAGAAGGCCTTACGTTCAGCGGGGGAGGATGAATTGTATTATCTCACACCGAAGTGCTCGTACAGGGGGTACAAGCAAGTTTTCACGGGAGTGCTCAGGATGAGCTGAGGCCTAGGACTGGCAGGGCTATCCTAGGCGGTCGGTTGATTGCTTGAGATGTTGATCAAGCAATCGGGGGTGTGGTGTATGCGGGTCAGAGCTGATGTCCGAATGTCTCAGCCCCCTCTCCCCCCAGGTCTATCCCGGCGTCCCCTTTTATAGATCAAGGAGATGTACGGGAGTACAGAGCCCTAAACTGTAGCGGCATGGGGGGCGTGTCCGCGGCGCCATGCTTGCGATGGGACGTCGACCGCTGTAGCGGCGTTGCATTCCCGTCCTTCCGGTGTTTCGGAGTATGGTGATGGCGGACTGGACGTTGTAGCACGTCATGGCGCAGCAGGGTTGACCTTCTGTAGATGGGTGCGAGTCCCACAGCTGAAGCGGGACGGAGCGGATAGGACGGGTCCCATGCCGAGAGTGGTTGGAGACGATGGTCGAGCCCCCTGGTCGAGGGGGGTCGAGGCCGGCGTGACCCTGTCGCATCCCTGAAGACACAGTCGAGGGTCGTCCTGTTCATGACTCGAGGGGGGTGCCTCTAGAGTCCGTACCTGCGACGTGGCTACAGCGGCAACACAGTTGATGGAGGTCCAGGGCATGAGCGGTGAGTTGGTGGATTTGACCGTGGTAGTGGGCGCTCATGGCGTTAGGCGGGGGCAGGTAAGCGCATCGGATCCCCTTTACCCCATACCGGGAGCAGGTAAGTCAGTCGAGCTTCCTTCTCAGGGGTCGTTCGTTCGGACCCCTGTCCGTCATTCGAGGGGTCGAGGCGGAGGGGTCGTTCGTTCGACCCCTGTCCGTGAATCGGGGTCGAGGCGGAGGCGGAGGGGTCATTCATTCGACCCCTGTCCGTAAGTCGAGGTAGAGGCGGGGGGTCCTTCGTTCGACCCTGTCCGTTTGTTTTTCTAGTAATGTGCCGACCCACGACTGGTTGTTGTCGACGGTGAGGGAGACCTTTGTGTGATGGGCCTTTCTCCATTGATTTGAACGGCTGATCGGATTCTGTCTTAAAAAAGGTTGCTATGTTGAGCGTTAGTTTATCGTAGGTTTACGGTACCCCTTACCTTTGTACCCGACAAAATGGTTCTGTTTTTAATATAAAAAAGGGTCTATCCATGAAAAAATGTGTGGCATAGATCCTTTCAGGGGCTGTTTGGAACACGAGATTTTTTCTTGTTCCTGTACTTTTTCCTGTGAAAATGAACTGATTCCTGTAAAATTTCAGCGCAATTTCTATAAAATTCCTGCGTTCCAAACAGGCCCTGAAAGAGTTAAAGCCGGAGCCAGGAAGAAACGCTATGAGACTCTTAGAAAAATTGTAACTCTTTGTATACAATCTTGGTTAAATATGATTTTTATATAAAAATTTTAGCTCTCGACTAGATATACTACTTTTACCTTTTAGGGATCGGAATGCAGAAATTTTATGGGAATTGCGCAGGAATTTTATAGGAATCAGTTTATTTTTACAGAAAAAAGTAAAGGAACAGGAAAAAAATTCTCCGTTCCAAACAAGCCCTTAGTTTTTTTATTTAAGTTCGTTAAGATATTAAAAAATAAATAAAGTTTTAACAGTATATTAATTATGTATGTACGCTTGTTGCCATAGAAAAATCATCTTTTTTCTTATATGGTGTTAAATAGATATAGTACTTTTTATATGAAAGTTCCGGTACCTGTTAATTGTTATGCACTTGGTCCGACGGGTTAATATTTCATATTGATTTTTTATGTACCAACTGTGCATAATTCCGTTCGAGTTAGTTTTTTTTTTCTGAAATTCTTGATATTTTGTAAGCTCGTGTTTGTTTTTTATCTAGCTTTACCATTTTCACTTTTATTTTGAATTCACATGTAGAAATAGAACACGGTTGAGGAGTTTTCTAACCGTTTTCATTCCTATATGAGTACGTCCACACGCAATTAAAAATTGTATTATCCCATTTTTTTTTGTGTGTGGGGGGGGGGGGGGGGGGGGGGGGGGGATTCTGTGTAAGAGCATATCTGGTTTTTCAAAAAAAACAATCGGTGTTTTAAACGATTGATAATAAATTTGGAAGTATATTTGTTTCGCTTATTAATTATTCCTAAAATCTAGCTTTAAAAATAGAAGATAAAGTATGAGATCGGGGAGGGGAATGAGGAGCTCGCTACGGACATGCTAGGGTGCATGGTGGAGCTCCAGCAAAACACATAGCTGCTAGCCATACAAGCTGTTGCCGTGAATGAAAAAGTAAAGTTTTAGATAACATATATTGTTACAGTGTCACTAAAGGAAAGAAAATAACAGAACAAAATTTTTGATGTATTCTACAACTAAGAGCAAAATCGTCTTTTCCGTTGTCCGTTAGAGGTGAATTTGATGGAAATGGCACACAAGTAAAAGAAACTTCAGACAAAGGTGCTGAGAAACTTTTCAAAATTTTAATGGTATACAAGTAATAAGGATATTTGATAATGGCACACAGGTAATTAAAAGGCTCCTTCTTTATTATGTGCCTTCTTTGCAACTTCAGATAAAAGAGTCGCCGAACTTCGGCAATGGCAAATCCGAAACCACAATTCACTGACAAAACGCATGATTCGCAGTGCCACTTTGCTAATTTTAACCGGACGTGAACTGTATTCTAACAATTACAGTAATATCTTACGGAACGAGTTCCTGATGTACAAACAGGAACAGCAACACTCTCAGAACTTTTTGATGAATTCGTAGATGTGCTCGTTGACCTCCTCTGGCTTCTCGAGGTGGATGAAGTGCGCGGCGCCTGCGATGACCGCCACCTCCTGCAGCCCCGGCACGTCGCCCTTGAGCCCGCCCTTGTGTATGTACTCCTGCACCCCCGTGTAGTTGTACGACATGGCATCCTCGCCGGCGATGTACTTGGTCGGCACGGTCACCTTCGCCCCAGTCCATGGCGCCGTCAGCTCCCAGTTCCTACACAGCGCAGATAGTTAGTCATCATTAGTAGCGAAACCTACAAACGATGTGCTCCGAATTGAATTGTTTGGTTCCTACAAAAGATGCAGTTCTTACAGGTCGAGGCAGCGGTAGAAGTTCATGGCGCCGGCGAACCCGGTCTGGTCGAACTTGGCGGCGAGCCAGTCAACATACTCCTCCGTGAGCCAAGGCGGCAGCGGGATATCCTGGTCCAGCGGGCCCCACCACTCAGGCGACAGCGAGATGGCGCCAGTGTCACGGGTGGTGAGGATCTTCCTGAAGATGAACCGGGTGTCCATGCGCGCGAACTCGGCCTCCATGACGCCGGGATCCTGCAGCCGGAGCAGGTAGTAGCCGTCGCCGTAGAGGCGGCGGAACGCCTGGATCGGCGGCAGCGTCGGGTCACGCGGCATGAAGGCGACGCTCATGTTGACGAGCGCGCGCACCCGGTCCGGGCGGAACGTGGCGAGGTGCCACGCTAGGAGCGCGCCCCAGCCTTGGCCGACCACGAACACCTTCGGCAGCGAGAGCGCGTCGAGGACTCCCACCACGTCGCCCACGAGGTGGAAGGCCGTGTAGGAGGTGTGGGACGCCGGCGCTGTGGAGTCGCCGTAGCCCCGGAGGTCTGGGGATAGGCAGCGGTAGCCCCGCGCTGAGAGGGAACGTAGCTGGTGGTGCCATGAGTGCCAGAGCTCCAGGAAGCCGTGTAGGAATAGCACCGTGCCGTTCGCTGTGCTGGAGCCGGCCTCCGCCACGTGGACCTTGATGCCGTTCACGTCCAGCGTATGGTGGGTGATGCTCACGCCCTCCAACGCCGTCGCGGCAGCCATTTCTCGAATCCTCGATCGATTGATCTTTCTCTGCTGCTGAAGCAGTGCGTCTCTCTGTCTTTGAGTTGTTGTCTGCCTGTCAGTCAGACGATCTGGACCGTCGATTATAAACAAAGAGCTTTACACATCATAAACGCTGCCAATATGGTCTGCTTTGGCTGGTTGCAGGGGATGCTACAAGGGCATCTTTGATATTCGATCTATAACCAGCGCCTGTCCTCACTCACTCGCCCAGTATTTGTTGCTGTCCGGCCGGGTCCGAAGAAGCATCTTTTCAGGTCAGATTCCGATAGCCTGCCGCTTGTGAGCTGACAAACTACATGCTGACTGTACTGTACTTCAACAAATACTACAGCCAAGGAAGGAATAGCACAGGAGATCGTCGAGACGAACTGTTATTTTCCAGTATACTGTATTTTTCTAGTAACCATGATAGATGGATCAACATCCAAACATGGTGACGGCCTACGTCGCCGTCCTCTCCATCCTCCTCGCCGTCATCCTCCTCCTTGGTCGCCGTTGTCGCAGCAGCAGCAAGATCAATGGCAAGAACAAACCACCGAGCCCTCCCTCGCTCCCCGTCCTCGGCTACCTCCACCTTCTCCGGAAGCCGGTCCACGCGGCGCTGGCGCGCCTCGCCACGCGCCACGGCCCGGTGCTCTCCCTCCGCCTCGGCTCGCGGGACTGGACGCCGTGGTGGTCACCTCCGCATGGCGCCGATCCTAGGATTTGAAGGGCCCTCTGGCGAACTTGTCGCAACGGCCCTTTAGACCAAAAAAATTCTTACAATATATAGATAAATTTTACTTGTATAAAGGGGAGCAAATTCAATAACACTTTTTTAATTTAACATGTCTAATTATTATCAAGAGCAAAAACAATATATTGGTACTTGCCTAACTAATATGATTACCTTAAATAAGAATATAACTCCATCATATTCATCGCTTCTTATAAAAAGATATTTTTTCGAGCGTTTCTTGATGCAAAATCATCAATGACGGTATTAAGATCAATAGTGTCAAGATATCTCAAATACTATACAAATAATTATTAATTAATTTGGATAATAAAAAAATTAAATAACCAAAAGAAGAAAGCAATCCGGTCAATACCTCTGTCACTCTGATCACGTACCTGTCAGTCCGTCACGCGTTGCGATCCCTGATTCCTCTCGCCTGGAGACTGGAGCAGCGAATAGCGTTCAACGTTCTGCGGTCTCGAGGGCGAGGGCGCGAGGCTTGAGGCTTCACGCGATCGTGCGGTGCGGAGGATTGCGGGCAGCGGGCGGTGCGGCGACTTCACACAAGTAGGCGAGGCGACGCGATCGTTTGGGGCTGCGGGCGGCTCCACGTCTCCTCCATGACAAATTGATAGGCTAACAACATGTTGGAATATATACGATATAGGTATAGTGGTATTCTATACATGGGCTTGGGCCCCTCAAAGTCAGGGGCCCTCGGCCGTTGCACAAGCTGCCCTCCCCCTTGGGCCGGGCAGGGACCCGCTCGCGGTTCCGCACGAGTCCACCGTAGACTGCTCTGTCGGCGGCCACCACGTGCCGCGAGGGACGATGCTGCTGGTGAACGCTTACGCCATCCCAGGGACCCGGCGGCGTTCAGGCCGGAGCGGTTCGTCGAGGGCGGCGGCGGCGCGACGGCAGCAGAGGAGCCGCGACCGAGGCCAATGGCTTTTTGTCGCCCGCCCGCCCGCCCGCCGTGGTACTTGGACATCCCAGTGCCGTTGGCCTTCCTTCTCTACTACGCGGCTGCCAGAGCTCGATCGGTCTTGCGCGGCCCTTGAATATTTGCCGACATACTAGTAGTGTAGACAAGTCGATCATGTACCATCAGCACTTGTCAACTTCGCATTCCATAAATATTATAGCTGTCTCCATGAAAACATTTAGATTTTGCTGGCTGAATAACATTAGGGATGACTGAATTTCAATACTACTTCCAATTATTGGCGCTCTGAATTATTTGCTGTCAAACAAAATCTAGAACAAACTAAAACCAAATGCCATTATTAATGTTCCAACAAAGAGACTTGTACATTAAAACCAAATGGAATACCAGTACGAATGATTGCATTTTAATACTGCTTCAATGATTGAATATTATGTTCAATCATTGAGACTTGTACATCCAAATCATAGGACAAAGGTATTTCATTAAAATGCACAACATCCATTCTATTTTAGACCAATATATCTCTACTTTTTTTAACATCATACATATATACATTTGCCACTTATCAAAAAAAAATCTCACAAAGAGGTACATCATTCCCCTTTAGAAATATATCATATATTGTATATTTATCTACATTTCATTAGGTTATCCAACACCACCTCCTAACGGTACACCTTCTCTAGGCTTATTTAATTATAAAAGCAGAGGTACACCTTCTCTTCTCTAGGCTTATTTGGTAGTCCTACGGAGACGGGTGGACGGATTACTAGTGGGCTTGTCTCATAATTTAATTTTTTTTCTATTTTAAAAATCCGATTTCTGCACAACCATTTCTAGTTTTCTACGGGCGATTCTTAAGAACCCGCTTGTAGAAATGTTCCATTTCTACTAGCCCCCATCGCATACGGTTGTGAAAAACGCCAATAAAAATGGTTTAACAACCGCATGTATAGTACCGTTTTGTACTAGTGAAGGTGACAATGTAACAGGAAAACATGTAGTAGCGAGGGTTGAGAATCGATCCATGGATTATCATATCTGTTTTCTTGTCCTTATCTCAAGAAAGAGTAGTAGTATTGAAGTTATAGATGGAGATCTTGTTTCTCTTATCCAACCCTCAATAACATGGCACGAGAATACAAAGTAGACAAATATGTGAGAAAATCATCTCTTCATTAGTCATTATAAGTATACATATATATAAAGTCTCTTTGTATAGATGTAGTCTTCAATGTATATATCGTAGTCTCTAAGACATATATGATATAAGCCATTACTCCTCTAATTAAGGAATTATTCTTAATGATGAGAAGTGGTGTACCGAGAAATTTCTTTTTTTTTGTCATCAAGTATGGCTCATGTAACACCAAAGTTATATGGCTATCTGCAATTTTCATCATCTATATTCATCCTCTAAAAAGAATATTCTATCTTTGTCAGCGAGATTTCTTTCTCTATACAAATTTCTTCTGCACCCATCATCCTATATATTTCATACCAATAATAAGATTTATTTATCACTTTATTTAAATATATCCATGTGAGATCTTGTTTTGTTGGATTTATTGAAACAAATTTAACTGTATCAATAAAATTTAATTTAACTTTTTATTCTGTGAGTTATAACATTTTTTACCTCGTTCAAATAGTAATGTACGTAGACCAAAGACATGGGACCCACAAACGCATGCTTCCTCCATCCCTCGGCCAGCCTCTGCGTGCGTCCGCAAAACCGCTGGGAATAGCGCTCACACGCGCGTAGGGTCGCCCGTATTGCGGTGCGGACAAATTTTACTGTAAAAGGATACTCCAATACGGGTTGCAGTACCTAGTGCGCATAGCCTAATGATCTACTGTGACTTTGGTCTTGGGTCTAAAAAGGGATTGATGGGACAGAAAAGAAAGGATGTTGCCGTGTGCATGAACAAGGTAGGAGCTGCAAATCGATTTATGCATGTTGTGATGAGGGGGATTCGAGATTTTTTTTTTGTCTTTTCCTAGGTTAATTAATTGAAAATATCAAAAGAATCAATGGTTCATACTTGCTTGAAGTAAAAAGCTCTTTTACTGCAATTTAGCAACTTAACATGGTCTTAAAACATTTGTTCCACGAGAGGTTCGTGCTTGCAGGCATAAATTCTTCAGGATATAAGATGAAAGAACACTTAAAAATAACATGAAAGTGCCACTTTAAACATAACATAGGCCTTGTTTAGATCCAAAAGAATTTAAAATTTTGATACTGTAGCACTTTCGTTTATATGTGATAATTATTGTCTAATTCTGGAGTAACTAGATTCAAAAGATTTGTCTCATAAATTACAGATGAACTGTATAATTAGTTATAATTTTTATCTATATTTAATACTACATGCATGCGTTTAAAGATTCAATAAAGGTTCGATATGATAGATAATTTGGAATTTTGAAGGAAACTAAACAGGCCAGCATAAATTCTTTCACTTGAAGCGTGGTCGATCGAGTTCTCAAACTTTACTCACTATAGCACGCAACACACCATGCAGGGGAGTCTTTCAGATCATCAAAGAGCGGCGATTCAGATCCGCCACTACGCCAGCAGCGTCATGTCCAATCCCACCTCCTGGGTAAGGTTTGGTTTGGGTAGTACGTCACCTAATGCATACTTCATGAGGTGGTGTATCGTAAGTTCATCTCATGAATTTTGGGGACTCAACTCATTCCCTGTTCATATACTAATTATTAGTTTGTCAGAAATAAGTTGATGATAAATTAACTCATTCTATTCTATTCTACACAAACCAAATAAATAAAAAAATAAAAAATGAGAAGAAGATGGATCACCTTATTTCTCGAACCAAACACATGAAGATGGACCATCTTATTTCTCGAACCAAACACATCCTAAGCAACCAAGACCGGGGGTCTCCCTGAGCCAGACTCTAACCTAGTCCTCAGGATCTCCCAAACTCTGAATGCGAGCGGGCAGGTGATGAAGATGTGATCAATGGTTTCAAAGGGTCGCAAAGCAGTTCGGGCAGTAGGAATCCTCAAGAGGTCCAATATTCTTATCGCAGATATTTGTATGCCAGATTGCCAGTTCAGCCAACCATGGTAGAGGAGCCCGCCAAAAAAGTTCAGCTTGCCAAGAAGCTTGCTGCCCCAAATCCGCCGAATCGTCTCATGAAGTTCAGGGGTGTTGGCCTGCATTAATCGGTAGTCACTTCGAATCAATTATGTTTGATTTCAAGCAACAGTAGCCTTCCAAATTCTCATTCTAGATACTCAATATAATATAGCTTGCGTTGATAGCATTATATACGCTCAGCATATAGAGACAACCTGTCTTAATTTTCAATAAAGTACAGTAGGGGCCATTCCCCTTCTGTTTCAGATAAAAAAAAGCATATAGAGACACCGGTGTTTCAAAACTTGAGTACGGACCGTCTGTACCGTTCTTCTGTGCTACTGATAGTGGATCATAGATTTAATTTCACTGTTCACGCGTCAGCCATATATCCGCATGAAAACACCGTGCAAGCGATCGGTCCGTATCTAACTTGTTTCTGTTCCTTTGACGCTATTGTACCTGTGTTGCGTTGCATCGAACACGTATACTTTCCTAGTACAAGATGATTAATTTATATTATTTTTTATAAGGACATGTATATTACGAGTATATTATTATAACGACAGAACACAGGGTATTATCAGTTTGATTGTTACAAATAAATGTAATATAGAAAAAAAAAACATGTAAGACTTGATATCGTCAATATGTTACAATGGATCAACCGAGACTAAGGAGACTGCGTGCGATCTGTCAGCATCACATATGGATGGGTCACTCCACAGACACCTTCATCTATAGCTATATATACACGTACGTACCCATCATTCGTAGTACGTACGTAGTATCATCCATTGTTATTGCCATTATACATGGTCATCAAGAGGAAACGGGACGGCAAAAAAAATGCGATGGGAAGATCGAAGGGATCGTCTTTGAGTAGGCAGCTAATGACCCAACAAGCAAATTAACCCGCGTCATATATAGCTCACGCTCAAGCTGAGCCGTCGGCCTTGGAATCGCCGACATCGTCGCCGTCCGCCTCGTCGGCGGACGATGGCCCCGGGGCGCTGGAGTAGCCATCAGACGACGGCCCTGGTGCGTCGGATGACTCAGACGACGATGGCGCTGGTGCGTTGCTAGCAGAGGGCCCGGATGATGCCGCCGCCGCCGCCGGAGCATCAGCAGCCGGCGCGCTGGCACTGCCGCCGTACGCCGGCGCGTCACCACCAGACGGGCCGCTGGCAGCAGGGCCCTCAGAACCTGCGCCGGCGGGAGCTTCCGCGGAGCCTCCGAACGGCGCCGCCGCCCCGTAGGAGGGCGCCCCGGCGTCGGAGGGTGGCAGGGCGATGCCCGCGGACATGGAGCCGGATGCGTCGGTGATGAGGTCCAGCGTGATGCGCTGCAGCTTCTCGAAGTCGACGCTGAAGTTGACGACTTCGTCCTTGTCGCTGCTGCTGGGGGCGTCCTTGCAGGCGTCCTCGCAGGTGGAGGTGCCGCCGAGCGTGGAGGAGAGCCACGACTTGAGCTCCAGGAACTTGGCGTCGGTGGGCTCCCGGACCAGCCCGTTGAGGTGCGCCACCGCCTCCTCCACGTCGTCGGAGCAGCTGTCGTAGCACTTGAACAGGGTGTTGTCCTTGGCGTTGTTGTACTTGCCGTGCACGAACGTCGCCATCCCGGACCCTTTCTCGGCGGCGATGTTCACGAACAGCTCCGCCAGCTTCCGCGGGGTCGCGTTCTGGCTCTCCGGCTTCGCGGCGAGGCTGTCGGTACAGATCTGGGGGAACTGCGTCTTGGTGCACGCATCCTGCACGGTTGTGTAGCTCACGGCCCGGGCAGCAGCCGTGGCGGAGACGAGGACGGAGACGAGGAGGAGCAGAGGCGCCGTGACGACGACGACGGAGACAGAGGGAGCCATGGCCACCATGGGGGCGATCGCCGGCTGTTCGTTCGCGCGCGTTTCTCTCTCGGCCCGGTGGTAAAGGTGGTGGTGTATGGCGGGTGGTGAGTGCACGGCGGGCTATATATATGTCTGTGTGCGTTGTGAACTGAAGGCGTGGAGGGGCCAAACGACTTGTTCTTTCGGGCCCTTGCGTGTATGGCATACCGCCGTTCTAGGAGAAGACGACAAGTGGAACATGCCATGCATGCATCCGCAACACATTCCGAGCCTTCCAAATAGGGTAAATGTGCCTTCTACGACAGGTGTACCCGATTTCTTGGGTGGTTATATATGTGTGGCTCAAATTCTTGTTTCCTCATTTTTTTGTTCTCTTCTTTATTTACATCGACATTGCCAAATTTGTGCCACGTACCATAGAGTGTGGGAGACAACGAAGGAGTAGATACCTTATATATATATATATTGCGCTTGTACATTCTTCTTACCATCATGACTATGGGAACTTTTGGTTAGGCTGTGGCTTTTGAAAAAGTTGTTGTGAGCTATGACTTTCAGAAAAGCAGCTTTCGTAACAGGGTTGTGGCTTTTGAAAAAAGCTCGTTTGGTTGTATAGAAGTGGCTTTTGGAAAACTTGTCTCACTTGCAGACAGCCCCCACATGTCATTCACACAGACTCTTCTTCTTCCTCTAGCAAACCATGCGAGGTTGCGCCGGGAGGGGAGGGGCGGAGCTCGCCGGCCGCCGCCGCGGGGGCGCAGGGGCGTGGAGTGGGGCTCGCCGGCCGCCGCCACGGGGGCGCAGGCGCGCAGGGCGGGGTTCCCCGGCCGCCGCCGCGGGCGCAGGGGGCACCGGCGCGCGGGGCTCGCCGGAAGCCGCCGCGGGGGCGCGGGCGCGCAGGCCAGGGCTCGCCGGCCGCCGCCGCAGGGGCGCAGGGCGCAGGGGCGCGGGCTCACGGGCCGCCGCGGGGGAGCAGGGGGCGCGGGCGCGCAGGTCTCACGGTCGCCGCCGCGGGGCTCACTATATGTGTGGCTCAAATTCTTGTTTCCTCATTTTTTTGTTCTCTTCTTTATTTACATCGACATTGCCAAATTTGTGCCAGGTACGATAGAGTGCGGGAGACAATGAAGGAGTAGATACCTTATATATATAGCGCTTGCACGTTCTTCTTACCATCAGGACTATATCTCTCCAGCAGATATAGTGGTAAATGAAATACTGAATTAAGGCCATTTCTCCCTACTTCTCCCTATCTTCGGAATTTACACTAGAACTGAAAAAAAAACATGTAAAAAATTTACACTAAATAAAAAGAAGATAAATATCAATGTACTTTACTTTACATGGATATCTCATCTATGTGTCGTATTTGATGAGGCTGACGCTGGTGCATGTGGCGAGGAGATGATGCTTGCACTACCCTTCCATTGCCGAACATCATGGGCTCAACCCACCGGAATCTGAACTGCAACTTGCTGCCTTTGTCACATCCTCTGACCTCATGAGACTTCATGGCATTGAGCAAAGCATCACGACAAAAGGTCAACAAAAGAGGGTATAGAATCCTTTTTGATTCCACATCGCAAGGGTTCAAGCACATGGTGTAAGTAAAGCACATGGTAGGAAGACACCATGATGGTTAAGCATACGGTAATTGCGCTTCGGTGGGCTTCCAATGGGGCCGTAGATCGGAGTTAGACTTAGAAGTTCTGTGAGAGAGGATGGACAAAGATTGAAGAGTTCAGAGAGAGGGGCACAATGTTAGCCTAGATGGTTCTAGTCACCTCCTAAGATGCCATCACACTCAAAATTCTAGGGCCAATACCCAAAGATGAGACATGCAGAGGACATCTAAATAAGGGTGAGCTGTAGGTTGAGGGTGACCTTGAATCAGGGCAACACCTCACCCATCTAAATCTTATTGAAGAGGGTTCAATTTTCTCCATATCCCACACTAGTGGTTTAGCACTTAATACAAAAATGTTTTATCCTAGTTTGGGCATCTAAGCCCTACATCTAGCATATAGTTCTTCATGTTAGAATGATGAGTTGAGTTCTTACAATAATGGAGGAGAGAAAGAGGTGGTAAGGGAGTGCTAGCTCAGTGATATATGGTTTTTTATAATCATTTGAGTTTGATCACCTCTATCAGTGATTCTTCACCACCTTATATGCTAAGGGCGAGAGAAGTACAAGGAATGGTTCTTGAAGCACCTTTGGTGCACAAGGGAGCACTAGGGTTTTGTGTATTGATCTTTGAGTTGTTAGTGGCATTGGGTGTCACTCCCCTATAGTGGATGTGGCCGACAGCACCGAACGTACTACCCCTAACACACCAGATGCAAGAGCCTGGAGTTGACTGTTAGGCATTGGAGTTGTCGTTGTGGCTCTTCAAGCTTGCCTTTATCATATCATTCATTGCACACCATGGGAGCATGGATGCATGCTTGGGGGAGACTGGCTAGTGGGCCCGTGAATACCCATGCAAGGTGCAACCATGTATTTGTTGTGTTGTGTCATGCCCTGGGTGTGACCCTGAGCCAAGAGTAGCTAACATAGACATGATGGTGAGGGAGCAGAGCTCTGGCGGGCTCTAATGCCATATGGCTCTACCTGCATGTCAAGCTCTAAGCTCTACCATGACCTAGTGAGATTCCCTTCGTCCGCCTCAAACGATGGTTGCTTGGGATGGCCCTTCTAGGGGGCTAGAGTTCTCGATCTACATGGGTTGGTCGAGGCCACCCAAGGTTGGGAGCACTCACAATCCGCTAGGAGCGAGGCATGGTCGTGGTATTGCCTCATATCCCCCGATTCCCCCCACTAAGACCCTAGACTGTTCAAAAAATGGGTCGATCGCCTTGGGTCTGATGGGCTATTCCTGATGCTTGGTGTGTGCGTGTGAGCACACACGTGGGTTGTAGTCCCTAAGTCTTTAGCTAATTAAGGGAATCAGTCAAAGGGTTAGTCCTAAAGTCATGGCGCTAATCTAGGGGTTTAGATAAGCCCTATGTTAGGGATGGCGGCGAGGATGTCTCCCCTTTTTTCTCAACCATTATCTTAGCCTATCCAAGGCTATTTGGGATGGATTTGATGTCCATCTACGAACATGAGAGATGCTATCACGATCTTTGGTCGGGTAACACCCTCAGTGAGCTCAAACAGATAGAGCTTGAATGGGATCTTGGTTAATCCCTGAAAGGGTAGGCACCCCACTTACCTAACTTTTCATGGGCCAAACGTCTTGGCTCGGCATAAGATTAGATTTGCAAACATAAGGTTAGATTTGCAAACTCGTCGTCATCCTAACAGGAAATCACACTTTGCTCCTTGCCGCCATCGTCTAGGACGCTCTCCGATCCCTTCTCTGAAGCAAGTTTGTTGGTAGTATAGAGAAGAAGAGGGACCCCTTGCTTTTCTGCCATAGTTTTTAGATCTAATTTGCTTAGGGTTTAGCCCAAATAAATCTATCGATGGTATGAGATGATTTTCAATCGGTGATTGGCACAACAAGATCATCGTCGTTGCAGGAGTTGATTTCATCAGTTGGTAGTTAATTTGTGGCCATTATGTGCAAAGGGAAGGGGTGATGTAGGCAATCCCAATGAGGACAGTTACTCTAGGTTGTAAACCTCATGTTCTATGGTCGTGGAAAGGGAATCAAGGACTTAAGACGGTGATGGGTCTGCATCCTGTGTCGTATCTGACGATGCAATTGTCCATGTTCTTTTGTCGATTCAAATATGTTTTGTGTTCGTTCCAGAACGCTGGTTTTTGTGGCATGTCTAGTGCATTAATTGGGGTTGATCAATAGTTGCTAATATAGTTTTTTCTAATGACATGCACACATTTTAAATGTAATTGTAATCTTGGACCAATAGTTGCCCTCTGAATATAAGTAGACTTGACGATAAAAATACCATTTACTTGTTTGATATTATTTTCCTATTACCACCTTATGTTTTCCCAAACAATAAGCTAGCCACAAATGTAAGTAACAGTTAAAGTTTTAATTTGCAATGGAAGTGAAATAATATAACGTTTTTAGGAGAAGAAAACATATGATGGCTTACTGCTGCAACATGCCAAAGTAAAACATAGCTAAACTCAAATGTAACAATTTTCGCAAAAGAAAACAGCAATGCTCTAGCTACATTAATTAAATTGAACCCATCCTATATATCAAAAGGTAATAGTAATAAAACACACTCAACTAAGGCCTATGTGCCAGTTGGACCTCCAAATAACTCTAATTCTAAACTGGCATACTTATGCATGGATATATAATTGTGGGCCGGATGGAAAGAACAAAATCTCGATCCTTTGGCACTCATGCAGTCGCGTACGCGTCGGAAGCAGCACTGTTCCCCGGGGTCGGTGCCGGTGAGCCGGTGGCGCCGCCATAAGCTGGGGCACCGCCAGCAGGAGCAGGAGCAGGAGACGCGGCGCCATAGTCAGGGGCGCCAGCGGACGAGCCGTAACCTCCGAACGGCGCGGACGCCGCGGAGCCGTACGCCGACGGCGCGCTGGCGGCGCCTGTCTCGGGCGGCAGGGCGACGTCGGCCGACATGGAGCCGGAAGCCTCGGTGATGAGGTCGAGCGTGACGCGGAGCAGCTTCTCGAACTCGAAGCTCTTGGTGATGCAGACGTTCTTGATGTCGCTGACGGGGGCGTCCTTACAGGCGTCCTCGCAGGTGGAGGTGCCGCCGAGCGTGGAGGAGAGCCAGGACTTGACCTCGAGGAACTTGGCGTCGGAGAAGTCGCGGGACAGCGCGCTGAGGTGCGCCACGGCCTCCTCGATGTCCTCGGAGCAGGTGTCGAGGCACCGGTACAGGGTGTCGTCCTTGATGGCGTTGAGCTCGTGGTGCGCGAACGCCGCCACCGTCATGCCCACCTCCGCGGACACGTAGACGAGCAGCTCCGCCAGCCGCCGCGGGGTCACCGCCCCGCCCTGGCACTCCGGGTTGTCCTTGAGCGCCTGCAGACACACCTTGGGGAACAGCGTCTTGTTGCACGCCTCCTGGATGTTCCCGGCCGGACCGGCGACGGCGTCCGGGATGGTCCGCACGGCGGGCGCGGTGGAGACGAGGAGCAGGAGAAAGAAGAGGTGCGCGACGGAGCGAGCCATGGCCATGGCGCGGTCGCGGTACGTACGCGTGTGTACTACGTGTCGTCCCCGGCCGGCCTCCTCGATCCGGTGTGTGCTCTGTGGTGGCAGGCGATGGTGATGAGAGGAAGGCTACCACCAGCACGGGCTTTATATATGCAATGCTATCTCTAGCCTCCTTGTGGTCTTGCATGCATGGCTCGCCGCTGCTCTAGGAGAGTTGAGTTTGGCTGCCTGCCGGGCCGGGACATATGGTGAGCCTTCCGATCCGCAAGGTGTCTCCGGGACATATGGGTTGCAGATCTGTGGCTGAAAATTGATAGGCCAGGGTTTGTTTTACACTATCAGATCATATTTCAATAGAAAAGAAGAAAAACTGGGGCCTTGCTTGTTTGGCTACTTCTGGCCTTGTTTTGAACCCCACGCCGGGTCCTAAACTTTTTTAGGCCATCCATAGAAATGATCGCCCACATCGTGCCGATCCAAAATCTGTACCGTGTCTGCGTTGGCCCTACAGTCTTGAGTCGTGGTCCAAGCATGACAATATAATAGTGTCGTATCGGTCCTATGTCATGCTTTTCTGGCTAGGCCCATGCCGGCCCATCAATTGGGCCTATTTGGACATCCATTTATATGTATGTATAAAAATGTAAAACGCACCTCTAAAATGGTTTCTAAACTAGCCAAACCTCTAGAAATTATTTTTCAGTTCCACATATATCTAGAAATGCCCGCTATTTGAAGTGGCGTTTCGCAAATCGATCCACCTCTTAAAAATGTCATTTTTACAGGTAGCATGACTTTCAGCCTTCTCTAAAAAAAATTGAGTCATTTTTATAAGCAGCTTAAAATTCTAGCCATCTATTGGTAACAGAAATTTTATTATAAGTTTTCATTTGATATTATTTAGGAATATAAATTCTATTTTATGTTTTCAGATTTTGATTTATTTTGAAAAAAACAAAGTATGTCGGATGGCCTAAATCAAAGTTGAAGTAGTGAAATAGATACGTAACTTTGTAGTCGACCATCTTTCTTATTTGAAATCATTAAAAATAATTATTTTGAAATTTATATTTTTAAAATAACATTGGATTCTGAAATGATCAACTAAAGTTGTAGTAGTACTCTAAGAGATCTAAAGTTTTTCAGTTCATTTAGAGTCTCAAGTATATCTAATACAAAATATATAGTATTATAATATTTAATCAAGTGAAAGCGTTCGGTTAGTAACAAGTGATTCTGCGGCATAGCAGGTCTGAGGTTGTGAATTAGATCTCGAAGGCCAACACGTGCGTACTCACATAAAAAATCTTGTGAATTATGACTTGCGGCTGCTTCATCCAAATCCAAGGTAAAAAAAAAGTCTACTTTTTATCTGATTTTTAAATTCTATAAAACCATCGAATCACGCTAGGACTGTCAGTGTAAATATTTACATATACAGTTCTTAGGCCCCAGCCCCGTTCATAAATTATTCATATAATTTTTTTTATCTCTCATCTCACATGAGAAGCTCTCTATAAAGGTTCTTTTGCCGATAGATTTTGTACCGAGACCTGTTTGCTGAGAGCGGCTCTCAGCAAAGCCTTTGTCGAGAGTAATACACTTCTTTTACCGAGTACCGTGGAGACTCGACAAAATCCCTGTTTTGGGTAGAGTTTGATATATTTTACAATAGCTCTATGGGCCTTTCCTTCTCAAAAAAAGATTAATTAAAATATCTTTTCCTCACAGAAAAAATTAAGATAAAACAAGAAAAAGTAGCTTGTACTATCTCTATCCCCATACGGTACGTACGTGGGCCAACTGTGCCCAAAAGATACCTTTTCCAGAGAGAGACAGAGAGCACTCTTGCAGTCTCGCTGGGAGGGAGACGTCTCGGGGTGTGGCGGGCCAGGTGCGGCCACCAGGGCACCGTCGCCGAAGCGTGGCTGGCCGAGGCACCACCGACCAGGGGAGTGACTCAACGGGATGCCGCACTCGGCAGGAGCAAAGCGGTGATGCGTGGTCGCCGGGGCACGTGGGGAGCGCGGCCACCATGGCATATAACCTTTTCAGCTTAAAGTATACACAACATATATATGCATCCCGAAACTTCTTTTCTGTAGTACTTATATATAAAATGCGCATATATAAAAATATAAAATGCATCCACATAAATGACTCCATATCATCAGCACAATTAATTTGAGAGCGCGCGCTTACAGTACACATAGTATAGTAATGACAATAACCGGCGAGATAGATGCTCTCGCTCAACCCAGTCCCAGAGAGAGTCCGAGATCGACCCAGCGGCTAATGCCACGCAAGAGCTAACGCGGCGGCCACAGTGACGCAGACGACGACAAGCGACGGTGCTACTCGTCGGGGCGTCCCGGAGCCGGACAGGAACGCGGCCCCGGGCGCGCTGTTGTTCCCACTCCCCGGCGGCTTCTCGCAGTTGCACGGTGGCCCAGTCGTCGTCGCCGTCGCTGGCGGCGGCGGGTAGGCGTAGCCTCCGCCGCCACCACCGGGAGGAGTGGACGGCGGCGGAGGGGAGTAGTAGTAGAACTGCTGCACGATGGGGCGGTCGTCCCCCGCGGCTGGGCGCGGCAGCGGCGAGGCGAGCAGCAGCAGCAGGAGGAGGAGGAGCGCGTGCGGTGGGGGAGACATGAGAGCGTGGGAGATTCTGGGTGCTGCTGCTTGCTCGATGTGTGGGCTCACTGTCGCCGGGGGTGGTTGTGCTGGCTGCTCCTGCTGCTATATGGAGTAGTACGTGGCATGGGAGAGCGTGTCTCACTCACGTGCATCGTATCCGCGCTACGACGACAGTGGCCTCGATCTGGGGGCCATATATCGGATCTGCCCGTCGTTCACTGCGTAAAGGCCACGTGCCGTGGCCATGCTACTTGCTACCTGTACTGCACGAGGCTCGATGACTCAGCCCATGGCCTGGTCCAGGCGCGACATGGCTAGGTGGCTATTGGGCCCATACCAGCCTAGCTTGACGAGAGGGCCGTGTCTGGGCCCAACATGGCGTGCTAGCCTGGCCCGACAAAGCCTTCTCCTATCGTGTGTCGGTGTGTCGGTGTGTGTACATCAAAATCCTAGATCCTAACCAGTCGGTGTCTTTTCCGTCGACGCCATTCCCCTCCCCCTCTTCCACTATCCATACTCCCCATGCGCAGCCCCTCGTCGAGCTTTCAGGCCGACACCTCCCAGGCTCTCATTCTCGTCGAGCTTTCTATTACACGTGGTGACAAATAGAAAATAAAACACCTTCAAAGTTTGATGAGACACGTGAACTAAATGTACGTTATTAGATGGTTAGGCTAGGCAACTTTTTTGTAGTGAATAGGCTAGCTAGGCAAGTTGGTGACTATTAGGATTGTCTTTTGTACTAATCAACTTGCCTTGTGACTTTGCCACTGTTGAGATTTTTTATTAATAAGCTAATCCATTACCCAGAGGGCATCTTCCCCATGTGGTGAGTCGTTCTTTTTAAAAAATGCTCAAAAGCTAGCAGAGTCAGGTTTGCACATAGTCTTAGGTCTTGTTCATTTCCATCGGATCAACCCATTTCAGGTGACATTCTGAATGGATTGTTACGGCCCGTTTTAAATCTGGATGGGAACTAAAATGTGCGTTCGTTTTATGTCGGCCCGGAATGAAAATCGATCAGAACAAAAACTTACTTCTCTTTTTGTTGTCTACATGACTCGGAATAAAACCGGACCTTCTACCCTCTGAAATTAATCCTGAGCTGGAATGAGTGACAAGGACGGATTCACTCATTTCTGGCTCGGAATGATTAACTCATGGATTGAATCCTCCGCAAACAAACAAGGCCTTAGTTGGGTTTGACCTGAGTTTACAAAACCGGTTGTGACCGCTTTTTAATTTCAGTGTAGGCCTAGCCAGGTTTTAATTTATTTGGCTTCCACCTGGCTTTCACATCACCCTAGCCTTGTTCCTAAGGTCAATAAGTTTGTCCCTAGCCTTGTTCCTAAGGTCAATAAGTTTGTTGTGACTACATAGTCTTGACAAAAGCCACAAGAGAGGGTATTTTTGGTTTTTGGGATATTACTTACATTTCATTCGCAAGGTTGGCAAGAAACAATTAAGACTCTCATTCAATCTCTAGTCGCATGTTCTGTGCCTTAAGAATTTTTTAGACACAAATGAAAGGCCTCCCCATCCTCCGACAACATACTTTCTGACAATCCACATTGAATTGGATAGTTCACAAGAAAGAGCCACAACGGTACAAGTAAGCACCAAGAGTGCATGGTTGGATCATTTCTTGATCCTTCTCTAGGCTAATCACCTAGCAACTTTATCCCTCATCTTCCCTAAACTAGCACTAATTAAAGATGGCAACGGGCCGGGATTGAACCCGAAACCCGTGGGTTTCAGACCCGGCGGGGGCGGGTTCAATTCTCGCCCTGCGGGTTTGCGGGTTCGGGGACCCGAAACGGGTCGGGGCGGGGGCGGGTTTGGAGTTTCCCCCGTGGGTGCCCGTGGGGACCCGAAATTAGCAGGCCACCACGCATCCACCCATCCACGTCGGCTCCCCTCTTGGCCTCTCCTCTTCTCTTCCCACTCTTCCCACTCCTATACCCGCTCCCCTCCTGGCCTCCTCTCTCATCTCCTCTCCTGAAGTCGCGAGGACACTGTCGACCGCCCCAGCGCCCCTCCACCTGCCCTCCGGCCCGTGCCTCCGCCGGCCCTCCGGCCGGTGCCTTCGCCGCCCTAGCGCCCCTCGGCGGCCCTCCGGCCCGCACCGCACATCCGCCAGATCCCGCCGCCCCGCGCCTTCGCCGATCCTCTAGCGCCATAGCTCCGACATCCCGCCGCTTCCCTCCCCGCATCATCCTCTTTCTCCTTGACTGCTCGCGGGTTTCGGGGAACCTGGCAGGTTCAGTGTGGTTGTTTCCCCGTCATAGGGTTTGGGGCGGGTTCAGGTTTCGTTGTCGGGTCTCGGGTGCGGGTCCGTGAACGCTCCACCCGCCCCGTTGCCATCTTTAACACTAATCACTCCTTAATAATGTGCTAATTGCATTGGTATTCACTTTTACCTCTTGGGTAGCTATTATGTCATTCAAAAGTGTCAATTGCATTGGTATTCACTTTTGCCTAGAAAGAGTTGAGTATGAAGGTATCCAACCTATGCCTGAGGAAGGCAAAGGATAAAATGGACACTAAGTTTTTGGATGTCACTGTAAAGGAACAAACACTTTTGGAGAAGATCAGTATGATAGATGATGGCAGTATATAGACTATCTAGCCAAGAAGGGTCAGTAAAGGAACAAACACTTTTGGAGAAGATCAGTATGATAGATGATGGCAGTATACATACTATCTAGCCAAGAAGGGTCAGAACACTCAAGGTGCTACATGAAATTAGTTATGCTCTCATATCAAAGTTTTCTTTCCAAAGAAGATGTAATCTTTGTTTCTTAGAAGACATCTTTATCTTTCTTTCTAGTCTCTCGGAATCTCGAGGACGAGATTCATCTTAACGGGGGTAGATTTGTACCACCCTAAAATTTGAACTCTTGAAAATAAAATAAAATTTATTAAATTATGATTTTTTGTGCACATGCAACATAGGAGAATGTTGATGGTAATTAACTCCTATTATAAATCATCAAATAAACCAAGAAAAAAAATATAAAAAGGATCACCACCTTATAATAGGGTTTAAACAGACAATATTCCACAAGTTTTCGTAAATCTGTGTTTTAGAGGGATTAAATAGGAAAACATGAATTAATATGGAGAAGAATCCAACTCCAACATGACTCCATGCGCCAACCGATCGGACACCAGCTCTAGAATACTCTAGAAGACTCACGAAGGCACTGGAACAAAGTGGAGGCCGAGATGGGCTATAGGGGGGCCGACCAGCCCCTACCCTAGGACGATCGGGCCCTACCCAAGGCCGGTCGGCCTAGGGGAGTCCTGCCCCATCACGTTACGTGTGGCGGCGCCTGATCAACCTATAGATCCAATCTAAGCCGTTGTTCAAGGTCGGTTTGATCCAAGGGCTTCGGTTCATCTCATCGGGCTATAAAAGGAGCCGTAGAGCACCCCTAGAAGCATACTACAGAAACCCTAATTCATTATTCAGATCTCCAGTTAGGATTAGAGGCGTCCCTTGAATGGACAACCTTTCTAGAGCTAGCTATCAACAAGAATACTAGTTCTCCCTCTATGTTCAGGTTTAGAATCTAGTCTTATATTAGAATTAGAAGAGAGAGGTAAGGGAGAGATTTGGAGGAAGTGTTGGTCTGTTGGAGCTGCTTCTACGTCTTGTACCTATGGATTCAAGATCGCTAACCCTAGTCTTTCATCTAAGATTCGCTTTGGTAATCAACTTTTATTTACAAGTAAGTTTGCATTATTTTATTATTGTTCATCAGGTCTGTGATTCTAAAAAGGACAACATTGATGGAATGTAAAGACTACAATATAAGCAAAGATTCTAAAAGGATGAGTGCAATGACTATAGTAAAAGCATGACTTCTTTAGCCATGAGGGAACAATACACGTCCAGGAAGATTGCACTACAACACAAAGAATATCCAACGACATATTCCATGATAACAGTACAACCCGTGAAGCCTTACATCAATCCTCACAACATCGAAGAATCCTCCATTGCAAGAGTAGAATCAAGAAGCACCCTCACTGAACCAATTACAAGAATACAAGATCACACAGATCACAGAAGCAACAATAGGCTTGAAGTTGTAGAAAATTACAACAAAGAGCCATGAGGATCTCAACTTCTACAAAAAGACCACAAGTCACAAAATACAAAGACAAAACCAAGATTACAATAGGTTCATTGTCAAAGAACCCAAATAGCTTGGTTAATTCCTGACAGAACAAAACAACACGGAACCATTTCAAAGCATAAAGAAAGTCCTACGTCACAGACAAGGAGCCACCCTCATCAAATGAGATTGGATAACTCTAACTTAGGGTCATTCAGCAGGAGTTCGATGCAAGCATTGACAGCCAAGATAATGGAACGTGCCACATCAACCAACTCAGGAGTGACAACGGTTACAGTCCGGAGCTTGGAAAGCAGATAGAGAAGGCATGGAAACCACATCACAAGAATGCCTCACCAAACTTAGGAAAATCTCCCTGAGAGGTTAGTCTACCTCTAACCCCTTTCACAAGAATTCTTGTAGATACCAACTCACTCATCAGCAAACAAGCAAAAGTCCGAGGGCTACTCAGTCTCATACAATAGTCTACCCATAAGTGAAGAACACTCGAACTAGTCCTCCTGCAACTCCAAGATATTGGTTCCACTGACGAGGAGGAAATTTGTAGCAACATGAAGGCACACAAGACCAAAGATCACGAGGAAAAGAAAGAAGCAAAAGACAAAATAGCAAAACTACAAAAAGCAAACAATGCCAAAAGCAAAGTTCCCTCCACCCGTGGGTACACAGAACCCACCCATGACAAAGAAAAAGACAAAGGCTAAAAAAGATCATTTCAAGACCCTTTGTCGGCGTCTTTTCAACAGAAAAGAACCCAGCGAAGGCTCGGGGGCTCGAAATACCTACCCCGAAAAACACCTTTTTAAAATTCTGACCTTCTAGGTCTTTGTACCAAACAACAAGAGGCTTGGGGGCTACACTCATTGAGTGCACTTTTCACAAAAAGTGCACATCAATCCGTCAACCATAAGAAGGAAGCACAGAAGATCATCTCAAGATTTCGCTTTAAGAAGAACCCGGTTTTGGTCCCCGACAACCCGACCTCTTGAAGTGAAATCATAAAATACTCGTGGGCTTGTCGATGGGAAGTCCCACGGGCTCCCTATAAACCATAATACCGAGCTATGGGCTGCTATGGGCCTTAACGACATGGCCTATGAGAGGACGCACGGAACAAGGAGACGTAAAGGACCGAATACTACTCGGATTCAACAAGGAAAAACACCGAAGCGTAGCTTAGGACTTTGAACTTGTATCTGAGTACAATTAGAACAAACCCCCTACGGCTCCTGGACTATAAAGGCCCGCTGAGGGTAGCACCCGAAAGAGACGCAAGGTGATATACATACACCATGTACAAAACACAACGAGCAAAAATACACAAACATGTTAACGCTGAACTGGACGTAAGGTTATTACTCAACCTCATTGAGGGTCTGAATCAATATAAATCGTGTGTCTCTTTACGCTAACCACCGAGTTCCGTTATTTGTTGAAGCATGAACAACTGTCCCGGGTACCCTGTGATAGAGGCTATCGGTGATAAAACATCAACGCGTGCCTGACCGTGCTAGGGCCATGCCGTGCCTGCACGGTCCGTTTGGAAAACTTTATTCAGTAGTGTGTTGCGGCTGCTTCCTTTTATTATCAATATCTTGGATATCTTTAAACATGCAAGACACCACTCCACATAAAAATATGTCAATACGTAGACATATCAATAAAATAGCAGTGGCCTCCATCTACGTCAATACATAGACAGACCGGACACCTGGCCTCCATCTACGTCTATTCAGTTTCCGTTGACTCTCTATTTGTTTCTTTCACATAACAAACATATAACATTCTCTTTACACCAACAAATTACTGTGTGTTACAATGCCATTCCCACAGACATATACAAACAAAAAGAGAACAACTTATTACACATGCATTCATCTCCGGTCATTTCCACAACTGCAAACGCCAACCTCGGTGATGCACTACTGAAACCTTGAATATGCTTTGTTTCCTCCACACTAAACAACACATGAAAGACCTTTCAATTTTGGACAGGAACATCATACGGAGTCGGCACCAGATGCAGCTGGTTGCGTCTCTTGGCTGTTGCGCCAACGACCGTCTCCATGTCGAGCTCCTCGGGACGCATCTTCCCCGGCAGGCTCCAGTCAAAGTAGTAGAGGAGCCTCGCCACGACGAGCTCCAGCGTGGCCATCCCGAAGGCGGAGCCAGGGCACATCCTCCTCCCGCCGCCGAACGGCAGGTACCGAAAGTCGGTGCCCTTGTAATCCGCGGCGCTGCTCTCGAACCTCGCCGGCCTGAACTCCTCGGCGTCGTCGCCCCAGTGCTCGGGGCTTCTCGCCATCGCCCACGCGTTCACCATCACCCTGCAGCCTTGGGCGACCTCGAAGCCGCCGATGTCGCAGGTGTTCCGGCAGAGACGGGGCAGGAGGAGGGGAACGGACGGGTGGAGCCTCAGTGTCTCGTTGATCACCAGCCTCGTGTAGTGCAGCGCGTCCGTGCGAGACTCGTGCTGCTGTGGGGCTATGTTGTCGAAGGCTGTACGGACCTCTGCTTGTGCCTTCGCCATGGATTCTGGATGTGTGATTAGCTCCGACATGACCCACTCGACAGTCGTTGAAATTGTCTCTGTCCCTGCTATGAATAAATCCTACATACACATAATAATAATTGATAGAAACCGAGATCAAAATGATAACTTTGATGGAGAATGTTCTCTTTAGATAAGCAGGACTTACCACTATGATTGCCTTGATGTTTGTGTTGTCGAAGGGGAAGTCGAACTCGTCGTTGTCCCGGACCCTCAGCATGACGCTCAGAAGGTTATCGTCTGCAGACTCATCCTTCCACCTCGCCTCGCACTCCTCGATGATCTTGTCGAACAGCTCATCCAGCTGCCGGTGCGCCCTCCACAGCCGGCGTCTCGTCCCGGTGAGGACGTCGACGAACCACAGCGACGGGAAGAGGTCCGAGGCGCTGAAACCCAAGCCCTGGCTCAACACCACGGCGACAGCCGACAGGAACTGCTCTTTGCGCTCGCCGCTGCAGCCGTCGCCAAAGGTCGCCAGCCCGGTGATGGTGTTGGTGCACGACACGAGCAGCATGCCGAGGTTCACAGCAGCAGCTTCGCCCTCCTTGCCTCCGCCGGCGCCGGCAGCGGAGGCGCGGATCTGCGCGACCAGGGACATGGTCTCGCTGTCCCTGATGGGCGCCAGCTGCCTAACCTTGCGCGCGCTGAGGAGCTCCAGCACGCAGAGCTTGCGCAGCGCGCGCCAGTAGTTGCCGTAGGGCGCGAAGGCGAGGTCCAGGTTGCCGTAGCAGATGATCCCCGCGGAGAATATGCTCGGCCGCGACGCGAAGCTGAGGTCGTTGGCCTGCAGGACCTCCTGCGCCGCGGCGGGGGAGGAGATCACGACGGTGTCCACCTGCCCCAGCCGCAGGAGCATCACCGCCCCGTGCCTCGCGGCGAGGTCCCGGAGCGCGGCCTGTGGCTGCGAGGTGAGCATGTGGTGGATGCTGCCCACCAAGGGGAACGCCCATGGACCTGGTGGCCGCCGTCTCTTCTTGGAGCTGGAGCTGGAGTTGGCTCTCCAGGAGGATGATACAAGGATCATCAGTGAAACGAGGAACAGCAAGACGGTCAGGGCGGCGGCTCCGCTTATCTCCATGATTGCTGAACAGGAAGAACACAAAGCTTCGTTCAGATTTCGTGAGGAAGAACAATAAAACGTGCAAGTCACTATTATCTCCTCGACACACTGAATTATATATAGCAGATCGATGCGTACTCCACTAGATGCAACTGGTCCAGTTGCACTTTGACGACAAATTTATCAGAGAAATGGATCGGACCGTTCGCTATCCACTGTTGTCTCGTAGTAAAGTCAGTCGATACCTAGTCTACCCACGCATTTGACAATTATACTCCCTCCGTCCAACAGTCTACCCATGCACCGTGACCAAACGGGGGCTAAAAAATTCTAGTCTTTCATTTAATCGCTGCTTTGAACTTAATACAGCTAAGTGTTGGTTGTATGGATGCTTGCACCCCACCTCTTAGCCTACTCATATAATAATGGTTTTATCTTTCCAATCAATATATGACTCACTTGTCTCTTTCACAATATTTCTTGGTTATTGTACCTCAGTTGGCTGTAAGCTTAGAGTCCACTTCTCTTCTCTCTCCTTCCCTCTCTCTTCCACCTCTCATTACTATACTTGCTCTAAGGACGCCCGCAATGGTTGACTCATAAGCTAGTTCTAAGTATTTTTTTTATATTTTAATAGAAGACAGAGAAAAACTAACTCTTAATTAATAGTTAGCTTATACACACATTCCAAGATCATGTGAGTATGTCATATACACTATGACTCATTGCTAAAAAATAGTACTATTAGAGAGATTAGCTTAGAGTTAACAACTAGCTCATACCATTGCGGTTGTCCTAAGGGCACTCAAAATGCAGACTCTACCATAGAGTCTGCATTGTGAGTGCCCTAAACTCGCACTAACAACGCTTAAAACGGCGTCCTCTCGCCTGGCGTGGTACCATGGCGGACTTTACTACGTGTGTCCGGGTACGGAGCGGACGGAGTGCTCCTTGACGTTAGGCCAGTCTCAATGAGAATTCCATCGGAGTTTCATTAGCATTTAATAACCTGCCACCTATGCACTTCTGCTGATGTGACACTGTTTTAATGAAGAGATAGAGAAAATGAGTATTATGGGGATGAAACTCTCTTAACACAATTATCAACTCTCTATGAGTCATAGAAATTAAATGTCTACGAAACTCTGGAATGAAACTTTGTATTGAGAGTGAGAGTTTCATTCAAGTTTCATTTCATTCTAGATGACATGACAGTCTTAAAAACAGTGTAATGAAACTCTCTATTGAGATTGGACCTTAAGAGGAGGGAGCACCATATTAACTTCGTGTTACATACTAAGCATCGCATGCGCAATAGCCCCACGAAAAAGCAGGAGACAAACACAAAGACGATCACTACCGGACACCGTCCTAATACACTCGGCAAAGGCAAACGGCACTCAACAAAGAATCTATCGGTGCTACAATTGGCATGTGTCTTTTGTCAGGGTGTCTGACGCTCAACAAAGAGTAAATAAAAAAAAACAGAAAATAGTAGAAAAAAAAATCGAGGGAGGACTCCCCGTGTCCGTCCGTCTCCATCACCTTGCATAGTCTCAAAATATTTCAGGCTTCAACTGTGGAGCTACGTGGATGGCGGGACTCGAACCCATGATCTCTCTATCGCGACCCCTCTTTTGACTACTACACCACACTCTCACTTTTGTTTATGTTTTGTTTTAGTTACCCATATTATATTAAATAGATTGTAAATTACTTGTTTGAGGCTCTAAACAACTTCAAATCAAATGGTTGTAATGTATAAAATATCATAACTTTTTGAGATCTACACTTTCCGTTAGGAATTTTTTTCATCCGATATCGTTTACAAAATTTGAATTTCAATATTATGAAATTCAAACGTAGTTTTACATGGCAAGATGATTTCAAATAAAAAAGTCGACAAATACAATGTTTCATAACGTTTTGATATCTACAAACTTTATTTTGGTTGTTTTGCCATTCACTACCGGATTCGCCTGATTTGCCGAGTGCCCGGCGCACTCGGCACAGGCTCTAAAACTCTCGGCAAAGACTTTGCCGAGAGGGGCTCTCGGTAAAGGACCCTCGGCAATAAAATAATCGGCAAAGAATCCTTTGCCGAGAGCTTTTCCGCCTCTCGGCAGAGAAAAGTGACGAGACGACGTCTTCCGTCGCCGTCCGTTCGAACCGTTGATGTGCCGAGAGCTCTGTTAGAGGGCTCCCAGTACAGAATTCCCCTTTGCCGAGAGCCCGCTGACAAGGCTCTCGGCAAAGCCTTTATATATTTTTTTTTGCCGAAATTCTATGCCGAGGGCCCTTTGACAGGGCTCTCGGCACATCAACGGTTCGGACGAACGGACATAATTATCCTTTGCTGAGAGGCCGTTGACAGGGCTCTCGGCAAAGCATACATTTTTTATTTTTTTAAAAAATTCTTTGCCGAGAGCCCCTCTCGGCATTTCTGGGAACCTGGCTACAGAATGGCCTCTGTTTGGCACCTTTGCTGAGAGGCTCTCAGCAAAGGGGTCATTCCCAGGTATGCTGAGAGGGGCTCTCGGCAAAGGGGTCATTTTTCCCCTTTGCCGAGAGCTACACTCGTCAAATCGATCATAAACTCTGTTTTTTCTGATTTTTTCATTTTTCACTGCAATATATCAGATATATCATATCCATCACATATATCACACATTCATCACATATATCACACATTCATCACATATATCACACATTTCATCATATCTATCTCACATTCAACACTTATATCACAAAAAACACCTGCAAGTGACATACACAAGTCCATCCAAAGTCCATACACAAGTTCACAAGTCCATCCACAAGTTTACAAAAACATCTACAAGTTCATATCAAGTCCAACAAACGAACCAAAGAGAAAAAGACAACTACTGTCAAACTGGTCAACCACTCCAAGCACCCCTCGGAGACGATGGCGTATTCTGACCTGCATCATTCGAACCCGCCGATATAGGCTGCACAAATACAAACACGTTGGATGTGTTAGACAAGGAATCCAATATAAGTAGGTTAATTTTGAATGTCAGCTTGACCCTTAAGCAATCGTAGTCTACTTACAGGAGTGCCGAGCCCGATCGGTGGAGGTAGAGGTAGAGGACCGTAACCCGAGTGTTGCGAAAGCCCTTGCATGTACGCCATCATGGATGCCATGTGTGCCTGCGTCCTTTGTAGCTCCTGCTGCTGCCTAAGTAGAAGGGCCTCGCGCTCGAGTTCCTTAGCCTCGTGCTCGGCTTCCTTAGCCGCCTGCGTCTGCCGATCGGCCTCCCTTTGGGCGTCCATAGCCACAATTTGGGCCTGCAACATTTTACCAATTGGTTAAATAATATAAAGGTAAGATATGCAACAACTCAGAGGCATGCTGAGAAAAAACATGAATCACCTGGAGTGACAGAATATGCTGCTGTGAGGCTTCTGGCCGTGGGCGTATGGGAATGCTAGAGTCGGTGCTCCGAGCCCGAAGCTGAGAGAGGGAGGGAGTAGACGTCGGGTCGATGATGCCGTCACCAAGATAGTACCGCCCATGCTTCTTGCCACCTCCAATCCTCATCACGATCTCTGGATCTAGGTCCTGAGAGCCCGGGTCGTAGTCTTGTCCATACTTAGACCTTGCCGCAGAGGTGTACTCGGTGATGCAGACGTAGGCGGTAGGGCTGCAGTACGTAGAGGGCGGTGCGTTCGCGCTGTAGGAGATGTTGGATGTCGCCATCCCCATTGACAAAGCAAACGCCTGGAAGGTGTTGCATGACGCGCCCCCATGTGAATCTGACTGCGAGATAGACATCAGGAAGATTAGAAATCATATGAAATTGAATGTCGAAATTAAAACAATGAATTGAATTACCCAAACTTTGCCGAATGAGGCGAGGTTGCGGTTGCCTTGATGGTGCGATGCCCCTCCCATCTGTAAACACCGCAACCGGGCAGCCTCGTGCGTTGCAACCCACTCGTCGGAGCACCACTTGTCCACAATCGCCCGCCAACACTCGGGATAATTGACGCACCACCAGGGACACATCTACACATCATCAGATATTTGCATATTACATGAAAAACAAATATTAATATTGTTTATATACCTTCGTGTACTGGTCATGTGTAAGCCTCATGTCTCGTGCCTCGTTCTTTTTAAGAGCTTCTCCGAGCTCAGACCTATGGTAGTTGACAATGGCTTGGATCCTTGACTCATAATGGGTGTCCACTACGAGCTTTCTGCATGCTTTTGAAAGCACCGCATCCGCCCTGTCCTCAAATCCCTCCTCGCATTTGAAATAAAGCTGCATAGAGAGACATATGTATAGAGAATCATTAGAAGACAAAGGCAATGAATTGAGCAAAGTGGTCCGAAGAACACTTACCCAAAAGTCATGCTTCACCCGCGCCTTCTTGTTTCCAGCTATGTTGTTGGGGGCACTGGCGTAGTGCTCGAAGGTGTAGGCTGGCTCGTTCTTCCCGGCAAACTCAACCAAGCCAGGGAAGTGCGTCTTGCATAGAAGACCGAGGATGCCATTGATATGGCGCACTTGTGCAGCAACACCCGACACAAGCGTCCAGTTCCTGCATAAGTGATTGACAACACATTAGTTTCAACTTCATAAGTGAAAACATTAGTTCCTGCATAGGTGATTGAAAACACATTAGTTTCAAATTTAATTACTTTTGACCTTCATGACGAATCACCAGGCGTCGTGCAAGCGCCGGGGGAGAAGGGAGGACTACGGGACCTCGCAGGTACGGAGTTTTTCGAGTAGAGGAACCTGCAGGCTGCCCGTCGTCTCCGTCCTGCCCCTGCCCGTTGGCGTCGTCCTCGTCCTCGTCCTCCTGCAATGGCTGCTGCTCCTGCCCGTCGTCGCCGCCGTCCTCGTCCTCATCCTGCTGCTAGGGCGCCTCCGCAACCTCGTCCTCCACCGGCGTGGGAGGACGAGGAGGCTGTCCTCCTGTGACCCCTGCCGATCCCGGACGACGTCTCCCCCTCGATGGGACGTGACCTCACGTAGATCGAGTTCACGTTCCTCTGACATGATCCCACCATCCTTTCTCAGTCACCTACAATTGGAAATAATAAACAATAGATAATTAGTAAATAATTAGATTAATTAACAAGCAATTAAAAATAGACACAAAATAAACAACATTTATTTACTAAATATTACATGTTTTAGAAATAATCTGTATTATCCGGATTAGCTGGATCATAAGACTCATCATCACTATCAACCATATCCAAATAATCAGGTGTATCCGAAGGAGTAATGTTGCCTTCGTTGTCATTGCCAACATGTAATCGTTCAAGCATTTGTAAATCCTTCACATTTTGCACCTCATGTCCTTCCTCCACGTCATAAACCAACTCATTGTCTACGTCCATTACTACCGCTTCGGTTAAGTCTATCTCGAACCTCCCTTCTAGCCCATCTTCTTGAATGAATTCTCCATCATATGTGTTTGTGTTGAAGTTGTAATCTTCATCGTTCGGAACAGGTAGTTTACCGTGTGGAGATACCTTGTGCACAATAGCCCAACCCTTAAGATGCACTTTGGTTTGGCATGAGTATGTGGTATAGTAAACCTGCCTGTTGAGCCACAATGTAGACATCATCTTCTTGATAGACAGAATCTTGTCAAATCTGAACTAGGCCAAGATGAGGGGTCTGTCTCGTCACTCTAGGATCAAACCAATGGCATTTGAATATTACAGGACAAAGAGGTTTGGTACCAATGGAATTTGCAAATGAAAGTTGATATATTCCTTCACATCTTCCATAATAGTCTAGGCCATCAGTGCTAGATGTACAAACACCGCTATTCATGGTTCGTCGATTTGGTTGACTCTGCTCGTAGCTTGCTGTGTGAAAATGATATCCATTCACATCATAACTATTAAATGACTTCATCCTATAGGCACAATCATTTGCAACTTGTCTCAACTCGTCACTAATAGAGTCATCGGTTTGAGCCTGCATTCAAGATAGATCGTTATATTATGCAAACATACCCACAACCTGAAAATTCAAAGTGGGTACAAGCTAAATTAGAAACTACCTTGGTTTTGAACCAAGAAATGAAATCAGGACTTCCCTGTCCAGCACTCTTCACAAGAAGGGTATCTGATTCCTGCGGGGTAGGATCCCGTGATTCATTCCAAAAGTGATGAAGGAATTCCCTGTACCAACATGAAATAAGGGGTTGACAGAGGAAAATTGATGCCATATTGAAACAAGATCAGGCTGAACTTACCCAATGTACGGCGCCACATCGTCAAGGTTGGTCAACACATATAGCATGATGCAACACCACTCTTTATGTGTCAAGGACTTCGTGGTAGCTGCACTTGCGCTTCCATGTTGCCCTCGGAAAAGACTGAGGTTTGATTCATTTTCACCAGCATTGTAACGAACAGGTGGATTATGCACGCTTAGAAGATTCTCGGTGTAGTATTTCTCTGTGAAGTTGGACACCTCCTCTAGAATGAATGCCTCAGCAATGGAAGCCTCAATTTTGCTTTTATTTCTACATTTCGTGCGAAGAGTCTTTAGACTTCTCTCAAGTAGATAGCACCAATGGAATTGGACGGGGCCCCACATTTTTGCCTCATAAGCCAGGTGCAATATCAAGTGTTGCATAGGATTGAAGAAAACTATACATCTCATGTCATCACATATGATCATATGTGCTGGATATCATATGTGATGACTATCCTACGTCACCAACGTTTCGAAATCGTCTCAATTTTTTTCCCAAGCCTACACATGTGATATCAAGTCCACTCAACAAGTTTTGTGATTTTTGGAATTCGTTTGTATTTTATAAATTTTTTAAAACAAGTCAGCCGCAAGTTGTTGGTCAAGTTTGGTGAATAAGATGTTTAAAATTTGGCGCCTGTCCTTGGATACCGACTCAAAGTGCCCTACAAACCACGGATATCATTTTTTCAGTCATCAAAATCCATTATTCGATGCACCTGCAGTTCAAAGTTGTTTTTTAAAGAATATCAATTTAAATAAAAAAACAAAGAAATATAGCAAAACTACTAAAAAATATACCAAATTCTAAGATTAGGTCACTGGCAATGTGAGAAGCAAGCAAAAAAATGAGTGGAAAAAAGGAAAAAAAAATTCAAATGCTTTGCCGAGAGTAACCCTAAAGCTCTCGGCAAAGATTCTTTGCCGAGAGCCATGACGTCATGGCTCTCGGCAAAGAATCATAAAGGAGAACGGCAGCATACCGTTCAAAAGATTTGCCGAGAGCTTGACCGTCGACTCTCAGCAAAGGATAACGGAGGAGGCTGCTGTTTCCTTTGCCGAGAGGAATCATTTGCCGACGGCCAAACTCTCGGCAAAGGGAATTCTTTGCCGAGAGCTTTCCTGTGCCGACCGTGTTTTCTGCCGAGTACTATTTGGTGCCGAGAGCAGCTCTCGGCAAAGAATTTTGTGCCGAGTGCCCGAAAAAAGCTCTCGGCAAAGCCTGGGGCACTCGGCAACCGTCCTGTTTCGGGTAGTGATTTAAGGCAGTTTGAAAAATTCGAATTTTTAAAATTTCAAATTCAAACATAGTTTTCCATGACAATATGATTTCAAATAAAAAAGTTTGAAGCTATAAAGTTTCATAACTTCTTGAGATCTACAAAGTTTATTTTGGTTGTTTTTTCATCCGAGGTCGTTTGAAAATTTCAAATTTTAAAATTTTGAAATTCAAATAAAATTTTGCATGACTAAATGATTTCAAATCAAAACGTTGCAATCTACAAAGTTTCAAAACTTTTCGAGATCTACAAGGTTTATTTTGGTTGTTTAGTCATTTGTTCATCCAACATGATCGTTCTAATATTGTTCACAAATCCAATATATCGCTCTTGTTGTTTCATAAACTACAAGAGAGATATTTAATATTTGTGAACAAATTTAATTTCCCTTTGTCATACGAAGAAATGAGCAATATAAATATTGTACATCTTGATGAGTTATACAACTTTGTAGTTGAAAACTTTTTCATTTGAATTAATCTACTACTTCAAAATGTATTTTAAAATTTTCTTTGCCTAATGTAAAAAAAACACTCAACAAAGAGTTGTCGAGTGTTTATTTTACACTCAACAAAGAAGGTCTTTGTCGAGTGCCAAAAAAAACTCTTGGCAAACACTTGGCACTCGACAAAAAAGTCAGATTTTCTGGTAGTGGATGTTCACTCGTGGAACACTCAAATTTTCTTGGGTGACGAACATTGTTGGATGGAGGGAGTAATAACCAAGACATGAGGTTATTTGCCCAATGGTAGCTTTAATATATATAGTCTTGGATACCATCTATTATCCTCGGATACAGGTATAGTGAATGTCATAACTTATAGTACCTTTCAGGTAACGCAACACCTTCTCAAGTGTATGTCAATGTGTATCTTGCAGATTTGAACAAATCGACTAAGTTTGCTAATAGCAAACGAGATATCAGGTCTTACTGCGGTAGCCAAGTGTGTAAGATAGCCAATTATGTGTGAGTATCTCAATTGATCATGTGTTATTCTGTGTTTTTTCTTAATAGCACACTTGGGTCATAAGGAGATGGAGAAGGTATGCATTCACTATAACCAAAGTGGTTTAGCACTTTTTCTACATAGTGGGATTGCAAGATAGTTACCCCAATATTTTCTTCTCGCGGTACCTTTATGTTAAGAATAACATTAGCTTCACCCAAGTCTTTCATCTCAAAGTATTTAAATTATTTCTAGAAATTAAAATATCATCCACATACAAGCACAAAATTATACCTTCTCCCCACCGTATCGGTAATAGATAGATTTATCAACTTCATTCACTACAAAACCTGTTGATGTTAAGGTTTTATCAAATTTCTCATGCCACTGATTAGGAGCTTGCTTTAGGATATACAAGGATTTTAATAATTTACAAACCTTTCCCTCTTGACCTTTTTCTATAAATCCATCATGTTGATCCATGTGGATCTCTTCCTCAAGCTCTCCACTCAAGAAAGTTGTCTCAATGTCCATCTGATGAATGAGAAGACTGTGTGAGGCAGCCAAGGATTACAACATGTGTATGGTCATCAGATGGGCAGTTAGTGAGTAAGTGTTGGCATATTTTATCCACACTCAAGTTATCTGCAAGCACACAAATAAGATACCGATGTAGCACTTCACCGAGATAACCTAGTTTTAATATTGTACCCAAAGAAACGGTTGGATTACTTAAGTATGATAACTTTATCCCTAAGTCGCTAACAAGGCCTGAGAAATTAAATGAAAGCAGGGATCACTAAGGCTTTCTGGTCCTGTTTTATCTTCATGTATTTATTAAGGTTCAACTAAGGGAATTATCCTAGTAAGTCACAAACAGAGTACGACTCGACTAAGTAACTATCTAACCTGCAAGGTCCTATAAATGGGAGGTGGACTTGTTTTGTGTATGCCTCATTGCTATGGCTCTTACATTGAATCATTCACTTCCTTAGAGCACCATGTTTATGCTTCCACTTGACATTAAAATCAATGTAGCTCATGAGTAGTGAATTGAAAAGATCGAGATGTGTTTGCTTGAATCCACACATCAATGTTTCGAGATTGCTTCTCTTTGCACTTTGAGAGGAACTTAAGCATTGTAGTGTTTGATCGAAACCGTGGCCTTAATCTTCTTATAGTCTTTTGACTTAGGCTTCACCCGGTTGGTAAGTGGCTTGATTCATCTTACAACCTCTCGCATATGCTTGCATTTACCTAAGACTTGACCTTGCTGCAAGCTCTTATTAATTGCAATTTGGTATTGAATTGGTATAAGTTTTGGGTCTTTGGCACAATGTATGATCCTTGCTAGGGATAGCACACTTGGTATACATGAGATTGTTTTAGGTTGATCTTACTCATATGCCATGCTAGATGCTAATTTTAGTGGTGATATTCACTTTTATGCTCACACATGTCTCCTCTCTAGTTTTAGCTTCATGAGTGATCTTTTGCTCAACTTGAGCCTTTGCTAAGCACGTGTAGCTTCTATGCTTGTCTCACCGGATAACATCACTTAGAGCATCCTTTCATTGTATTTTATCTATTTATGAAGCTTTTGCATTCATGTGCATACATGGCATTTTGTGGCTGGTGAACTCATATTTGGGTTGATGAGGTGCATGTATCAACAAGGGGGAGAGAAATGTGCATTTCACCACTTTCATCTACCAAAGATGGAGTTTTAAAGTGCATGTCTACCCAAGGGGATAACTTCATCCAAGGGGGAGATCTTGTGCACTTTTGCATTTTAGAGGTCTTCACATTGGTATCATGTCAAGGGGGAGAGACTGCATTTTAGCCCGTCTTGAGTTTGGCTTCATTTGGTTGTTTTGGTTCCCGGAAGGATCTCATTGGTATCTTGTTGATGGGAGATTTTGCTTTGATGTGTTGAGCCTTTGCCTCTTCTTGAGGGTCTACTTGTCTTTGTTGGCTCAGAAGGTTTCGATTGGTTTTTGAGCTTCGATTGGTATCTTGATGTTTGCTTAGCAGTGTTGAGCCCTTTTCTGCTCTTCTTGAAGGCTAGTTGTGTTTTGCTTGGTTGCATCGATGATTTGCCCATGTTTTGAGAAACCAAGTTTTTGAATGTGGTTTGTTCTCTCAAGTGACCCTGTTTGGCTTTGTTTAGCTTTTGGTCATTTGACAACTTTTCATGTTGGTCAAATCTGAAATGCACTTGTGTTGACAATGCACTCATCAAGGGGAGATTGTCAACACATGGTTGATTTTGTGACCATGTTGTTAGTTTGTGATGAGTGATTGCTCAACATATGAGTATTTTAGTTTGAGTGTGTTACACTAATCTACTGCGAAAGCAGAAAGTGCATGTCTATTAGCTTGGGTGTGCATGAGCTAAGATCGGAGAGGTGAAGGTTGAGTAGAGGCTTGCCCTGCGACGGACCAGGGGCATGAGGGCGGAAGCAAGGCTCGGACGAAGGATCAGAGGGTCGAGGACTAGTCATGGTGGCTAGCACTTTGCTTCGACAAGTGCGAGAAGACATGGAGGTAGACCGTGTTGACCAAGTCAAGACGGCGGTCATACAAGTAGAGCGCGGGGGTCGCGTCAGGAGTATGATACTCGGCTCAAGACTCGGCAACCGATCGAGCGAGGATGTGGTGGCACGTGTCAAGCGGTTTCCGAGTTTGGGCCTCAAAACTCGGGGTTTGGTGGTTGAGCCCCAAAACTACTAGTGGATGGTTTTCGAGTTTGGGCCTCAAAACTTAGGGTTCAGTGATTGAGCCCAAAGTCACCGGTGGTGGGTTTATGGGTTTGGGCCTCAAAACCCGAGCCGAGCTTTCGAGGAAGCAGGGGCGACACGTGGCGGAATCCTGGAGGTTGCGTCGGGGTGACGGCAAGTCCGGGCATGAAGCAGGGTCGTCCGATCTAGGCAAGGAAAATATCTACCGAGTTGGATTATAGTGTCTCAGGACTACGTAATTCACTTATGTATCTAGGGGGTGTTTTGGAAATATGCAAGCGCCGTTAAGTATGGATGATGGGGCACTTAGCACCCTCAACTCTTTCATTCCATCATTCCTCCCTCCCACTCTTTAGTCTCCTCCCCCTAGGTTCTTGCTCATGAGGTCCCTAGATTGATTTTTCCAATCAGTCTTTGTAAACACCTAGAACAAGTTTTTGTGCGGGAATCAGGGACCTATCCCTCCATGTGCCATGGTTGATTCACTCTTCTGATTTTGTCTCCTGATTGCTTGTGTTCTTCGCGTTCTTGTTTTTGCTCTTCTCACCCCTCTATATTCATGACATGAGATCTTTTGCTATGGGGCGTTTCGTTTGATTCCGCTTGAATCAAGTTGTGCTAGGACATGAGTAGATAATTTCCACTGAAAGAATTTACATGAATCCTCACGAGCACATAGATCGGTCAAAATCAAATTTGTGTTATTCATTTGTGAGCTTTTTCCCAAAATCCTTTTGTTCCTGTTGATTCACACCAAATTGAGCAATGATCTCTTAGAGATAGCTCCCCAATAGCCTTGGGATCATGCCCACAAAATTTAGTGGATGATAGTGAAGATTTGGTAGTGATTTGGGAAGATTTGGGGAGAGATGATTCAAAATTGCTGCCAAATCGCCTCTATCCCACGACTCGCGGATTGTCCGCGCCCTGGTGGAGGATTGTCCGACAGTCGGGGCTGAGATAGGAGCTTTCGGCTGCTCGAGACTCTGAGGCCGCGTGAGCACACACACCACGAAACCCCAGCCCTACAAAGACCCAGGGGAGCACAGTTGGAAAGGAGGGGTGTGAGGAGGAGGAGCCACCACCACCGTCTTCCCCCGTTCACCACTGTTGGTCCCCCTCCCTTCCCCTTTGGTATCTCACCGAGGGATGTAGGGAGTGGGGATCCATTGATTTTAATAAGTTATTCTAGTTGATGGAGTCATTAGGGTTAGGGTTTCCATGCCAAAGTTCTTGGTATTGGAGTTTTATCTCCTCCTTCTCGTCTTCTCCGGCAATAGTGATGGAGAAGTATAGAATCGTCTTCTCCATGGTGGCTTCGTTGAAAATGAGGATGACAACTTCGACGTCACCATATTCATCGACATAACGACATGGAGATTTTTATTTCCGGACAATGGCATCAAGGCGGAGATGATGTCGTCGCCATGGAATAATTTTCTCTGGTCTCTTCTTCATTTTGTTGTGGTTAGATCTGGCCACGATGAAAGACTAGGGAGAATATTTTTTAGATCAGTCTTCCTCGTTCTTCGGTGGTAGAAAGAAGAAGGAATACACCAGAAATAAGAAAAAGATCTTCAATTCCACCTACAAGAATGTTGGCCGTCGTTCGTTGGGCAGTCATTCTTAGGCCATTTTCCAAGTGTTTGCCTGTGTGGTTATCTACACTACAAAGTGATTAACATGTTAGGTTTCGAGGTGTGCTATTCACAGTGTGGGTACTATTTTGTATTGCAAAGTGCTTGTAACGTATTGATGTACCTAGGTTTGATATAATATAATTCTTCTTTCGTCGCAAAAAAAAAGACTTTGAGGCCATGAACAGTCTGGGCTCAGGTCTGTAGCATGTCCAGCAGCAGTCCAAAGAGTTGTGTTTTTGGTTTTTAGGCGGCGGACAATCTGTGCCTTGCCCTCGGATAGTACGGGGTTGAACTAGGGAGGTTGTCGATGTGGGACCCATGGGGTTCCCCATGAAGAACAGAGAAGAAGACTGTTGACGCTAAGAATGATATACTTTTACATACTCAAAATACCATCAACAGCCTTGGATTCAAGGGTAGAATAACACTACAGAGACATGTTTGCCTCTAATAAGTTCCACATGTACTTGGAAGGCTTTGTTTTGCAGGGAATAACATTTCAGGCCAATCAGTAATGCTGGAGGCTCATTTTGCACATCTCCCGATGTGTGATTTGAGCCAAACTCCAGAACATCCATACCATGAGCCTCCTGAGATGTCCAGGAGCTCCCACAAGAAATCCTAGCTCCAAAGGAGCCAAAACATGATCGGTCGATACTCATATGGACCCTTCTGGCTACCCAAGCCAGCAGGATCCATGACAAAGCCATTCCAGCCCTTGGATGCAACCTATGCTTTCATTCAATGCTCTAGATCAAGTGCACAAGGATCCATGGGCCCACATGAAGAGAACCAGCATGACAAACACTTCAAATGAATCATCCAAGTTCCATGACAAGTGGGACCACCTTTTGGAAGAAGGTGGTGGGCCTAAGACCCCTAGGTGGGGTCGGGCGATACCCCTAATGGGGCTACCACCCCCACTAGGTCCTTGACCAGTGGGAACCCCTTCTAGAAGGAGTGGCAGGGCCCACGGCTTAGGCCTGGGATGTCCCTAAGACCCCTAGGGGGGGTTGGCCGATACCCCTATGGGGTCTATGACCTCCCAACATGGTCCCTGACCAGTGGGGAGCCCTTATAGAAGGAGTTGACGGGCCCATGGGTCATATGATGATCGGTCGATCCCCTATAGGTGCTCCTAAGCATCGTCCCCACCACCTGCCTCCATGCATCAACTTCATCTCTACCATTGAACTAAGGCGGTGGAAAGGTCGGTTTGATCCTACGGAGCACAATGAAGATGTTGCGGATCGCTGACGTGGCACCAGAGTAGCCCCTACTCCACCTGTTAACACCGGATTTTTGCACGATGACAAGTGGGCCAGTGCATGGTGAGTCAGCAGAGATAGATGCTCAGAGCATTCGGCAAAATCCGTGTGGTCGGTTAATTCCCAGATTCGGCGATCGATCGCGCAATTGGTTAATCAGAAAAAGGGCGGTTGTTATCAGAGCGACAAAGGCGGCAAGTAAGAGCTGAATTGGTAACAATAACTATGATAATTAAGGCAATGAAGACTTTGAAGGAAACCGAAGTCAAAATATTGTATTTCTTCCTTTAATATTTTACAGCCGTGTCCTTTTAGGACTCATGTCATAGCCAGGGTATAAATATAAGCCCTTAGCTATTGTAAAAGGGGTTCACAACCAAATCAATACAACCGGCCCCGTGCCAACTTCGAGTCCTTTTGTCGTGTCGTCAAGCTCTTTGAGAGGAATCATCGATCCATCGACCTCCGTAAGTCTTGTCAACCTTGTTATCATGTCTAGTATCATGTGCTGGATTTAGATGCTGATGCAAGTAGTCTTGTTTGTTGTCAATGATCGTGCAATGGATCCTTGATTGATGATCAAGAAGTCTTCACTTATGTTCTGTTTACAAGTAAATACCGTGCAACGGGTGTTTGCTCGATACGCTTTGCATAAGCAAGATAGTTATCGGCTCTCATATATTTGGCAAGATCTATTGGATTCATTAAGTAATAATGTTGCATGTTTTAGATAATCTTTACATATTTGCAAACACTCTTTTGCCCAATTTAGATTGATGAGGTTCGACTTTCCTTTTTTCATCATAGATCTATTCATGTTTTAACAATTTAACACTTTCACGCTGTTTCCACAGTTAGATCTTATGTTTCATAATAGCCGAATCAAGTTCAATCTAGATTGTTACATGTTGTGGGTTCATGCATGCTATTTAACATTTGAGTCTTGATAAAGCTAAATGTCATGCGGCAGGCGCAAGCTTAGATTGGTTTGATCGTGTTTTTCTTACATGTTTCCTTCATCATGGATCCCAACTCGGTCGGATTGCCGAGCTTGGTCATGGTTTATCTTTTGGATATTTGGTTCATCCACACGTACTTTTTCCCATGCATGCATATTCGGCAATCAAAGTGCCACGTGCTCTTTGTTTTAGCCGAATGATATGTATATACTCTGTTGGCAGATAGCTTTTATAGTTGTATGTCATCGTAAGTGGCTTCAGGGCCGTACATATGGAACTGTCTGGTCTTATCCGGCACGTTCCAGTTTATATCTAATGATTTTCATCCCTTGTTAGTTTCAGTTCAAACTAACTGGCACGTTTTCGGTTCTCGAAGCACCCGGGCACCCGATTGAAGCCACACTTTTCGACTTGCTGTGTCTGAGACACAGTACGTCACTTTTTGTGTCAACACACTTTTTGGCACGCTCGGTGGGACACGCCATATTTTCAAGATGCCTGAAATCGATAATGCAGAGATTCTGAATGTAACCATTGAGGAATTGCCTGAGGAGATGAGGGCCGCAGTTCAGAAGGCATGCGATGAGTTTCAGGACAAGTGCTTGCTGTCCTTCTCAAGGAACAAAAGCAGTAAGGTTTTTCAGAAGCAGTCCCTCCCGAGAACTCTCCTCTCGCATCAGACTGAGTACACTGAGGAAGAGGATGCACGAAAAGTGGTTGAAGTGGTTCACAAGACCATAAGCGATACTATGAGGAACCATCACACCGCTTTCCTGAATACCTTTCTCTCAATCATGGTTAATACATTCGGTCCGACAGTTGACAAATGCTTTGAGGAGTTTGCTGGTCCGATGCAGGGACCGCCGTTGTTCAATGTACCAAAGCGCCAGGAGAAAGCGGCCGAGGATGGTGGAGCATCTGGCATGAACCAAGGGGGTTTGCTTCCTCATCAGCAGCCACAAACCTACGACCAGCTCACGTTTGGCATGATAGGAGACATCCCACATTCTGCTTCCAAGGTGTCTCTAGTAGCGAACAGACTGCAGAAAAATATGTATGGGGGAGGATATCAAGAGTTTGCCGATTACAGCGCCATCAATGCTTTCCCGAATCCGGGATACGAAAACCCAGTAGGGCTGCCTTTTGAAGGGCATGCACATGGAGCTCCTAATTCCAATGTTGATCCCATCATGGATAGGATGGCAGACATGATGAAGAATCAGTTTGGCTTAAAGCCAAAGAATCAGTCCTATGCGTACAAGTCCCCTTATCCAGAGTGGTACAACCGAGTGACTCTCCCTCCAAGGGTTAAGGCTCCCATAGATCTGACCAAGTTTTCTGGCCAAGATGACACCAGCACTATAGAGCACATCAGTCGATACTTGATGCAGCTGGGAGAAGCATCCACAGATGACGCTTGGAGGATTCGGTATTTCCCTTTGTCTCTGACAGGACCAGCTTTCACGTGGTTCGCGTCTTTGCCGGCAAACTCCATCGGGAGCTGGGCAGATTCACTAGTAGGGATCTGACCATCTGTGACGTACTCAGATCGTCACTGAAGATGCTAAAAACGTCACCAAGTGTAATCTGTGATGAATTAGTGACGAAAATGGGATCGTCATTGAGGTCGCGTCACATTTGATCTACGGTGACGAAATGGGTTTTTTGTCACAGATGTGCCTCTATTCTGTGACGAAAACACCATCGTCACGAAAGTGATTTCATTTCTGTGACGATCAGTTTTGGTCACGATCTGACGTCCACCGTTGCGCCAAAACGGCGACGCTAACGTCGCCGTTAACGATGTTTGTGACCTGTGACGGTCCGGTTTGGTCACAGATTGACCAATGCTATCGTCATAACGACCTGTTGGGAAACGACCCGACGGTGCTTGCCACGTGGCTGATGATGTCATTGCTAACACGGATGACGTCAGCGGTGACCCGGATGCTGCGTTGCTGACACGTGGATCAATCAGATTCTGCCACATGGCTTGTTCCGATTGGTTCTTGTTTGGTCACAAATTGTTGTTTGAAATCGTCAAGGAAGATGAAAGAGTTTGGTCACAGCTTTCTATGTGTTGCCGCCATGTGGCTTGTTCCGATTGGTTCTTGTTTGGTCACAAATTGCTGTTTGAAATCATCACAGAAGATGAAAGAGTTTGGTCACAACTTGCGATGCATTGCCGCCACGTGGCTTGTTCCGATTGGTTCTTGTTTGGTCACATATTCATGTTTGAAATCGTCATGGAAGATGAAAAAGTTTGGTCATAGCTGGCAATGCGTTGCTGCCACGTGGACCAATCAAATTCAGCCAGGTGTCTTGTTCTGATTGGTTGTTATTTGGTCACATATTGCTGTTTGAAACCATCACTGAACATGGAAGATGTTCATCACGGCTATTGATTTGAAATCATTACAAATTGCGGTTTGTAATCGTCACCGAAGACGCCATCATTTTCATCAGACAAATGCAGATAATAATTTAATTGCAATTCAGAAATTATACTAGAAAAACCACATAATTACATACTCAGTTCAGTTCCAACGAGCATACAACTCAGTTCACACCATCACCACAATTAAGTTTCAACGAGCATACAACTCAGTTCACTACCTCATCACCACACCAGTCCACATAACACAACAGCATACAATTAAAGTTCAAACACATCAGCACTGACCAGGAGCCCTCATGTCGACGAAGAAGGATTACCATTGTCCATGAAGAGCCTCTTAATGAGCGCATTGGTCTCCTCCATCGACTTGAACTTATTCTCGGTCTGCGCCTTGTACTCCTCCACGTCTCTCTGTGTCTTCGCCAGGCTTTCCTCAGCTGCTTCACTTCTCTTCCTGAGCTCATCGAGTTCACCTTGAACAGCAGCCTCTGCTGCAGCCTTTGCTTCAGCTGCAAGTCGTTCCCGAAGCTCGCTTTCATCTGATGATTTTGACTTGCAGGACGTCAGTGTTTTCATGCCAGCGCTCTTCAGGAAATTGGTTGAGCTGCTCTGGGAGAGCACCTTGGACACAAGCTCCACACTTGATGGTGCCGTCCCACCTTCAACAACTGGTTCAACCCTCAAGTTTTCCATATCAACCTAAAATATCATGGACATAAAACAGTTACATGTTAATGGTTGACAAAGAACAAGATGAGAGATGTTACTTATTTCAGTTCCAAGAGGAAAACATGTGACACAAGATGAATTTAGCAAACAAATTAACTTACGAGTGCGTCCATTGCTGCATAACTGAGGCCATGTTTCTTGTTGGTATGGCAGGTCTGGAAGGCCTCCACCGCATCTAGTTCTTCACTCGGATCAAAGATGGGTTCTTCTCGGATTCTCTTCTTCTTTTGCTTCGTGGATAAACAATGACAACAAAATTTGTCTTAGATTTCATGAAAGAGAATTAGCTCAGTGCAAATGTGTATGGAGACTAGTTCAATGTACTTTGAACTTACATATTCATGCAAGTGTGCCACGTAGCAGCGAGAACCCGTAGCCTGTTGAAACTTGACTTTACTGCGGTTGTGCTTGTTCTTTTCACAGGTTTCCTACAAGAGAATTAACATGTCAGATGAGATTATAGGTTCAAAACGAAGAGATCTTTGGAAACTGATTGTGAAACAAGCATATATGGAAAGATACCCATACCATGTTCTTTGGATCAGACCACTTTGCAGTTAGTGCCCTCCACTCTTCATCAGTCATGTAAGGAACATGAGAAGTTGTAGGTACACTATTTGCAGGCACACCATTGAAGTATTTCTTCTTCAGCCGATAAAGTTGATTTTTTATCGCAGAGCGCATCATATCAGTGCAAGCATGAGTTGATGAATCATTGTTAGGAATGGTCAAGCGTCCCTAGGTAAATGAAAATTCCATAGTTAGTTAGTCAATTCAGGTTAAGCATGTATACAAGTTAGGCATAAAAGTAGTATTGCACTTACAGTTAGCTGTGTTACAAAAGTCTTGTAGTATTTGTCGTCTTTCTTATAATCTTTCCAATGAGGTAGGACAGACATGCTTTCCCAAACAATGATGCCAGCCTCTGATGCAAACTTGGCAGCATGAATAGGATCATGAGGCCTTTTATTGCCTTCATCAACAACTATTGGCAATCTCCTTTTCATAGCTTTAGTCATCTTGTCCAGCTGTTTTCCCTTAGTTGCTTCCCTACGTCTCCTTGGAGCTGGCTCTGCAGTAGCTACAAAATAGAATCCGCATTTGATGAAATGTTTTAGTTTCATGTAAATGAGCAAAAGAGATGTCATAGTTCAATGAAAAAAAAGCTATAACTTGCCTGAAGTTCCTTCACCTCCATCTATATTGCCTGCATCACCACCTATACTGTCAAGACCAGCAGCTCCACTGTCTTCCTCTGCATGTTGTCTCTCATGATCAGTAACTCCAGGTGTAGTACAGTTGTCTGGTATGCCATCAGCAGCATCTGTGGGAGCCTCTACATTGTCCCCATTTGTAGCTTCACTATTCAGCCTTTTTGATGATCTTCTTTCGACTCCAGAATGCTGCACCTCTGATTCTACATCTGCCCTCACCCTCTTGTTCCTACTTACTGACGGCATGCTAGGATTTCTCTTCTTTGAATTTGAAGTGAGGGTTTTCCTTGTACCCGTAGTAGCACACTGTGCAAAAAAAAAGTCAGGCATGTGCAATATTAAGCAAGACCATATATTAATTACAGGTATGAAATAAACAAGATGAATCTGAAAAGCAGGATCATATATTAAAGATCGGATTGAAAACATTCAAATGCAATTCAAATTTTCCCCATCCACTATTTGGAAGGTTAAAAAAGCACCTTAATTGCCAAGGGTTGTGGCTGCTCATCAGATTCAGTGTCATCATTATCATCATCACTATCTCCTTGATCATTATCGCCAAGGAGATACTCTGATGACTCCGAATCTGAACTGTTGGTTTTCTTGTTTCCTGATTTTCCCCTTGGTTGATGAAGGTTGTGGTACAAAATTATTAACCTTAGCAACTAGATATTCCACTCCCAATGCTTGCATTTTCTTTAAATTCTCTGCCACACGTATATCCCGCAGCCTCTCATAATCGGTTATTGGAGGTGGTATTACTTGCAAGATAGCACAATGTGTGTCTATTAGTTCATAAAAAGGAGTTTACTAAGAACTAGGAGGTCATACTAATTGGATACATAAGAGGACAGGAATTTACTAATAAAGAGATGGGATAGGTTTTTTTTAGAAAAGGGACTATATTAATATCCCAGCTTCAACATCGAATAATATATGCATATGGCTGTTAGTTATTACAAACAAATTAGAGCGAAGGAAGAGTACAGGTGATATGTGAAGTAACAGAACTTCATGAATTACTACTTTCAAGTGAGATTGGGGGCATAGATATTCCAAATCTGTATATAAATTATTAATTTGCACGGCCTATGCAAAGCTAAAGGGGAGTAGGAACTGTACGAATGAGAGAAAACAAAATTTGTGAACAGTGGAGGTGTATTATATTCTTCTTGTGTAGGTTGCTTTTTGCGTTGCCCCCTAGTTGCAACCATCGAGGTCCTCAAAGGGGAAGCGAAGCTGGTGCGGTGAACCCTTGTCGACGACGAAGCAGATCCAGTGCGAAGTCCTCGGCGATGACCCAAATCCTGCGATGGTTAGGGTTACGTCGTTGCGAGTGAAATGCGAATGGGGCCAGAATGTTCTAGGGACGAGATAGAAAGGGATGTGGCGACCGAAGTAGTCGGCGACGACGCAACTCGTCGCCGGCTGTGCTAGGCGACGAAGTAGTCTGCCGCTTTGGTGGGGTGGAAAATAGATTGAAAGGGGGAGGGGAACAACTCATCGACAGCGGTTGTGTTCCGGCTGGGCGATGAGGTACCTGGTCGTTGTGGTGGAGGAAGCAGCTCGTTGACGACGGTTGACTGCAGGCGACGGCTGCGGCGGCTAGGGTATGAGAAATGGGGGGATTCACAGGAATGAATCGAATTAAGGGGATAAATGGGTGATTAGAGGCAGGATAAATTTTCGGTACAACAAGTTGGGGACTAATTAGTGGCGGGATAAATTAAGGGGACTAAATTTTTTGGCGCTCTTTTTTTGGGCGCAAGCTACGGTATGTCGTAGTTAAGTAAAACCACATTGAAATAATGCTAAAATCGCTTCGATATCGCAGTGGTAAGGCATGTTTATTTTGGTGCCATGCTCCTAGGTTCGAACCCTTTAGGAGGCTATTTTTTGTTTTTCCTAATCTTTTTGTGATCTTCACTTTTTTTATTTTTCCTATGTCTTTTTTCCTTGGATCCATGTATATTTTGGATAGCAATGACAAGGGTTCACCAACTCATCCATGTGCACATTTTTTACAACATTATACACCACAAAGAAATGACATACGAATTAATAACTGATTCATACCAATATACCATACATTCACCAACTCATCCTCACATCATACCAAACAAACTCCAGTTCATACATTGATCAACTACTTTAAAACAGTGACATAGAGCCACACACACACACACACAAAGCTCACTTGAACATATGAGCGACAAGCATGCCAATTAGAACACCTACGAGCACATAAGCTACAAAACAGGCATCAAGAACAACCTGCATGCCCTTCTTGTCTGCAATCTCCATCTCCTTCTTCTCGACTTCAGGCTTCACGACATTAGTCAGATGTTCAACTTGCATCTGTAGTTTGCAAAACTCATTTGCAAGTCTATTCGGTGATTGATTCAACAATTTCAGCTCTTCCCTATAATGAACACAACAAGCAGAACCAGGAACATCCTTCCCTGTCTGCAAACTTATTTGTTCCACAGCCATCAACTGCTCCTTAGAGCGGATGTAGGGGCAGGTAGTATCATCATCCTTCGATCAAAACAAATGATGTAAAATCAGTCAACCATCGACAAAAAGTGAGCACAACAATGTCAGAAAATAGACCTTGATGTTACATGGGCACTTGATGAACCACTGGCCAAGTGTTGCCTCCTGCTTGCTCTGGATCCTAACCAAAGGAAGATGGCAATATGGGCACTCCCTTCTTTTGCATGGTGACGAGCTCGAGCACGTGGAATGCTTCATCGGCGGCGAGCTCGTCGTCTGGTGGCGCTCACGAGGTGGTAGCTAGGGTTTGTGGGTGAACAAGAGAGGCAGAGAAGAGAATGGAGTAGATGAACAAGGACGAAAGGTCACAAAGTGGCGCTATGGCACGGCGGGTGGTGGCCGCTATTGTGGGTGCACTCAGGGGGCAAGAACTACTCGTGGGTGTGACAACGGTTGTGTTGAGCGGCGGTGCGGTGGTCGGCGGCTGATTCGGGGGATTGGGGGATTGGGGATTGGGGGGGGGGTGCTGGCCGTTGGGAGTAGAGGCTGACAGGGTAGGTCCACCTGGTTAGGCCTTTAGATGGGTGGACTCGGCGGACCATGGTCAAGAGGCTGACCGATGGGCCCTATCACGCCTAATTTCTTTCAAAACTGATTTTGGGATAGAAAATGATCTCAAATTTTAAAACCTATAACAAGAGAGTTGTAGAACTCATCGAGATCTACAATTATTGTTTTACCCAAAACTCCATTTGACAAAGTTTTAACAAACTAAATTTTGAATTTAAGTAGATGACAACTTTTAGCAAGATTTTGGAAGTTTAAATGATCCCAAATTAAAAAGTCATGAATACCAAGTTTTCATAACTCATTGAGATCTACATTTCATATGTAGGCTGTTTTTTCATTTGAGAAAGTGAACATAACATGTGGTACATATTTGACATCACTCATATAGTTTATATGAGTGATCTATAGGATTAGTGAACAAGTTGTATCACCACTTTCTCAAATGAAAAAATGACTTACATATGAAATGTAGATCTCAATGAGTTATGCAAACTTGGTATTCATGACTTTTAATTTGGGGTCATTTAAACTTCCAAAATCTTGCTAAAAGTTGTCATCTACTTAAATTCAAAATTTAGTTTGTTAAAACTTTGTCAAATGGAGTTTTGGGTGAAACAATATTTGTAGTTCTCGATGAGTTCTACAACTCTCTTGTTATAGGTTTTTAAATTTGAGATCATTTGTTATCCCAAAATCAGTTTTTAAAGAAGTTAGGTGTGCTAGGGCCCATCGGTCAACCTCTTGACCATGGTGAGCCGATTAAATATATTAATAAAATGGGATGTACTAGGCTGTGATTTTTAACCAGGCTGGGACCCCCTTTGCGGTTAACCCTTTCCGACTCTTCTCATTCATGACTCTTCTCATTCCACGAGGCGAGGGCGGCGAGGCGAGGCGACGGTCGGCGGGTCGTAGTACGTCCAGATGGATCCTCCACGAAGCGTCGTCAACAAGGAGCACCATCAAGGGACCACAGAAGGCCGGCAAGGAGGAAGTCGCTGAATCGATGGAGTCCCGATGCCCAGGCGTCAAGAGGCCGATGGAGGCAACCTCCTCCGTAGGCACGAAGGACACCCACGACGACCACGGTGGCAAGCGCCCCAAGGTAGATACGCTGCACCTGATCACGTTTACTTTGAGTACTGTTAAGTAGGGTTTGTTAGGGTTAGAATTGAAATTGTGGTTTCAAATAGGTTTGGGATTAATTTGAGATTTAGTACATTTGTTGAATGTTGATGTAGTTAGTGCTGTGAATTAGTGCTGTCCAGTAGGGTTTGTTAGGGTTCGAATTGAAATTATGGTTTCAATTAATAGGTTTGGGTTTAATTTGATATTTTGTACATTAGTAGATTGCTGATGTTGTAGTTAGTATTGTTAATTAGGGTTTGTTAGGGTTCAAATTGCAATTGTGGTTTCTAATAGAACGACGGTTGAGTTTAATTTGAGATTCCGTAAATTAATACATTCCTGATATAGTTAGTGTTGTTATATTCTATTTATTAGTAGTATGTAGTCCTTATTATTCCTTCGTTGATTTATTTTGGATACTGTCCTGATGTACTAAGATTTTGCTTGATATCATTGATGCTTTATTGGATTAGTTAACGGTGCTCTGATGCTTTATATAATTGCCCTCTTCATCATTAGTAGTATATAATTTCCCTCTGATCATTAGTAGTATATAATTTCCATGATCCTTTTGCATATATAATGATCTGGGATCGATATAGTGTTGTTCATAACACCCTGTTGTTGTTGTTGTTGTGAGATATAATATTGTCTATCTGTACATACTCTTGAATTATTAATGGAAATAAATCAATTGAGTTTAGTTTATTGCTGCATTAATGTGAAATGTTATTAATGGATGTCAGTTTAGATAACTAGACAAATACATTGTTATAAATTTGATCACATGTTAAATGCATGTCAGTTTTGTATGTTTGTAGAATGTAGTGGTATGAACAGTATCATTTCATGTTGATAGTAGTACTCTTTTTGTCACAGACGAAGAAAGAAGAACGTGATGAAGCTGTACGCTATTGGGTTGACACTACAAAGCATCAGATGGAAGAAGAGATTGACGAGTTGTTTGAGAAGATGAAGGCGAAGGCAAAGAAGAAACTGTCAAACAAGATGGAGCAGTTCTTCTTTAAGCTAACCTGGGACTTTCATACGTTCTAAGATAATAATGTTGACTGATGTACCTACTTAAGAACTGGTAGATGGTAGTAGTACGTGCTGGTAGTAGTAAGCTTAGTGTTGGATGGTATTTTGTGACTAATCTATCAAGGCTATGTACATATTCAAGTACTGGTGATGGTAAGAGTACTAGCTAGTAGTACACTTTATATTGTATGCATGCATGGGCTTGTTCCCTGGACCAAATTTGCCTACCTATAGGCATAAACTTATCTTTACTTTGCCTGTGATGTGGGTTTGGTTAACTATCCTGAGATGATGCTTTATTGTCTGTGATTTGTTTGCCTTTGATTAGTTGATTTAGTGACAGTAAGCAAATACATGCTGCTCGCATGTCTCCCTTTAATTATTTTGTCTTTTATTTTATCTTATTTACCTGACCACATTGCCTTCTTATATTTGGTGATTACCTGAAGAGTCCAAGCCAGTTATCACAATTTTCTACTTACCTTAGGGGTTGTTTTTCTTTTAATCTTGAAGTAAATCAAAACATAATTACATTGATAGGTAAACTAGTTCTAAAAATTGCACAAATGCATACAACATCATGGGACGCCTCCATAATCATCCAAAAAAGTTTCAAATTATTCATAGAAAGTGGTACAACATCTCTCATTGTGTGACAAGGGTACGTGTGAGCGATGGATGATCAACTCTACATGCAGTTTGGCCCCTGTTCTTGACGGTAAAATGACATACCCAATTGGCTCTGTGAAGCCTCAATGACGCCTGGGTCCAATGTTGTTGGGGCTCACGATTTAGTGAAAGATAACTAAATTTGTCTCCCTTTACATGCATCAGTGTAGCGTTCGCGGTGACTTCCACCAATTCAACTCCCAATCTGTCCCATCAACTCCCGCTCTCCGCCTCGTTCTTGTCGCATCGTCTTCCTCCATTGCCCCCTCCTTCTCTATCATCGTCTTCCTCCATCGCGACCATGGTTAGGGCAACCCGCACCTGCATATTCGACTATGATTTCCCAGCCTCCCCTCCTGCCGCCGCCGCCATTGATGCGCCTCCAGTGGAGCACCACTCTGCTAAGAAGAAACGCGACGAGTCCGAGAGGTTCGTCGCCGGCGCCGCTGGTACCAGGAACGACAACCACACACATTCTGGCGGATGGGCATCCCGAGGTGCTTCCCCAGGAAGAGGTTAGGGTTCGAAACTTTGAGTTTTCTTGTTTGATGCATATTGCGGTATTGCCGATGTGCCATATACCAGTACCTCCCCCTGTGTGCTACTTGGGGTTTTCCCCTGACCCTGCTTAGATTTGGGAGATATTGTACTATATTGTATGATATTTGGGGTTTTCTGTGTGCTTGGAATTGGGATTCCCCCTGCACCTTGCAGCGTGCATTGCATAAATTAGTTCAATACTGTGTTCATTGGTTCAATACTGAGTTGATTGGCTCAATACATGTTCATTGGGTTCGTGATTTATGTTTCCTGATTACATACTCTGATTTTGTTCATAAAGGATACTAAGCACAACCATGTGATTGTAATCAGTAAGAAGATTACGATTCATTGCTCATTTAGTCATGACAGCGATGAGGAGACAAAAGAATGGCCATTGGCGATGAACAGAGAGGTGATATTTGGCTCCCCCAACATAACTTTAGTAAATTTCAAATATATAGATGGTAATAACTTGCCGATTTGTGAATTGGCAGATCAGGAAGAAGGACGAGAATGTTCGTGTCCTCCTCAAGCGCAAGTATTTTAATTGATCCGATAGATTGGACGACTAAGTCTGATTTGGAAGAAGGCAAAAGTTTTTTGGTGGCTAATCCTAGAAATTAGTATGTAATTGAAGTACTTATGTTCTGAAGTTGTATTGGCACTATGTTCTGACCTTTTGTAATTGGCGAACTTAATTAAGTCATACCTTAATTATGCAATATATATATATATATTTATCTTTGATATGTTGTCCAAGCAATGTGAATCCTTTTCATAGGATCAGTGAAGTAGCTAGGAATTTAACTTTATGAAAATTAGTAATAATCATTGCGCTATATAAAAGTTTGCCACCTAGAAAATAAAACAAAAAGTCAAAAAGGAAAATATACACACAAAATTGGCTCCTGTAAGCTTCGAACTCAGGAGCTAGGGATGAAACTGTGTCACTCAAACCATTGAACCATTGAAGTGTTTTCATAAGGACTCGGGAATGACTTTATTTAACCAAAACTCATGGTGCTAGTTACATAAACAGAACCCGCATCCGTGACCCTCCCTCTCCCTCCACATCCGCCGCTGCAGCCTCCGCCTGGGGTTTTCCACATCCAATGCTGCAACCTCCGCCTGGGGTTTTCCCCTACCACCACCGTTGCCGCTGAGGGAGAATGGCACCTAGCAAACGCAATCCAGAGCAGTCGGAGCGGGCGAAATGACAGCAGCGGGATGCAAAGGGCAGGTTCAATGGCCCGGTGTTGACGGCCACCCCGCCCTCGGCCGCGGCGGAGACGAGTCGTCGCCGGGGCGGAGTACAGGCCTGGCGTCCTGTCTCTGAGGTGCAGCGTACTCCCCGGGACGCCGTCTAGGCGAGGACCAACCTCGCAGAAGCCTCGGAATGGAGGGGTGTTCCCATTATCGAGATCAACGACTCCAGAATGTCCGAATACTCCACCACCGACGACCTCGAATGGGAAATAGATGAAGACCACGACCCTAAGGTAAGATTCCCCAGTTCGAGGTCCTGTTGAAATAATCTATGTAGGATTTGTTGTTGAAATCGTCTATGTAGAAGGTTCTGTAGTCTTCTTGATTTCAAATGGTATGTGTCTTGTTCCTGTGTGCATCTTATCTGTTGTGTTTGTCTAAGTGATACACTTATTGGCATATCTGTGCAGACTTGCGTTGCATGTCTGGTGAAGGAGTTGATGGAGAAGGACAGGACGATCGAGTGGCTGAAGCGTCGGGTGAAGCAACTGGAGAAGAAGAAGTAGGCGAGGCAAGTCTGGTGGAAGCAGCTCGACGCCTACTTGTACATATATGATGCAGACTACTATGAAGCACCTAGATGACTTTTTCTTGGCTTTTTGGATGTATGAGGAAGTGTTTTGGATGAACCTCATAGTCGTAGCTCAATATGTGGTGCTGTTATGTAGTCTTTTAGGATATAGTGATGGAAGTACGAATAACTTAGGAATTGGTGTTGGATGTATGAACTTAAGTCTCACTTAGTGATGGATGTAAGAACCTTATAGCAGTAATGTTTATCCAATCTGCCTTGTGTCATAGCAGCCTGACGGTTTTTCCAGTGATCTTATATATAACTGTGATGTACAATATTCAGAAGTCATATAATTATGTGATGTAATATAATCTCAACTCATATAATTCTCTGCTGTCAAATAATGTCAACTATAATTCCGAGGAAAAAAAACTGAACTCAACAAAAAATAACTCTACTGAACTATGTGCATAAAGTCCAGCCCAGTATCCATACTACAAATCATCATCTTCATTATCTGTGGACATGACATCATTGTTGTCAATGCCACAATCACTACAATATTGCTCCACTGTATCATCCTCATCCTCATTCTCACTCTCTTCAAGATTAATAGCAGCTTCTTTCTTGTTTCTTATAAGTTCATGTAAATTGCCTTCAATTATATTGGCTTGTCCACCTTCAACATTATGCAAAACCTCATTATCATCACCTTCTTGCACTACATGCTCAGTATCAGAACAATCATCATCCTGATGCGCATCATGACTGCCCTGTTCTGTTTCAACCACATCATAAATATTCCTATGTTCAAATTTCTGCATAACTCACCAATCTCTACATTGTGGAGTTGTATCTTGCAGGTAAAATACCTTTTTTGCTTGCTCTGCCAAGATGAAAGGATCAGTCTTGTACCAAAATGATTGCACATTGATGGATTTGAAATGTTTGTCATCTCGTAGGCCCACAGTCTTGCCTACTTGGTTGTACCAATCGCATCGAAATAGAACCACCGTCCGACGAACTTGATAATCTGAGGGATATAGATACTCAATAACCTCTTTAAGGACACCATAAAAATCAATGCTATTTCCAGCATGTGAACCTTCAGTCATTACACCACTGTTTTGTGTCTGCATGAACTTCTCACGATCTGCAGTGCTATACCGTAGTCCATTAATCTTGCAACCGACACTAATCCTAACTCGCTGAGCTGGACCACATGACAGTGCCAATAGTCCTTTGCTAACCGATTCTGGATTCTCACTGCGCTTTTTTTTAATCTGTTGCAAAAAATTACTCAGGACACCATTTACATATGGATAATAATGCATTTAGTATGCCTATAAACAAAATGCTGAGTGACTTACATGGGACTTAAACCACTTTGCAAATCCCTGTTCGACCATTTGATCTACTTCATCTGGAGGTGCACCTTGCTGCACTAACTCCTCCCTATACATGCTGTAGGAAAAAAACGATTCATAAGAATGATTCCAAATTTAAAAAATAAAACACAAACAAAATCTCAAACATACTTACAACAAATAGTCCTCTCCTTCTTCAGCATTATGCAGCACATACCAAACTAATTTATTCATGACAACATGATCAATGTACTCGGTCGTACTAGCTCCAACAAGAGTAGCACCATGCTTAAAAACAGATATGTCATTAGGCAATGGCATCTCTGTACCACTATCGTCGTCCTGGTTAAATTTAGTGTCAACATCCTCCATGTTCCTAGAACAAAAGGTCAAGGTGTCACTTGCCATATATGCCTCAACAATTGATCCTTCCGGCCTAGCCCTGTTCCTTACAAAATTCTTCAAAGTGCCTAGTCACCTTTCTATTGGGTACATCCATCCATACTGAACAGGTCCTCTAAGCAGTGCCTCATCGGGAAGGTGGACACACAGGTGCACCATGACATCAAAGAAGACAGGTGGAAAGATTTTCTCAAGCTTGATTAGGATCAATGGAATTTCTTCTTTCAGCCATTTCACAACATCTATCCTTAGATTTCTACTGCATAATTCCCTAAAGAAGGTCCCCAGCTCTGCAATTGCTTCATATACATCCTTCCTCACTAGTCCTCTAAGGCCAGCGGGTATGATTCTTTGCAGGAGTATGTGGCAAGAATGTGTCTTCAGCTTTCCAACCACCCTTGAACGATCTTCACTTATGTATCTTGCTAGGTTAGCCGCATATCCATCAGGAAACTTGATACCTTTGAGAAACATGCAAAACTGGACTTTCTGATCCTTTCCCAACACATATGGAGCAGGTGGAGCCTTGCAGACAGAGTTACTATCCTGCTGCAAGTGCAATTCATGTCTTATGCCCATATCAAACAAATCTAGCCTAGCATTTTGTGTGTCCTTGGACTTGCCTACTATATTGAGTAATGTGCCAAGAATATTTTCACATACATTCTTCTCAATGTGCATCAAATCGAGATTATGTCGAAGCTTCAAATGTTCCCAATATGGCATTCTCCACAACCCACTTTTGCAGCTATAAATCTTTGGACCATCACTGCGCTTCCTTTTATTTCCAGTAATATTGTCGTCATGCTTCCCTGGCCTGACATCTTTCACCTTGTCTAGCTCCTGTCGGACCTCCTTCACAGTAAACTTATCAGGATGATCTTTCTTTTCACGCTTACCATCAAAAGCCAAGATGTTCCGCCATTCGTGTGTCATTTTAAGGTAACGACGATGTCCAATGTAGCATATCTTGTTCCTTTTCCCTGAGACAACGAATCCTTGTCGCAATGAATACATGCATAATACCCTTTTGTTGTTCACCTAGATAATGTTCCCAACGCTGGATAATCATGTACACACCACAACACAGTAGCATGAAATTTGAACTTGTTACCTGTACATGCATCTAAGGTACTGACACCCTTCCATAGCTCAAGCAGTTCTTCGATTAGGGGCTCAAGGAACAAATCAAAATCCTTTCCTGGAGATCTTGGACCTGGGATGAGTAAAGACATAAAGTAGTTTGTTGGATTCACACATTCCCGTGGTGGGAGATTTAGCGGTGTTAGAAGCACTGGCCACATACTGTATTGTGTACTTATGTTGCCAAATGGATTGAATCCGTCGGTAGCTAAGGAAAGCCTAAGGTTCCTTGGATCAGCTGCAAAATCTAGTTTCCTCCTGTCAAAGTCCTTCCATGCTTCCCCATCAGCTAGATGGCTCATCACGTTGTCGACTGGCTTCCTCACTTTCTTGTGCCATTGTGTTTCCTCAGGAGTTTGTTTCGAAGCATAAATTCTTTTCAACCTTGGCAAGAGTGGAAAGTGCCTCAAAACCTTATGTGGAACCTGCTTTGCCCCTGTTTCATCTTTCCATCTAGACTCCTGGCATACTGGGCATGCAGTCAACTTAGCATAATCCTTACGAAACAACACACAATTGTTGGTGCAGACATGGATGTTTTCGAATGCAAGGCCCAATTCTTTAAGATATTTCTTGGCCTCGTCATATGATTTTGGCAACTCACTCCGAGGGTATCCATCTGACAGCAGCTTCATCATTTTGGTAAATGCTGTACTGCTGATTCGATAATGAGACTTCATATACAACATCCTCACCATAAAGGAAAATTTTGAATGGATAGAACCTGGGCTAAGCGCCTTCTTCGCATCTTCAAGAACTCTTCCAAAACTTGGTTGTTCTTCATCAGCCTCTACCGCTGCAAACAGTTCGCCTATCATTTCTGGTACTCCATGATCTTCATCGTAAACATCATCGTCCCCATCCACATGTATCCCATAGTCATGATCATGTCCTTCGGCCTCCTAATCTATACCGTCATCATCAATTACAACATTTGCAGGCTCCCCATGATAAATCAACCTGGTGTATGTAGGTGACATTCCATAAATGTGTATATGGGTTTCTACTTGAGTCTGATGCATCAGCCTTCGATTATGACAATTGATGCACAGACAACGGATGTGTTCGTCTTTGGGGAATTTTTCACTAACAAATTTCATAAACTCTTCAACTCCCTTCACATATGCAGGAGTGAATTGTTTCCCAAAAACCCAACTTCTATCCATCTGTTGTCACAATAAAAGTAACCTGGCTTGTATTAACTCCCTAACTGTGATTGAAGTAAACACAATTCAAAACCACATCTAACTCATGTATATATCAATAAAATTCGAACACAAATCGAACCTTATGTACCCGCGACCAAATCCCCCTGCTTTCCCCGCGCAATGAATGCCGACGCAGTTCTCCAGTCCTCAGGCTGCCGCGTCGTCGATGGGGGTTTAGGTCGTGTCGTCGATGATGGCCAATCATGGGTCTACCTATGGCCCATATGTCCTGTGATCCATTCAATTGTCTTGTTCAAACCTTACAAATGCACAAACTTTCTTTCTTTTTTCAAGAGTGGTCGAGTAGCCCAGTGGCTAACGTTGTTACCGCCCACCTCCAGGTCACGGGTTCAAAGCTCCACCCGCGTAGTTTTTTGCCAAAATAAAAGGTCCAGGCTGCTGTTAACCAGGGGTCTGTGGCCCATGCATCGAACACCGTCAAGTGGTCCACGTAAAAAAATATTTTGTGACCAATTCGTTTCATCACTACGTGGCAAGGCTGCTGTTAACCGGGATCTGTGGCCCACACATATTCTGTGACCAATTCGTTTCATCACTACATGGACCAAACGTGGCAAATTATCTATGACCATCTCAAAACATAATCTGTGACGAATAATTTCATCATTACAATGAAGCGCACCGACAACATGTTCTATGACGAATCGCGTTTGGTAATACATGACGTTCCTACCACGTTCGTCATTAAAAGTCAAGCCAAAACCATCCTGAGTACTTTGTGATGATGCCAAATTTTTCGTCATAGAAATCATTCTGTGACCAAAGTTGCCAGTGTCACTAAAAAATCATCACAGAAGGTCAGATCTCTACTAGTGATTTAGAGCAGAAATTCCATGCGTACTTCTTCACAGGCACCAATGAGTAGAAGCTAGTCGATCTTATGGGCTTGAGATAGAAGGCTAATGAGATGCCCCAAGAGTATCTCCGCAGGTTCAGAGAAACCAAAAACCTCTGCTATTCTCTGAATTTACCAGATGACCAGTTGCCGGGGATGGCAGTGGCAGGCATGCAGCCGAACATCAGAGAGAAGTTGTTCGGCATGGACTTCGAGGACCTTGGTCAGTTGTCACAACGTTTGCAATGATGAGTATCTAGGCTCAAGGGTTCAGAAGAGACAACCATTTTCAGAAAGGTGATATGACTAATACAGTGTATCAGAGTTTCCTGGAAGAGGTAACGGAGTTCGAAGACGAGGATGAGGTCGCCGCAGATGAACTGGTCTGGGCAAAGGAACCAAATCAAGTCAATCTGCGATGGTTGAGGCAGCAGAAAGGCACTTACGACTTTGATGTGTTCAAATCAGACAAGTTGTTTGAGTTATTGTTCAGGGAAGGGCGCATCAAGCTGCCTGAAGGGCACCCCATGCTGTATCCTAAAGGAGTAAAGGACAAAAGATTTTGCGGCTACCACAACACCAATTCTCATGCCATCAATGATTGTCGGGTGTTCAGAATGAAGATCCAGAAAGCTATTCAGGAGGGAAATTTGAAGTTTGACGGCAAGATGAAGATTAACACTAATCCTTTTGCACAGAACACAATATCTTTCTCTATGAATATGGTTGTCATAGAGGACTCCAAGGGCAAGGGCGAGATGAAAGTGCTGACCTCAGATAGAGCAAAAAGGACTGGTGTTGTTGACCCTAATCGACAGATTATAGATGAAGAGCTTCGGCAACGAGGACAGTCCCAGAGTAGCCGAAATGAAAGAGGGGAAGCTTCCAAATCCAGGGTTACAACGCGGATCCTGTTGAACAAATGGCAATGGGAGCAAGAGCAGTATCAGAGGCAGATGCATTACGAGGAGCAGAGGTTCATAGAGGAGCGTCAGAGGCATGAGGAAGAAGTGTATCAGAGAGAACAAGATCATTTGAGAGAGCAGGAGCAATCTCATTGAGGATGCTCGTTTTTCAAACATTATTGGAATGAAGGCCTAAAGCTTCCTACTAGACATAATTGCCCCGAATGCAGTGATCGGTATTCAGGGTATAGGCAGTCCCGGGTCAACCGCCGTCCGGTCCATGAGAGACTTGGAGCACATGCTCCTGGGACGATCGGCGTTTAAAAATAGGCGACTCAGAGGACCGGCAAGGTAAAAGGTTTGCCGACCAAGAATTGGTTCGTTCTGAGGAGCGAGAGCACCGGGAGTATGCATGGCAGAACGGGCAGTGGTGTCCACCAGGTCTGAAGAAGTGCCAGAAAAGGAGGGTGCAACGCTTAAGGAACAGAGAGCTAGCACAAGTGACTGCCGAACGGAAACCAGCATGATGTCCTAAGGGAAAGCCCAATGGATACGACCGTTCGGCTGATACGTACATGGCCTTCTTCATTCCATCAGAATTTATAGCTCCCGATGACCAAGATATCCAAGAAGAAGTGTCTTCAGATGCTGATGAGAGCGAGTATCAGAACCTAATGGCCCAGCTTGTCCTTACTCAACAAGCAGTGTTCGATAAACCGGCCAGACATCGACACTTGAAGACGCTTTACGTGAAGGGATACATCAATGGCAAGCTCTGACCAAGATGCTGGTTGATGGAGGAGATGCTATCAATATCATGCCATATACTACATTTAGGAAGCTTGGGTTGAAAACCGACTTGGTACTCAGAGACTTTCCTGGCAACCCTTCCGACACTCAGGGGCAGTACACGTCGAGTTGATGATTGGATCAAAGACTCTGATCACTACCTTCGTTGTCATAGATGACAACGGGGCATATAGTCTCCTCTTGGGAAGAGATTGGATACATGCTAACTGCTACATACCCTCAACCATGCATCAGGCTCTCATTCAGTGGATTGGAGATGATATTGAGATTGTTCATGCCGATGATTCGGTAAGTGTTGCTGCCACTGAACCTGTCTACTGGGAGTATGATGGCTTCGATTGTTTCTCTGGAAAGATTTGGGGAGAAGGTCCTGTGAATGTCTCCGGCAAGGGCCAACAACCGATCCAAACAGTCGGCTCTGAGAGCAATTTTTAATGGGGAACACAATCGATGAAAGTGAAGGGAAGCTGGGATGTTTTCCTAAACAGTAAACGGTACACAGTCGGCAAGGTCTCGTGTAGCGTTTAGACCGTGTACACAGTGTGTACACGGTTTTACACGGATTACATGTTTTTATTGTATTTATAAAAAATCATAATAATATGTGCATATGTTTGTATAGCATAAAATTTTTCACAACAATGGTTAGTCCAATGTGTCTAATAAAATAATACATATACATATACACATTTAACATGAATTAAGTTGACAATGCATCATTCGTAATTTGACCCTAGCAGACAAATCAATTATATATTTGCTCCTTTTCTTTCAGAGCATATATTATTTCATTTATTGCACAACAAAGCACACTTGGTATCTAGAGGACCTCTAGTACGCACATGTTGGAGCATAACAAATTATTTTATAAAAGGGAATGGAGTATTAGATGAGCAGACCATAGAGTCAACTCGAGAATGTCTTGTTTGAAGGCTGCAATCGCCTAAACACCATGTTTCTCGCTTAACTCATCAAATAAAACTGTGTTATGACCAAACCGTGTAGACCGTGTAGGCCGTGTACGATCGTTTTAAACCATTTACACAGGATTTCCGTGTAATCTACCATTTAAGGCCTAAATGACACGTTAGGCTATCGTGTAGCGTGTACACGCCGTGTAATCGGTCTACATGGCCGTGTAGGCGAACAATGGTCAGAGACTTTGTTGGCAACCCTTCCGACACTCAAGGGGCAGTACACGTCGAGTTGATGATTGGATCAAAGACTCTGATCACTACCTTCTTTGTCATAGATGACAAGGGGACATATAGTGTGCTCTTGGGAAGACATTGGATCCATGCTAACTGCTGCATACCCTCAACCATGCATCAGGCTCTCATTCAGTGGATTGGAGATGATATTGAGATTATTCATGCCGCTGATTCGGTAAGTGTTGCTACCACAGAACCTGTCTACTGGGAGTATGATGGCTTCGATTGTTTCTCTGGAAAGATTTGGGGAGAAGGTCCTGTGAATGTCTCCGGCAAGGGCCAACAGCCGATCCAAGAAGGCGGCTCTGAGAGCAATTTTTAATGGGGAACACAATCGATGACAGTGAAGGGAAGCTGGGACGTGGCTTCATGTCGGCCGATAAGCTAGAGGAGATAAATGTTGGTGATAGTGTTAAACCAAGGCCGATGTTTATCAGTGCAAATTTAGACCAAGAGCATAGGATGAAGCTGATAGACCTACTAAGGGAATTCAAAGATTCTTTCGCTTGGGATTATACAGAGATGCCAGGACTGGATCATTCTATCATTGAGCATAAATTGCCGATCAAGCCTTGATACCGTCCTTTCAAACAAAGAGGAGGTACTGGCCGATGTAAAGAAGGAAGTTGAAAGATTATTCGAGGCAAATTTCATTCGGCCATGTAGATATGCAGATTGGGTTTCAAACATAGTCCCGGTATACAAGAAAAATGGAAAGATGAGGGTCTGCATTGATTTTAAAAATCTCAACAAAGCTACTCCTATGGATGGTTACCCGATGCCAGTTGCTGATCTGCTCGTCGATGCGTCGGCTGGTTATGAAGTCATCAGCTTTATCGATGGTAATGCTGGTTATAACCAAATCTTCATGGCAATAGAGGATATCTCAAAGACAGCCTTCAGATGCCCTGGTCATATTGGTTTGTTTGAGTGGATTGTCATGACTTTCGGTTTGAAGAATGCCGGTTCAACCTATCAAAGAGCTATGAACTATATCTTTCACGAGTTGATCGATAAGATTGTGGAAATCTATATTGATGACGTGGTGGTCAAGTCTAGAAACCATGAGGGGCATTTGGCCGTTTTGAGGAAGACCTTGGAGTGTACTAGGAAGCATAGTTTGAGGATGAACCCGAATAAGTGTGCCTTTGGAGTCTCGGTTGGTGAGTTTTTAGGCTTTGTAGTCCATAAAGGAGGGATCGAAGTCAGCAAGAAGAGCATGGAAGCAATGGACAAGGTGGTACCTCCAACCAATCTCACAGAGTTGCAATCATTGCTGGGCAAGATTAATTTTGTGAGAAGATTCATATCTAACTTGTCAGAAAGAGTGTTGCCCTTCTCTCCACTATTGAAGCTTAAAAAAGATCAAGAGTTTGTGTGGGGTGACGTACAACAAAAGGCTTTTGATGAGATCAAAGAGTACATGAAGGCGCCACCCGTGTTGGTACCTCCGCAGCTTGACAAGCCTTTTAAGTTGTACGTGGCGGCCGACAACCTAACAATAGGGTCGGCCCTCATGCAAGAGTTCGAAGGGAAAGAGAGAGTAATAGCTTACCTTAGCCGAAAACTACTAGACCGAGAGACAAGGTATTCGGCTATAGAAAAGCTTTGATTATGTGTGTTTTACTCATGTACTAAGCTTCAACATTATTTGTTAAATGCCGAATGTGTAGTAGTTTCTGAGTTCGATGTGATAAAACACATGTTATTGATGCCAATTTTAAATGGAAGAATTGGCAAATGTATTTTAGCTCTGTCAGAATTTGATTTAAGATACGAATTGGCAAAAGCAGTGAAAGGTCAGGTTATTGATGATTTTGTTACCCAACACCGTGATCCCTCTGCTAAGGTGGTGACCATTGCACCAGGACTTTGTTTTTTTGATGGTTCATCTTGTAGCAAAGGTGGTGGGGCTAGTGTTCTCTTGATTTCTCCCAGAGGTTTGACCTTTGAGTATGCCATCCCTATTGGATTCGTGGTTACTAACAATCAAGCAGAATATGAGGCATTGCTTAAGGGGCTCCGACTGCTTGTTGAAATAAAGGTCGTCGCTGTTGAGGTTTTCGGGGATTCTGAGCTAGTAATTAACCAATTGATCGGCCAATATGAATGCAAGAGTGATATGTTAAAGGGATATTATGAAGAGTGCCGAGAACTTCTGAAGAGTTTCCAGGTAGCCACCTTGCATCATATCCCTAGGGGGCAAAATGAAGAATCAAACAGACTAGCTCAAAGTGCTTCAGGATACCGAGAAGATCAGGAAATTCATGCTTTGGATGGAGATCGGGTAATTGATGACTGGAGAAACAAAATTGCCGATTATTTGAAAAATCCATCGCAGAGGGTTTCCCGAAAGCTCAGGCACAAAGCCCTTAACTTTGTGATCCTTGATGACCAGTTGTACTATAAGTCCATAGATGGAGTACTCCTCAACTGTTTGAATCAAGAGGAGTCCAGAAAGCTGATGTATGAAGTGCATGAAGGAGTATGTGGTGGACATCAGTCGGCTTACCGGATGAAATAGATAATAAGGAGAACTGGTTATTTTTGGACAACTATGCTTGAGGATTGTTTTGAATATTACAACGGGTGTCAAGACTATCAAAGATTCGGTAATATTTAGAGAGCTCCAGCGTCGTCTTTAAGCCCAATTGTCAAGCCTTGGCCATTCAGAGGATGGGGCATAGATTTGATCGGTCAAATTCATCCTCCTTCTAGCAAGGGACATAAGTTTGTGTTGTTGGCCACAGATTATTTCACAAAGTGGGTTAAAGCTATTCCCCTGAAAAAGGTTACATCAGAAAACATGGTCAATTTTGTTAAGGAGAATATAATTCACAGATTCGGGATTCCTCAAGCCATAACAACAGATCAAGGGACTCAGTTTACTTCATCCGAGTTTTGTGATTTTGCCGAAGAGATGGGAATAAAATTGTACAATTCTTATCCTTATTATGCGCAAGCCAATGGCCAGGCTGAAGCATCAAATAAGATCATGATCAAAATTATTTAGAAGAAAATTGATGAAAAGCCGAAGAAGTGGCATTCGGTTCTTAACGAGGCTTTGTGGGCTTACCGAATGGCTTGTCATGGATCTAGTCAAACGTCTCCCTATGAGCTGGTTTATGGGCATCATGCTGTGCTGCCATGGGAATTACAATCAGGATCAAGACGGGTTACATTGCAGAACAATTTGAGGATAGAAGATTACAAGAGTCTGATGATGGATGAATTGGAAGATTTGCATTTAGTTCGTCTCAAAGCATTGGAAAATATTGAGAAAAATAAAGCACGTGTTATTATAACAAGAAGGTTAAGGAAAAACAATTCGCATAAGGATATTTGGTATGGAAAACCGTATTGCCGATCGGGACAAAGGACAGAGCGTTCGGCAAATGGTCTCCAAATTGGGAAGGACCGTTTCGAGTGGTAAGGTGCGCGCCCGGCAATGCGTATATCTTCAAAACTCGACTGGGAGAGGAATTTGCTAGAGCTATCAATGGAAGGTTTCTTAAGAGATTTCATCCCAGTGTTGAGGTTGGTGCATAAACGGACTTAAAGAAACTTATGCACAGATAGCCGATACGGAGATATCGCCTTTAGCCAACAAAAATCTATGAAAAAGCTCAGAAAATAGCCGACACGGCATGTGTCGCCTTTAGAGTAAAAATCAAACACATCGTGCAAGCATTCTCTAGATTGGCCGTTCTCAGAAAAAATCAAACAAGGAGAAAACCAGTAGGGGTCCTGAATATTTCACAGAGCAAGGTTTTTTTACATAAGGCTCCTAAATACAAACTACTCATCAAACAGCCTGTTGAGGACCGACTGGGCGTTTGTGACTTCAGCAAGGGCGGTTGCATGATCTTCATAGCTCTCCAGAAGATCGTCGATGTCTTCGACATTTTCTGAAGGCACTTGACCACGGAAGCCGATTGGCTGGACAGAGAAGTCCTCACTGCGTTGGGTAGTCATTGCCGACAGCCCCAGAGTTATGCCGTGGTGCACGCCATGGATGGTGACTTGTTTGATGCGGTCGTCCGCATTGTCAAGGCGTCCCTCGGCGGTCTCTCCTTTAGCATTGACCTTGTCGGCTATCCTGTTCACCGCGGCTTTCAGGCGCTCATTCTCTGCAGAAAGCGTTGAACGAAGATGCAAATCGGATAAGCAGACAAGATTAAAAGAGAAGGTCAAACAGGATTACTTTTGGCTAACCCGTGATGGCGTCGCAGAGCTGTTTCCGCTGGTCCTCCCACTCGAGTTGATCAATGCCATATTGTTTGGAGATCTTCTCCAACTCTGTGCGGGCCTCATCTCTCTCGCCCTTGAAGGTGACCGCCTCCGCAGAGGTGTAGGGCACGTCCGAGGTGTCTGAACCCAAACCCAAGTCCCAGGGGTTGGAATGGTAGGAGTCTGAAGACTCAAACGAAACGGGCAATGGACTCCCCGGTGGACTTGCTGCCGCCGTGGGGAAATGGATACTGTGGCTGGTGGAGATGGAACTGATCCTGATGAGGAATAGAAATCAGGGCTAGAAGTATAAACAGAGAGCAAAGATGCAAGGGATCAAGGAACTACTTCTTACCCGCGCTGCCGATTGCGCCATGCTCGGGTCCCTTCGGGTGCTCCTTCGGCAGGACGCTTGCCGCGGTTGTCGCCTCCCGCCATTGTTACTATGTGAGTTAGGGTTTACCTCTAGATTGGTTTCGACAGAAATGGTGAAGACGAAGGCGAGAGTGTTTGACTAGAACCGTTGACAGGGGTAGAAGAAGGGAGGTTTATTTATAGGCCGAGTAAAAATCCCAAACGGCAGACTAGGGTTTTCCCTCTCAAGTGGGCCGCTACCGGAATGGGCCAGGCTCGGTATATCAAAGGTCGCTCGGCTATATCCCTAAACCAAAAATGATCGACTATCTGAAAGCCAGAGGTAAATCAGTTATGCTGTAATCGAGAAGAATAACAGAGCCAATTATACTATCATACATGTAGGAATATATAAGAGGCAAGACAGTAATGAACATCCAATTGGAAACAAAATGTGCAATGCTTGGCCTATTACAAGCCGAATTCCTATTGATTCAATAGCTGACCAATGGCATCTAAGGCTTCATTCTTGATTCGGTTGACCTGGTCCAGGACCTTCTGGTCTGCATCTTCAGAGCTCTGGATGCTAGACAACTTTGCCTTGAGCTGTTGGTCTTCTTTAAGGACAACAGAAAGCTTTGATGAAGCAGCCCCCATGGAATTTGGCAAGTCTAGCATCTTGGATTTGTGAGATTGGATTTTGGCATTCAATTTGGCTAGTTGAGCCTCTAGCCTAATCTTCTCATCCTCCATGGTCTTCAACTCCGGCTCCAGAGTTGCCAGTAAATTCCTAGCAGTCTGAATTTGGGAATGTAGGACTCTAGCTTCTTGTTTCTTCAGAGATCTGTTATCTTGTAGGACAGCTCTAGAAGCTATGTCTTTATTGACTCTTTTCACCACAGCAAAGTGATCATCAAGATGACCTGCAGATTCCAAAGGAGCCTTGATGGCAGATGGAAGATTTTGATTGATGAGCTCAAGGATATCTGAATCTTGGACCAAGATATTGATGTCTTTGTTCAGCAGATTAGCTATATCCTGCAGCCGGGCTTGATTTTCTGCTGATAAAGTTTGCTGGGAGGTGGCTTCTTCACCCTTTTCATTGATGAAGTCATCAGCAGTAAAGGAGTAACTGGTGGTCGTTTTGGTAGTATCCTTGAGAGAGGAAGGAGTGTTAGCCGATTAGGTAAAAAATTGCTGAAAAAGATGGTTTAAGGTAGTGTATTACCTGCTGGGTTGATTGAGCCTCAGGATGTGCTGTGCCTTGGCCTGGTTGACTTCACTGGGTGCCCTGAGGAGGTGAATCTGGAGCCGGACCAGAAGAATGTTCTCCTGCTAAATTGTCTAAAATTTTATCTGCTTCCAACAATACAGATGCATGAGCAGGAATTGGATGACATATAAAAGAGGAAAGTGATTAGCCGAATAATATTACCAATGTGCTCGGCAGTTTCTTGAGCATGAGTGCTTTCGGCTTCATCAGTTTTAGTGTCCTCGGTTTCATGAACTTCTGCCGATGGTTGGGTTTCTGCATCTTCAATAGAAATTGGGAGAGGAATGTCCACTGTCGGTAAAGCGTTGCTTGATCTGGGGATATCGACATGTGGCTGCAGTGAAGATGATTAATATAAGAACAGGCAGTTTTATTCCAAAGTGAAATTTATTACTGAATAAAACTCATACCTTGAGAGATCTCTGAACTTTCTTGGACCTTACCTTTCTGGTCACATGAATGTCCTCAAGTATCTTCCTCTTGCCTTTTTCTTCTAAAGGGGCAGTAGCTAAAACTGCAGGAGTCTTCATGAAGATTTTTAAAGTGGGAGCATTGTAGCCCAATGCAGGTTTAGGCCTAGCTTTATAACACTCCACTACTTTATTAGGAGGAGTAGGCTGGAAATCCTATACATGGCCAGATTTTAGAATGGGAGATAAAATTAGAAATAGGAGATAACTAGTGCAATGAGATTACCTCACTATCAGGAGAAAATTGAGGATACAAATCTTGACACATGGGGTGAACTGGTATGTTGAAGATGTGGTTGTGCCACTCTTGCCACCAAGTAGAGAAAAGGGGATGGGCATCATCCACTAGTCCAAATGGGGAAGGTTCATATGTTGGCAAATCTTTTCCAAGCGGAAAGACTTTTCTGGCTTCTGTTTCATTGGTGATCAACTCCCTATATCTTATGATTGATGATAAGAAAGGTCTTGGGGGAAGCTGTCCACATCCTAATTGTCTGGATGCCATATTGGGATTGTAGAATTCATAGGTGGGCTGCACCAATCTCCCATGATGAAATTCGGCTGGCAGGATGCATGGCTTGATGAAGGAGTTGAAAATTTCAGTGGATACCTTATCAGAACAGCCAGACTCATAGCTGAATTTGTAAGGGAAGGTCAAATTGTCATTTTCTATATAAGGGAGCGAGAGCACATTGTTGAAACCTTTGAAGAATGGATGATGCTGCTTCTCCATAGGTTTGGCAGCTCTTGGTCTTTGCTGGGCTGCCTTCGGCATAGTTGACCGAAGGAAAACTCTAGTTATGAAGGGGTATAGTCACTATCTGATGCATATAGAATTGCAACCATATCTGGATAAACCACCAAGAGCCACTCACGCAGGAAATCTCCTTGCCATGGTACATTTGGACAGAAATCTGATGCATCATGTGGTATATAGATCCTAGGAGATATTTACCCAAGGGGATTAGTGTGCCTACAGCTAAATCTTCAGCCATTATCATGTGATTCAGGGTTGGCTCATTGGATCTTCCACAGAAGATAAACCTGCATAGACACATGTTCATAAAGGTTGTGCTTTCCTTTTCAGAGATAGTGCCAGTTGCTTCCATGTAGGTTTGAATGTACCCAACCCATCCACCTCCTGATTTAACAGCTCTCTGGTTACTTTTGCCCTTATACTAACAAGGGTATACTGGTTGGGACACATTTAAACTAGTCATCATGAACACACCGGCTAAAGTAGGAGTCATCATACCATGGCCGAAGACGAAAGCGTTGATAGCGTCAGACTAGAAGTGGGAAGTTGCTGTCAAGAGGGGTTCGTTTCTAGGTATTTCTAATAGAGATAACTCTAGATAGTGGGTGATGTCTTGACTGTCCCAACTGCTGCTGTTCTTTTCCAGCATCCTCCGGTACCAGTTTCGCCATCCGACTATTGGGGGAAGTGGTGAGGTTTTGAAAGTGTTTGGTCATTGGTTTGGCGGAGTCACTCCAGACTTGAAAGGGATCCTTAAGGTTTCCTTCTCAATGATCTCAGTTGGATCAGGGTTACCCATTGGACCAAGGAAATAAGAATCAGAATTTGCCGCATAATGAATCAAAATCTCATTCTTGTATTCCTTCGAAAAATTGGGGAATCGGGAAAAAAATGAGTTAGGAGGGAAGCAGAAAACCGATCGGGGATTGCCGAATACACGAGAAAATGAGTTGGAATTTTACCTCTGGAATCTCGTCCTGAGTCGCCATTGAGGGATCGATGCATATTTGAGAATGCCGAAGTATGGATTTCTTGGGTGGCGGCTGCGGCGCTGAACAATATAAACCTAAGGGGAAAAGGAAGCTTGCGGTCAATTTCAGAATAAATGGCTTTTATCCCGAAATTGAGGGGGCATGTGTTAACACCGGATTTTTGTACGATGACAAGTGGGCCAGTGCGCGGTGAGTCGGCAGAGATAGATGCTCAGAGCATTCAGCAAAATCCATGCGGTCGGTTAATTCCTAGTTTCGGCGATCGATCGCGCAATCGGTTAATCAGAAAAAGGGCGGTTGTTATCGGAGCGACAAAGGCGGCAAGTAAGAGCCGAATTGGTAACGATAGCTGCGATAATTAAGGCAATGAAGACTCCGAAGGAAACTGAAGTCAAAATATTGTATTTCTTCCTTTAATATTTTGCAGCCGTTTCCTTTTAGGACTCATGTCATAGCCAGGGTATAAATATAAGCCCTTAGCTATTGTAAAAGGGGTTCACAACCAAATCAATACAACCGGCCCCGTGCCAACTTCGAGTCCTTTTGTCGTGTCGTCGAGCTCTTCGAGAGGAATCATCGATCCGTCGACCTCCGTAAGTCTTGGGAACCTTGTTATCATGTCTAGTATCATGCGGTGGATTTAGATGCTGACGCAAGTAGTCTTGTTTGTTGTCAATGATCGTGCGGCGGATCCTTGATTGATGATCAAGAAGTCTTCACTTATGTTCTGTTTACATGTAAATACTGTGCGACGGGTGTTTGCTCGATACGCTTAGCATAAGCAAGATAGTTATCGGCTCTCGTAGATTTGACAAGATCTATTGGATTCATTAAGTAATAATGTTGCATGTTTTAGATAATCTTTACATATTTGCAAACACTCTTTTTCCCAATTTAGATTGATGAGGTTCGGCTTTCCTTTTTTCATCATAGATCTATTCATGTTTTAACAATTTAACACTTTCACGCTGTTTCCACAGTTAGATCTTATGTTTCATAATAGCCGAATCAAGTTCAATCTAGATTGTTACGTGTTGTGGGTTCATGCATGCTATTTCACGTTTGAGTCTTGATAAAGCTAAGTGTCGTGCGGCAGGCGCAAGGTTAGATTGGTTTGATCATGTTTTTCTTATATGTTTCCTTCATCATGGATCCCAACTCGGTCGGATTGCCGAGCTTGGTCATGCTTTAACTTTTGGATATTTGGTTCATCCACACGTACTTTTTCCCATGCATGCATATTCGGCAATCAAAGTGTCACGTGCTCTTTGTTTTAACCGAATGATATGTATATACTCTGTTGGCAGATAGCTTTTATAGTTGTATGTCGTCGTAAGTGGCTCTAGGGACGTACATATGGAACTGTCTGGTCTTATCCGGCATGTTCCAGTTTATATCTAATGATTTTCATCCCTTGTTAGTTTCAGGTCAAACTGACTGGCACATTTTCGGTTCTCGAAGCACCCGAGCACCCTATTGAAGCCACGCTTTCCGGCTTGCTGTGTGTGAGACACAGTACGTCACTTTTTGTGTCAACACCACCTCTACTATAAATACCCCCTAGAGCTCCCCTCTCGTTCATGATTCATTGGAGGAAACCACTCTCTAGTAGCTTTAGCGAAGCTCTGAAGTAGTGTTATGCTAGTTGGGAGAGAGTGAGGAGAGTCTGGAGGATAGTCGGGCATGTCTGGCGTCTTCTCCGAGTTATACCTCAGCGGATGCGATCCTCTTGTAAGTTCAACACTTGTAAGTGATACATCCGAGTTCTTTATAGCATTTGATATTATAAATCTGGTATAGCTGTTATACATCTTTTCACGCTTGTTCATCGCTTTACTTTAAGTATTGTGCTTTATCCTTAACGTAGGGTTAAAGTAGTAAGAATTGTGTAGACGTGGTGTCTAGACTAGATCTTGCCTTTGTAAACCACTTATGGCACGGATTGTTTGTGGTAGTTAGCAGGTGGGTAGAGCCCTGTCTGGTCTTTGTATTCCACCATGTGTGTAACATAAGTTTTTAAAAGGTAGGGCCTCAATACAACATGATGGCGCGGTCTGGTAGGAGTTTTATCTCCTACTGATCGATCTATCCCATCGCCTCCTGCAAGAGAAGGGATAATAAAGCCAGTATAACCAGCTTTGCCTAGTTAAATATCGTTGCTATAGTAAACCTCTCAACCCAACATTATAGACTCCCTTGTCTCATCATAGGACATAACCTTGATCGCTAGTTAATTCACTTCTCGTTCCCTGAGTAAAATACGATACCTGGAATACTCTCAGTGAAAGCTACACTTGACAACCATACGCTTGTGGTCTTTTACCCGTTTGCCACCTTTGGTGTCAACAAAGACCTAGTCCAAATATGATTCACTACATGAATCCTACTAGGACTAGAAGAAGACCTAGTATAAATAGGATTCACTACATGAATCCTACTAGGACTAGGAGAAGACCTAATTCAAGTAGGATTCCCTACACATAATCCTACTAGGATATCTACTTTTAACTGACTAGGACTCCTGCCTCTCCTGGACTATATAAAGGAGAGTAGGGGTCCCTAGATTGGCATATCACCTCAACTTAGATCACAAGAATATGACCAAGTATGACATAACACCCAACACACAGAGTAACACACGACACCCTATATTACGTAACCTGAGCAATAAGAAGCAACTCAACTAGACGTAAGGTTATTACTCAACTACGTTGAGGGACTAAACCAGTATAAACCGTGTGTCCTTACGTGTCCAACCACCAAGGTTTCACTATTCGCCGAGGTATGAACAACTGTCTCGGGTAACCCCATGGCAGGCTATCGGTGGTAAAATATCGACAACTGGCAGGCTAGGTAGGGGCTTTCGGCGAATTGTTTCTCAAAAGCTTGGTGAACAGCGACCTCAAGATGACAAATTCGGCGAAATCAATGTTCGTTTTCAGATCCTGGATCTACGAGATAGATGACAATGGCAGACTTCAAATCTGACTCCGAGAAGAAGAAGGATTCGACGGAGAAATCAAAACCTACAAGAATTAACTCCAAAGATGGCGATCCTCTCAATCTCGAATATGACCCGGACAAGGGTAGAAAATGGCTACGAAACCGACTCCAAGAAGAATAAGAATTCAACAAGACCAAAATCCGTCGCGGCACTCATCAGGCCTCGTCGACAACTCACTGTCGCCCAAGAGATCTCAAGACCAACCTTCGCCACGACTCTCGTCAACCTCATCGACAACTCGATGATCAAGAACATGCAACATGTTGATAAAAAAGAAAAAGAAAAAAATATGAAGAAACTTCACCACACTGGGTTCTACTCTGACTCATCTCAAAGATCAACTCTCGTCGACAAATGTGTACGTGCACGTCATACAAGAGCACAATCAGAAGACAAAATCCATATCGGATACGTCAACATCAGCACATCAAGAACTCTCAATCGTGACATCCAAGTCGAATGGAACACAAAGACATACAAGATGACACGTCTACAATGCAAGAAGTTCTACAACTAGCAAAGAACACCATACTCCACCCTCAAACAAAGAAGATATCTTTAGAAGAAACGACATCTACAAGTAGGCTGCATTGCCCCTACAATGGCACAATCTGACACGATGACTACAAGTCGACTGCTTTGCACCATAAGTGGCACAGTCTGGCATGATGTCTATAAATCAACTGCTTTGCACCATGATCAGCACAGTCTGGTACGATCTACAAGTCGACTACTTTGCACCATGAGCAGCATAGTCTGACACTTATTGTACAAACCGACTGCATTGCACCATGAGCGTCACAGTCTGACACGATTTCTACAAACAGACTGGTTTGCACCATGAGCGGCACAATCTGGTACGATCTACAAGTCGATTGCTTTGCACCATGAGCGCCACAGTCTGGTACGATCTACAAGTCGACTACTTTGCACCATGAGCGCCACAGTCTGACACTTATTCTACAAGCCAACTACTTTGCACCATGAACGACACAGTCTGGCATGATGTCTACAAACTGACTGCTTTGCACCATGAGCGGCACAGTATGATACGATCTACAAGTCGACTTCATTGCTATGACACAGTTTGACACAAATTATACAAGTCGACAACTTTGTACCATGAGCGGCACAGTCAGGCATGATACCTACAATGCTACAAATCGATTGCATTGCCACGACACAGTCTAACACGAAGACTACAAATCGGTCGCATTCCTTGACACAAAAACTACAAATCGACTGCATTGCCACGACACAGTCTGACAAGATTTCTACAAATCTAACTGTTGCGCGCGAAGAGCGGCGCAAAGACTCCTACAACTCGGCCACAAACCAAGCTAAGTAACACTTTAATTTTTAATATACTAATACAACTTGGTTGCCTACCCCAAGAGCGGTACAATCGACTACTTCGCCTCAAGAACAGCACAGATGACTTCTACAACCTGATCGCCTACCCCAAGAGCGGTACGATCGACTACTTCGCCTCAATAATGGTGCAGACAACTTGTACAGTTCTACAACCCGATCGCCTACCCCAAGAGCGGAACGATCAACTACTTCACCCCAAGAGCAGCACAAAGACTTCTTCAACTCGGTCACAAACCAAGCTAAGTAACGTTTTAATTTTTAATATACTATTACAACTCGGGCGCCTACCTTAAGAGCGGTACACTCGAGAACTTCGCCTCAATAATGGTGCAGATAGCTCCTACGACCCCTCGCCTACTCCAAGAGCGCATGATCGACTACTTCGCCTCAAGAACGGCACAAACAACTTCTACAACCTGGTCACATACCCTAAGAAAGAACTCTGACAAGAAAAGAACACCGACAAGGAGGGACAAAGAACCAAGACAAGTCCAGAAAGAACTTGGATTGACCAGTAAAGAACCCAACAAGTTGTGACAAAGATCAAGATAAATTCAGAAAGAACCCAGAGTGATCAAGAAAGATCCCAGATGTGGTACATACAAGTTCAAGAAAGAATGTGGATGAAGTGAAAACAACCTGGACGAAGCAAGTGACCATGTATTGTAGTGGTTGCCTTCCTCTAACGGGTCTGGAGATCTAGAGATCGAAAGCTGAACATCTATATTTTTAAAAAATATTTTTTCCCAAAATTTTCTCATGCTCATCTATTGCCAAATACTCTCATTCAATCACTCCAGCAAAAAAAATACATGCTGCTTTTGTGCAAACTTTACATATAAAACTGGTCTCAATTTCGTCATACAGCCAATCTGTAAATGAGTTTATATTTGTCAAAAATATTCTCACTCAGACCACTAAACATAAATGAAATTTCTTTAAAAAACATATTACAAACTACAAAGAAAACACATTCTACCAGGCTACAGAAACTCATGCTCCTTGATCCATCTTGCAGGAACACACATCCTTCACCTGCGTGAACAAGAGAGAGACACCCCTTCCTGTAGACAAAAGTAACCTGAAATAAGTATGCAATGTAATAAGTGCAAACTGAACCACTCTTATTATATTTAGGTACGTTACATTAGTGGAGTTCAATTGTCCACTATACTCTCAAAAGAAGCCTGATAGTACCTAAAAGCCCGTTAGTCTAATTTGCTTCATTTGTTGGCAGTTCATGATCACCCATGTCAAAAGTATCTCGTGGCTTGACTCTTACCACAACATTCCATCCTTCATCTTTTGGGTCTTCAACATAAAAGACTGGCTCCACTTGTGAAGAAAAGACAAAGGGATCATGCTCCAGTTTTTCCCCAGTGTGTATTTTCCGAGAAAAATTCACATGTGTTAATCCAAACTCATCTTTTCGTAAACCAGCACGATGATGGACATCATACCAATCACATTTGAAAAGAACTACCTTGTAGTCAGTGTATGCTAGTTCTATTATATCGGATAATCTACCATAATAATGAACCCCATCTTCTGCAATGTTCACTAAACCACTGTTTTGTGTTGATCTTGCAGCCTCACGACTCATTGTGTGGAACCTAAGACCATTAATAATATAGCCACTATATCTCAAACCGTGTCTGCTCGGTTTTGCAGCCAAAGCTCGGACCTTTTTAGTGATTCCTAGTCCATCACCTAGGATAACCTGCATTGAAGAAACTTATTAGATCAATTAATTCTATTATGGCCTAATAAGAAATTTTAGTTGTACTACACCTTTTGTTCCAACCAGTCAGGAAAGTGTTGGTCTATCAACTTCTCAATGGCAGCCAAAGTCAAAGTAGTTGAAGGAAACAATTTTTCGTTCTCCTCATCCACAAATTCTCTACAACAATGGGGTTATTCATTATACAGTGTCATCGATTCAACTTACTAAAACTTAAAAATCGAAGCAGGAGGAACTATATTACACACTTGCGGAATTCTTCAAGTTCATCACAGTGCCGCAGCACGTATCGATGTGCCTGAACAAGAAGTTGACTATCAAATTGGCTTACAGTAGTAGCCTTTCCAATTGGTTCTCCAGCACTCTCAAACCAGTACATGTCTTTCATATTGTCTGAAGGTTCAGGGTTTCTAGCTGGTCTGGTAAAACGAGTATTTCCATCAAGGAATCTGGAACAGAAGGTCATGCACTCTTCCATGCAATGTCCTTCAGCAATCGAACCTTCTGGGTGAGCTCTATTTCTTCACAAGTGCTTTAAGCCGAACAAAAAATCTAAATGAAATCATGAACACATATTAGTCGAACGAATTAAAGACAATAACACTGCAATATGTCATTATATACCTCTCCATGGGGTACATCCATCGGTAGTGAACGGGACCACCAAGTCTAACTTCTTCTACCAAGTGCACCATCAAGTGCACTGTCACAGTAAAAAATGATGGTAGGAAAATTCTCTGCATATTACATAGTGTTACTACAATACTCTCTTGAAGTTTTTGTAGCTCATCAACATCTATCACCTTGGAGCATAACTTCTTAAAGAAATTTCATATTTCAATAACTATTTCCATGACATCTTTGCTGAGGTAACAGGATTGGAGTGCCACTGGAAGGATGTCATGAAGTAAAACATGATTGTCGTGACTTTTTAGTTCACCCAATGTACAATCTTTCATGTTCACACACCTAGAAATGTTTGATGCATAACCATCAGGTGTTCTTAGGTTTTGTATTACTGAACAGAGAACCTCCTTTTTTCTGTAGGCATGGTAAAAGGTGCATCACGCACAATTTGCTTTCCTTCATTATCTACCACTGGATGAATATTGTGTCGAATTCCAAGTTCCACTAAATCTAGTCGTGCTTTAAGACCATCCTTTGTTTTAGAAGGAATATCCAATAAAGTTCCAATAAAGTTTTCACATAGATTTTTCTCTAAGTGCATCACATCTAGATTGTGTCTTAGTTTGTTCTTTTCCCAGTATGGTAACTCAAAGAATATTGACCGCTTTTTCAACCAATCTTCAGGCTTCTTCTCCTTCTTGCCACTCTTCCCATCTTTCTGTTTCTTTTGTCCTCCACTTTTATGCTTGGATTTCTTATGGATTTCATCTTGCTTTCCTTTCTTTTTTCCTTTGTTATTGTCCTTTGTATTCTTTGTTGGCTGGTCCTTTTTACCTAAAACAAAAACTCTTCCTTCTAACGTTCTCAAAATAGAAGTACCACTCATTGTTTCAGGAGCAAGTCCAACCTCTGTCGTGCCATCAAACTGGTTCTTTTGCCTTTGATATATGTGGTTTTGTGGGAGCCATCTACGATGTCCCATGTAGCACATCTTTTTACCATTATTCAGGTGAAATGATTTTGTAGCCGCACCACATGATGGGCATGCATATGTACCACCTGTGCTCCAGCCATACAGGTAAGCTAATGCAGGAAAATCATTTATAGTCCACAATAGTGCAGCTCAAAGAGGAAATTTCTTTTGAGAAGAGGCATCAAATGTTTGCACTCCTTTCCACAATTCTAAGAGCTCATCGATCAAGGGCTGCAAGTATATATCAACATTATTACCTGGAGAATCTGGTCCAGGAATGATCATCGACAATAGTAAAGATGTTTGCTTCATGCATATCCAAGGTGGCAAGTTGTAAGGAACCAACATTACAGGCCATGTACTGTGCTTTGAACTCATATTCCGAAAAGGGTTAAATCCATCACTTGCAAGACCAAGGCGTACATTACTAGCATCTGCTGCAAAACCAGGATATCTATGATTAAAATCTTCCCAAGCTTCACCATCTGCTGGATGTCGCAGTTTTCCATCTTTTGTGCGTCCATCATCATGCCATCATATGTCTTCTGAAGTTTTGGTAGTTGAAACTAACCTTTTCATTCGTGGTATCAATGGAAAATAACGCAATACTTTTGCTGGTTTCTTTTTCTTCTTAGGTCTAACTGTAGAGCCAATCTTCTTTGCATCTTTCCAACGAGAGCTCTGGCAAACATCACAAAAATCTTTCTTAGCTGTATCTCCTCGGAAAAGCATGCAATCTTTGGGGCAAGCATCTATTTTCTCATAGTCAAGGCCTAATGCACGGATGATTCTTTTCACTTGATAATATGTCTTAGGTAGGTCTGCCTCAGGAGGATATGAATCAGATAGCAAACCCAGTAGGTTTGTAAATGATTCTTGCGTCCAACCATTTAAGCACTTGAAGTGATATAAGTTGACCAAAAATGACAACTTAGAAAATTTACACCTAGGAAATAAGCTTGTGTGTGCATCCTTCAAGTATCTTTCATACAGATTCTGTTCACTCCCCTTAGCATTGTCATCTGCAGGATGCTCATCCTCAGTTACAGTTTGTTCCATATCTGCAAATCCTGATTCGACATCATCTTCTACACCTTTAGACATACTTGGTAGTGACTCAAACATTTCAGCCCTGCAAAAGGCAGCTTGAAGTAGTTCTTGCATCCAATCTTGTACTGCAGCAGCCCTTGGGACACCAGAAGTAGGCAAATTTGTAGTGTTATTTGGAACATCAACAAATGCAAATGGTGGACTGTCATACATTTCTCCATGATGAACCCAAGTCGTATAACCTTGAATAATACCATCACATCTCAATTGTGTTCTGACTTCATCATGAGTCTGGTTTAATCTGTTTTTGCATTTTTTGCAAGGACAAAGTATCTCACTATCAAGTGGAATTTCGCGGTAAGCAAAATTCAAAAATTGTTGAACACCATCTTGGTATGCAGTATCCTGTCTTGGCTTATTCATCCAACTTCGATCCATCACCCTTTTTTACAAGAATAAAAATGAGATGGAATCAATTAGTGTTTTTCTTTTGCAATACATATAGATATCTAAACAAATAATTGTGCTAGATTTGCACCAACAAAATCAGATCAACAATCTTTTAGGTGCATAATAAACTAGGAACTTATTCTATGCAGGCATGGTACCGGATACAATCCTATATTGAGTTGTAAGCTTGGATTGAAATTTACATTTGTTTCTAAATCAAGAACATGAAAATACAATAATTAGGTGACACCCACAATTGGATCTGCTCTATTTTCATTCTTTCTTCAACTCATCAATCTTGGACTTGAAAAAAAAATCATATATCTATATCTAATTTCAGCCTCCTGGTTTTAGTTCACCATGAAAGCCCTCTTCTAAATTCAACCAACACACTGAGAAAACTATAGTTCCAATATATATGCTGCAAACTCAATTCTATAAATAAATAAGCTCAGCCCAAAACATCAGTTATCTGCATATGAACATATTAATTAAAATCCTCCTTGCAACCCATTGCTAGAAGTCAATTGGCATAATAAAAATATTTTATCCTTGTATCATTAAATCCCTAATGGAACTCATATACTAAATTGCTAACAACACACTGCCACCTGGCCATCTCTAATTTTCTGCAGTTCCAGGATTATAAAAGCTGCAGAATTGATCAACTTCACCAGTAGACTGAAGATTCATTGACATTAGATGCATATCCAAAAAAGAACATCTGTAGCGTACTGTTACTATCAGTCCTCCACATGAAAAAGGACATGTTTTGCAGTCTAACATTTATATTAAATTAATCCTACTTTAGCCATGTCGTGGAAAACTTAGAGATCAATTCTAAATTAATCGGATCTGGAGAAGAGATGCCTAATAACGAGCTTCATATTCATGAATGTTCACATTGAAAGATCATATATAAATGCCTAATTTGGTCTTAACCAAGGCTCGTGTTCTGAAGTTTTGGACTGGTCAACTAGAACTGGAGAATAGCAGGAAAGTGCTTGGACCTGAACGAAACTCATTAAATTTTCCCTGAACGAAACTCATAAATTCTTTGACATCATCAATTTATTCAGGGGAAAATAGTTTGCTGTGCACCCAACTTCTATCCATCTAATCTAATCAAGCATCGTAGATAAACCACAATGAGCAAATTGCACTAGTTCAAATGCTACATCCAATAAAATAAAAAAGAGAGAAGAGTTGTACGTTTGGCTGTCAGCAGGAGATCAGGTGGGGTGGATGGGGATCTCCTAGGAGAAAAGGCAGGTGCTCAAGGATTGACGATTTCAAGCGTGCCCAAGACTGTATGAGTCAGCTCAACAGTTGGATTTGTCACCAGGTGGACGCATGACCGCTCTCGTTGGTGCAGCAATAAAGTACGGAGATGGGATTGGAGCCTTGGAGGGCGGCGGTGATGCGAGATGTCGCTGGTGTGCAGCAGTGATGCGGGAGGACGTGACAGCAAGGAGGCGGCGTTGCTGAACGGCACGGCTGTGGTGGGCAGCGGCAACGCGCCTCCTGCCTAATCTCGCCATAGGTGGCTGGGTGTCTGAGTCCGCTCGCGGCGGGTGTCCAACTGACTCCGTGAACGAATTGAGGAAAGGGAAAACCTACTGGTATAGTCCAACATTCACCCACGAAAATACAATTATACTTAAGACTACAGAGAAGATGCTGCAGTGGTAAGACGTACTGTTTTCAACTCTCTGGTTCCGGGTTCAATGCCCATTGACTTCTCTTTTTTCTTCTGGGCATTTTCTTTCTATTTACTAGATGCTGGGCAAGCCAAAAAGAACCAGGTTCTGGTTCCGTTCCAATTCACTCTCCCTTTTTTCCAATTTTTTTATTTACCAATTTCCTTTTTTTTATTTCATTTCACTTTGAGTCGTTTTCAATATAGTATCAAGAAGCATGCTTATGTGACTATATACAATTATTGATTGATATGCTTTGCAACGTGTATAAATTATACTAACGGTTTAAAGCGTGTCTAACTTCGTGTTATTTTGAGACAACTTTAGTATATGCATCTTTACTTGGCCATGGAACTTTCTATGATACGCTTTGTAACATGTCTAGCATATATTGACGATTAAAACCGTGTCTACTACCATGTCACTTTGAGATGCTTACAATATCATCATAAAAAGTGTTTTTACATGCCTTTTAACACTATAAACGTGTCTAATATCGTGTTATGTTGACATGTTCATAAAATCATGTTAAAAAGCGTCTTTACATGGCTATGTAGAAACGCTTTCAGTGTGTGTTACTACAAAAGCGTGCCTAGAGCCGCTTTTTCTTGTAGTGTAAAATATGCAACTTTTTGATAAATGATTTATGATTGAGAATAAATATGACAAATGGATAGGAATGCATTTCATTGATATTATATGCTTGTTGAGTACTTTGTACTCACTCTTGTTATAATCCTCCCCCTTCTTCAGATGAAAAAGGATAGCCTATGATGATGATATATGCCCAGCTCGTGACATAAAAGAAGTTACAGGAGAAATACATGACGCAAATAAAACTAAAGTGTGTTGTGAAGGTGTCTCTATCATTTTTTGTATTAGGTAATGTTCATTGAGATTGTTCTCTTATTTAAATGTAACAAAAATTGTAAAGTCCTAACTATCGTTCTATTGGACCACTTTGATTAGGGTTATTATTCCAGAAGGCATCGCTTTGTCGAGTAATAATTCTTAAGCCGGAATTTTTACCTTGGTAGTGAAAATGCGGGGCGTTACAGGTGGTATCAAAGCAATGGTCGATCAAATCATGCCTGTAGTTAGAGACTAGGTTGCCTAAGCAACTTTTTGTGGTTTTAAAATAGCCCGCTAACTTCGTAGTGTTAGGAAACCTTCCTTTGAGCCCCAACTAGATATATTTGTAGGTGGAATGGTGACAAATGCAAGCTGAAAAAAATAGTTCTTTTAACATGGATTAGCTATAATTTTACTCACACAAAGCCATTCCGTTTTGCATGGGAAAAAAAGAGAAAACTAAGGTTTAAAACCAAAGGATGTCTTTTGAACCTTTATGTTTAGGTACCGATGTAGATCACTATTTCACATTATGGTAGCAACATCAGTAGGTATACTAATAAAACAAGTACTTTTCCTAGCTAATTAAGGACTCGTTGTAAAATCTTCGAGGAATGGAATTAATGCAAATGTTAGTTAGTGATTTCCTTTTGTTTTGTTATTTTTTTTAAAAAATAAACATATGGTTAATTCAACTTTTAGTAAAGCCTCTGTCAACTTACCGAAGATAAATAAGTAACTAGTTGGGTACCTAAGAAGATGTCATATTTTGTTTCATTACTTCTTACTAATTAATTGCTATTGTACAAAAAGTCATAGTACTGTTTGTTCTATAAAAAAAATTGTAGTTTCACTAAACTGAATGTTGGAAAAAAAATGAATATGAGAACTCTTGAGATCTTACTCTGTTTAGTTTGATGGGACAAGTGACAAGTGGTTCGTTAAATTTCTTTTCCTTTAACAATGTTACTGTTTGCAAATGAATTTAAACATGGTAGTTTTAGTTCAAATTAATTAAATATCCTCAGGTAAAAAAAAACATCCACTCTTGATAGCATCAATTCTTTTTATCACGTGAGTAGTCATTTTAATGTGCATAGAAAAAAAACAGTGTTAAAGTAGAGTAGAACCAATAACCTAGTTGTGTTTTTTTTTTCTTTAGAAAAAAACAGAGGATATGATAATTTCTGTAATCATTAGCCTAGCATTTAACCTTTGCTCCCAATCTGAATTTATGAGCTTTAGCTTTAACATGGTTTATTTCTTGCACCTGTGTGGTCAATTGTTTCTTGGTATGGGCTACCGATAAATTTTTCCTTGTACAAATTAAAAATAAATGTTTTGAAACGTTGTTGTCTGTAGACATCCTTATATGTCAAAGAAAGTTACAGTGTAATGTTTTGAAGACTAAAGAAAAAAGCTGAAACAAGAAAAGTGTGTCATCGTACATTAGGGCAACTAGCTCAAGACATACCTAACGGTAACACTCTGACCCACTTAACTCAGAAGTCCTAAGATACTAAATAGTTGTAGCACAATTTGTGGCGAGCCCTTATCCGTGGCGAGCCATACTCCAGGTCGGTTGGGAGCACGGCCTCCGCTCCATAGATCATCAAAAAGGGGGAACCCAGCGGCCTCCGAACTTTTTAAGCCGGTCGAAAATCCTCGGCTTTAGCCCGTGCAAGATCATTCCGTTAGCGCGCTCGGCCTGCCCGTTAGTTTGGGGTGCGCGACGGCCGTCAAGTCCACATGGATGTGGTTCCCATCGCAGAAGTCCAGGAATCTTTTCCCGGTGAACTGGGTGCCGTTATCGGTGAAGATCGTGTTGGGTACTCCGAACCGATGGATTATGTCTGTGAAGAATAGGACTGCATGCTCGGATTTGATCTGGGCGATGGGGCGCGCCTCGATCCATTTCGAGAACTTGTCGATGGCGACGAGCAGGTGGTCGAAGCCCCTGAGCCCCTTGTGCAGGGGTCCCACCAAATCCAAGCCCCAGACCATGAGTGGCCACGTGAGGGGGATGGTTTGGAGCGCCTGCGTGGGCAGGTGGGTTTTCTTGGCGTAGAATTGACGTCCTTCACAGGCGCGCACCACCTCCGTGGCGTTGGCCAGTAGAAGCCTTGGCGGAACGCCTTTCCAACGATCGTGCGGGGGGGGGGGGGGGGGGGGGGGGCGCATGGTGTCCGCAGTCCCCCGCGTGTATGTCTTCTAGCAGGCTCAGACCCTATTCAGCGGGGATGCAGCGTTGCAGAACCCCCGTAGGGCTGCGTCTGTAGAGGTCTTGGTTGATGATGATGAAGGACTTGGCGCGCCGCGTGATGCGGCGTGCCTCATTTCTGTCAGTTGGGAGGTGCTCCTGAACCAACCAGTCCAGGATGGGGACCCTCCAGTCTGGGAGAGGATCATCGTTGTCGGGCGATGTGTCGTCCACGTTGCTTCGTACTTCTTCGATGTCCATGACCTCCACCACAGGCGTCTCCGGGGCCTTGGCCTTGGACTCCGCACGCCAGGTGACGGAGGGTTTATGCAGGTTGCTGGCAAAGACTCCGGGCGGAACCACCTCCCGTCCGGAGGCTAGCTTCGCGAGCTCGTCTGCTGCGTCGTTGTACCTTCTTGTGACGTGGTTGAGTTCCAAGCCATCAAACTTTTCCTCCAAACGGCGGACCGCTTGGCAGTACGCCGCCATCTTGGGGTCGTGGCAGGTTGATTCCTTCATGACTTGTTTAACAACAAGTTGAGAGTCGCCCCCCGCGTCGAGTCTTTTGATGCCTAGTTCTGTGGCTATGTGTAGCCCGTTCACCAGGGCCTCGTTGAAAGGTCCTAGATGGCTAGAGGGGGGTGAATAGCCTAATAAAAATTCTACAAATCACTTGAGCAAAGATTAGATAACACTTAAGCGAAGCTTTTTGCTCTAGCTCTACTTGGGGTGCAAAGCCACCTATACAATGCAATTCTAGTTAACTAAGTGCTTGTCAATCAATAGCAAGAACCTAAAGCACTTAGCACAAGCTAGCAAGAACAACTACTAAAGAAGCTAACTAGAAAGCTAACTAGACAAGATATGAAAGAGTAAATACAAGAGAGGAGGTGATTGCTATACCGATGCCTTGTGATGTATGGATGTCAATAGGATGAACCAATCACAATGAATACCAAAGAGTAGCCGGGAGACAAGAATACAATCGATTTTTCTCCCAAGGTTCACTTGGTTGCCACCAAGCTAGTCCTCGTTGTGTCGACTACTCAAATGGTGTTTCAGTGGCTAATTGGCAATTCACAAGCCAAGCCCACTAACTCGGGCGCCACAAGAAACCACCCAAATGAGAGTAACTCAAAGACACGAGCAATCCACTAGAGTTACCCTTTGGCGCTCCGCCGAGGTGGGTACAAGCCCTCTCACAATTGATGAAGCCGGCCACGAACAATCACCAACACATGCCAAAGCTTCTCCTCAATCGCCAAGCCGCTTAGGGGGTGGCAAACACCAAGAATAACAAGAAATCCCGTAGCGATGACGATGACCAAGTGCCACTAAGATGCAATGCAATGATCAATGCACTTGGTTCACTCAAACTCTCACAAGAATGCAATTGAAGCAAAGAAAGATGAGTTGAGGGCTATCTCAAGCAAGCACAAGTGTATCAAATGAATGAGAGGTGCAAGAGTGTGCTCCTTGAGCCGGCCAAAAGCATATATATAGCTTCACCACCGAGCTAGCCGTTTTTGCCCTTTTTCCAGCTTTCTGCGTCAGTCCGGACGCACTTTGCATGGGGGTCCGGACCAACGCGCATGCGTCCAGACCCCCTTGCAGTTTGAATTCGCCCGTTGGCGCCCTTCTTTGTCCCTGTTGTGCATCTCCGGATGCAGTAAACAGTAGAGTCCAGACTCGCTTTTCCTTGCGTCCGGATCCAAATCAGAGAGCATCCAGAGAGCTCCTGAGCTCCAGACCCACGTCCGGTGTTCTCCGTCCGGACACAACTCAGCGTCTGGATAATTAGACCAGAGGAGTACAGAGAGCGCTGAGCTCCGGACGCTGCGTCCAGAGTCTTGCATCCGGACCATCATCAGCGTCCGGACCTCCTATCCAGAGAGGCCAAGGCTAGGGTATGCCTCCGGTCGCAAGACCATTGGTCCGGACCGTACTTTGCTTGCGTCCGGAACCTGTGTCCGAACCCTGCGTCCGGAGTGCTTCTGAGAGTCAAACCGAGCCTCTGCTTCTTCTCCAAGCTTCCATGTGCTAACACCTTGTGATCCATGCCTTTGTTCACCTGTGTTAGCTTTTGCAACATAATTTTCTTTGATTTGTTTTAATTGTGTAACTTAGGTTCATTCTATGTGAATGCAATGCAAACCTAGTGGCACATGATAACCGCAATCGAAACGAGTTTCCCCTTCTTAATAGTACGGCTATCTATCCTAAATGTGATCACACTCTCTATAGTGTCTTGATCACTAAACCAAAAATGGCCCTATAGATATACCTTTTCCTTGGGTCCATTTTGTTTTTCTCTTTCTTCTTTTCCTTAGTCCATGGAGCATTTGATTCATCATGACCATCCATCTAGCTCCATGTACCAAGGTGAACCACCCTATCTTGATCATACACTTAGTTCAAGGGTTAGTCCATAGGTTTCATCAATTAACCAAAACCAAACAAGGTCTTTCCATCTCCCCCTTTTTGGTAATTGATGACAACCTTTCACAAATAAATGTATATGATGAAAATTTCAACTTTGGTAGTATTAGCTCCCCTACATATGTGATATATGAGTTTGGTTCATTTTGATCACATATGCATGAATAGGAATTGTGGGGGAGTAAATGCTACCAAATGATGCTAAGGTGTGTAGGATGGACCTTTGAAGCGTGATACCAATCGGAGTGCAATATTAACCATCCTTAGCACCATGATTGCCTAGAAACAACTTGAAAAGCAACTTGGAAACACTTAGAGAGAACTAGATACCACTTAAAGATATAAAACTTAAGCATACTAGTTCTTCAAGCACCAAGAAATTGTGTTTCTAGCAATCACCACACAAGCATATCATGAATATAAGAACATATGCAAGCAAGCACTTATGAATGCACAAAGATATGCAACAACATTATTCATAGGCTTGCTCCCCCTACTTGTGTGCTTTCTTTCAAAATTTTCAAAATTATTTTTTTTGTCTTACTACTAACTTCTCCCCCTTTGTCATCTATTATCATAAAAGATGTGCTCAAAGGTTTGATTATTGGAGAGAAGCTTAGTTGTGGTTCAATCTAGATTACTTGCCCCAAGCTATTTAACTCAGTTTAAACCATGACAAGCTTGTTCACACATCCTAGAACGGTTATCTTGCCCATGTTGAGCTAAACATTTGAAGGTCATGATCTAGATCAAACTCTAGGATTGCAAGCCCACAAATATGTCATATGCTACCACTAGATCAAATCAAGCATAGAAGCAATAGTGGTACCATATAAGCATTAAAACATTTGATTTTCATGAATGAACTTAATGAATTGATGTCTAGATGCACTATCAAGTCCTAATAAGGATGAATGACATGTCAACCAACTTGTACCTTGTATAGCTCGAAGGAGAGGCATGTCATATATGGGGGTGTATCAACACATATTTGAGAAGTCGAGAATGTTCAACTCATTTCTTAGCTTGCAAAACCTCTTCTCATCAAGTGGCTTGGTGAATATGTCGGCAAGCTGATCATCGGTGCCAACACTTGTGATTTTGATATCACCCTTGAGTTGATGGTCTCTTATGAAATGGTGCCTCACATCAATGTGCTTGGTTCTTGAATGTTGAACCGGATTGTTGGTTAGCTTCACCGTACTTTCATTGTCACATAGCAATGACATTTGCTTGAAATTGATTCCATAGTCATTCAAAGTTGCTTTCATCCAAAGCAATTGAGCACAACAACTACCCGCACTTATGTATTCGGCTTTAGCGGTAGAGAGTGCAACACTATTTTTCTTCTTTGATGACCAAGATACAAGTGACATGCCTAGCCTTTAACATGTGCCCGATGTGCTTTTTCTATCAATCTTGCATCCCGCATAGTCGGAGTCCGAATATCCAATCAACTCAAAGTTTGACCCCTTGGGATACCACAATCCAACATCTTGTGTATACTTCAAGTACCTCAATATCCTCTTTGTAGCCTTCAAGTGACTTTCTCTTGGAGAGGCTTGAAATCTTGCACACATGCATACACTAAACATCACATCTAGCCTAGAAGCAGTCACATTGAGTCAACTTCCAATCATAGACCGATATAACTTTTGATCCACCATGTTGCCACTAGCATCACTATCCAAGTGTCCATTAGTGCCCATTAGAGTGCTAATGCCTTTTGAATCTTCTAAGCCAAACTTCTTCATCATATCCTTGATGTACTTTCCTTGACTCACAAAGGTGCCATTCTTCAATTGCTTGATTTGAAGACCAAGGAATTATCTAAGTTCACCAATCATTGACATTTCAAACTCATTTGCCATCATCTTGCCAAATTCTTCACAAAAATCTTGATTGGTTGAACCGAATATGATGTCATCCACATAGATTTGGAGCACAAATAGATCCTTGCCAAGCTTCTTGGTGAAGAGAGTAGTATCAACCTTCCCCATAATGAACCCTTTAGATAGAAGGAAGTCCCTCAATTTTTCATACCATGCTCTAGGTGCTTGCTTCAAGCCATATAAAGCCTTTCTCAACTTGTACACATGGTTGGCCTTCTTGTCATCTTCAAAACTGGGAGGTTGCTCAACATATACTAGCTCATTGATGTATCCATTCAAGAAAGCACTCTTCACATCCATTTGGTATAGCTTGATGTTGTGTGCACATGCATAGGCCAATAGAATCCTTATTGCCTCTAATCTTGCAACCGGTGCATAAGTTTCTCCAAAGTCAAGACCCTCAACTTGAGTGTATCCTTGAGCTACCAATATTGCTTTGTTTCTCACAACTATACCATCTTGGTCTTGCTTGTTTCTAAATACCTATCTTGTGCTAATCACATTGTAGTTCTTGGGTCTTTCAACTAGTTCCCAAACTTGGTTCCTAGTGAAATTGTTAAGCTCTTCATGCATAGCATTGACCCAATCAACATCTTGTAGGGCTTCATCAATCTTTGTTGTCTCTATGGATGATACAAAGGAGTAGTGCTCACAAAAGGATGCCAATCTTGATCTTGTTTGAACACCACTTGTAATGTCACCAACTATTTGATCAATGGGGTGATCTCTTGCAATGTTGGTCGGTTGGAGGATACGGACTTTATTGCTTGAGCTTGGTTGAGATGAACTAGCAACTTGTTGATCTTGCACTTGAGAGCTACTAGCTTGCATTTGAGGTGAGTTGAGCACTTGATCTTTATCATCTTCAATGTCAATCACTTGCCTTGGCCTAATATCACCAATATCCATGCTCTTCATAGCATTTGCCAATTGAGGACAACTCACATCTTCTAGGTTCTCATTCTCAACTTGTGATCCATTGGTTTCATCAAACTTGCAAACACATGGTGGATAAGTACCCATGTATGTTCAGTTTTGATGATGAGTGATTGACCAACACGTGAGTGTTTCAGTTTGAGTGGCTTAACCTAACCTCTACGAAAGCAGAAACATGTGCTTGTCTATTGGCTTGTGGTGTGCAGGTGCTATGCCTAGTGACAGTGGTCAATGGCATGGAGAAGGTCGAGTAGAGGCTTGCCGTGCCGATGGACTCAGAGCGGTGAAGGGTGGAAGTGGGGCTCGGACTGAAGGACCCTGGGCGCCGACGGACTAGCTGTGGTGGCTAGTATTTGACACCGGCGAGTGCGAGAAGACATGGAGGTAGACCGAGTTGACCAAGTCAAGACGGTGGACGCACGAGTCGAGCGGAGACTCAGGGGGCTCGGAGTCTGACCGGGCGAAGACAAGGTGGCTCGCGTCGAGTGGTTTGGTGGTTTGGGCCTCAAAACCATCCACGTCGGTTTCCGAGTTTGGGCCGCAAAACTCGGGGTTCAGTAATTGAGCCCAAAGCTACTAGTGGCGGGTTTCCTGGGTTGGGGCCTCAAAACCTAGGCGGAGCTTTCGAGGAAGCGGGGATGGCACGTGGTGGAATTCTGGAGGTTGCGTCGAGGCGACGGCAACTCCCGATAGGAAGCGGGGCCGTCCATTCAAATGAGTGGCTGGGAGTTACCGACTTGGATTACAATGTCTTAGGGCTAGGTAATTCGGTCTTGTATCTAGGGGAGTCTTTGGGAAATAGCCAAAGCCCAGTTAAATAGAGGATGAAGGGGTATCCTCATCCGCATCTCTTGCATTACTCTCTCTCCCACCTATTCCTATGTTTTCCCTTCCCTAGCTTCTTCTTGCTTGAGATCCACCGCGTCACTAGTGTAAGAACTTGTGATTGTTGTGAGGAATCAGAGGCCGTAACCTCCGTAAGCCATGGTGGCTTCGATTTCGTGATTGTGTCCCTGTTTTGCTTGTGTTCTTCGCATTTTGCTTTTGCTCCCTCTTTTTCCCGAGATGATTTCTCTTTGTAGGGAGTAGCTTTGCGAAATCCGTTTGAACCAAGTTGTTCGTATTCGTGAGGAGCTTCTTTGCACCGAAGGAATTCTCCTCAAACCTCACGAGTGCGTAGATCGGGTGATTTCTTTGTGGTGTTCTTCGTTTTGCTCTCTTCTCCCCCAAATCCGAGTGTTCCCCTTTATCCTCTCCAAATTGAGCGATGATTTCTTCGGGATACCTCCCCAACTGCACTAGGATCATGCCTACAAAGTTTGGTTGCAGTTGGTGATCATTTGGTTGAGTTTTGGGAAGATTTGGCGGAGAGAAGTTCGTTTTCGAGAGGAACAGTTTTCTCCTGTGAGCGTCGGACCACTTTTCCCTAAGCTCCGGACCATAGCAAGTGGTCCAGTGGTCTTGACCTTCCTCCTGTCAAGCAGCAAGGGGCGTCACTGTGTTGGCGTGTCTCGGCGGGTGAAAGTGTCAGACCTGAGCTCCGGACTACTCGTTATAGTTCGGTGGCTCTGTTCGATCTGGTCCGGAGCCTCTGTTTGGTTGCAGTTTTCACCTGTTTTGCCTAGGTTCTTGCCTCTTTTCCATAGGGGTTGAGGATTTGGTTTTTGGGGTTTCCGGTGAGTTTTCCTCCACTGTCTTTGAGTTTTCCTCCACTGCCGGTGAGCTTCTTTGCCTAGGTTGAGCACCCAGCAACTGGGTTTAGTTTTTGGGAAGAGTGGCCCGAATATTTCGAGAGAAATTTGAGGCTCCCATTCACCCCCCCTCTGGTCATTGTTCTCGGTCCTTCAATTGGTATTAGAGCCGGTTAAGGATCATTCCACCTTACACGGTTCTTGATCCGCGAAGGCAACATGGAGCGAGGTGCTGGTAAACCTCCCTACTTCGATGGAACCAACTTTGCCTATTAGAAGATGCGCATGTCGGCTTACCTCCAAGGGCTTGACACAAAGTTTTGGGAGATTTGTGAGAATGAGAACTACGTGGTTCTTGAGGCTCGGATCACCGATGCCCAGGTTACACAACATGCGTCAAACGCAAGAGCCCGTAGCATTCTCTTCTCTTGTCTGTCTCTTCCGGAGTTTGAGCGGGTTTCGAGTCTCACTACGACACGGGAGATCTGGCAAACACTCTTGAGATATCATGAGGGCAACCCTCAAATCAAGTCTAGACTCTTCGACACGTACCATAGAGAGTACGAGAACTTTGCTCAGTTGGCCGACGAATCTGTTGACGGGATGTTCGCTCACTTCCAATCTATCGTCAACAAGATGCGTGCTAATCGAGCCATTTTACCTTATCATGATCATGAGATGGCTATCAAGCTTTTTCATGCTCTTGATCAGAAGGTGTGGGAGATGAAGGTGGCTATCATTCAGGAGTCACCGGGCTATGATGCCCTGACCGTGGACGAGCTGTTCAGCAAGCTCAAGTCCTCGGAGATTGACTACCAGACCCGGGCCAAGCTTGAGAACCGGTCAAAACCATCTATGGTGTTGGTTTCTGGCCCCGGCGGTATGTCTTCTTCCTCCTCTGACCCTTCACACTCTTTGTTCGCTTTGTCTTTGATTTCTGTGACAGAGGATCAAGTGGAGGCTCTTGGAGATGATGAGCTGGCTTTGGTCATCACCAAGTTCTCACGGTTTCACAACAACTGTTTGAACCGTCGGCATGGTGGCTCAGCCAAGGGGTGCTACCATTGCGGTGATGAGGATCACATCATCGCAAACTGCCCCAAGAAAGCTGCGGGTGACTTCACCAAGCGCAAGGACAAGCGTGAGCACCACTTCGAGGACAAGCACAAGCCCAAGGGTGGCTACCACAGAAGGTCCTCCAAGAAGGTGATCGACAAGGTGAAGGCCAAGCACCGAGTTTTCCTTGCCTCCCTCAGCGACATCGATGCCTCCTTCGATGGAGGTGCTTCTTCGAGTGATGATGAGTCCAAGGGAAAGGTTGAGGACAAGCTCAACAGCCTATGCTTCTACGCCAACGCCAAGCACGGTGGTTTTTGCACCATGGCAATTGAAGAAGGCAAGGTCGGCAAGCGCAAGGAAGGCCCCGACTACGACTACGACTCCGACACACCCGAGGTACCACCCACCGTCGAGTCCCTCTCTCTAGAGATTGAGTCTCTAAACGACACCTTGATGAGTCAGGATGCTTTGCTCAAACGTGCCGCATGCGAGAGGAACGATTTCAAGGCTAAGTATCTTAGCACGCTGCATGAGTTAGAGTTTGCTAAGGCATCAGTGGTGGTTACCGAGGAGGTAGAGTGTGATGCTTGTGCCATCCACATGTCTAGTCTTGTCACTCTCCAGGACAAGTATGACACTCTACTTGAGGAGATCAGTGAGATGAAGGCTAGGCCTAGCTTACTTGGTGCGTGCAAGACTTGCTTAGGCTTGTGTTCTGAGCTCGCACAGAGAGATGCTAGGATTGCTATGCTAGAGAAGGTCAGCTCAGATAGCACTAGAGAGTCAGATCGCTTTGAGGCTTTGGAGCTTGAGATCGCATCATGCAGACACGACAAGATGCGTACCGAGGAAGAAAACACATACCTTCGGTCCATCTTGAGCTGGGTGTCTTGCCGAGAGCCGTAGTTGGGGATGATGCTTAGTCAATGCAAAAGGGCTGGCAGCACGAGAGTAGGCTTTGCTTTAGGTGGGAAGGACGATAGCTTGTTCGGTAAGATCGGTGAGTGCAGTGGTTTGAGCGAGAATGAGAAACCCATCACAACTCCCAAGCTTACCAAGATAACTCCACCTAAGCCTACCAACCCCTCTGAATTTCCTGTGAGAGATGGTGTGTTTGAAGAGCCACCCAAAACCACTCCACAGAAGCAAGTGTAGATTTCAAAACCGAACCATCTTCGCAACCCACTTGACACACTGCCAGACATCTCTAGTGACCCCCTTCCTAAGAAAGCTAGAGCCACCCAACCCAACAAGAGAGTGCCTACCAAGAGTGTGGTGAGGTACCATTGTGAGTATTGTGAGCGGGATGGGCACTTGGCTGAGTTTTGCTTTAGGAGGAAGAGAGATGATCGGAGGCAGTTTGAGTTGAACAACCGGGACATGTACCACCCACGAGTTGGGGTGCGTGAACCGGAAGTTCAGAGGCGCACTACTAGGCCTAGACGTACAATGCCTCAAGGTACTATACCTCAGGAGGCAAGACCACGCGGTGGTCGTGCCCGGCGGGGTACCGGTCGTGACCCATACGACTACGGGCCTCGTGGCGGTGGCTTTACTCCACCCTTCTCTAGCGGACCACGTTTTCCCTATCGTGGTGATCGCTATTCCCCCGTGGGGCAGAAGATGTTTGGTTTTTCTCCTAACCCATTCTTTGGGCAAGTGGGACAACACTGGTATCCTTCACAGTTTACTAACCCTAGTGTTGGTCTGTTTGCTCACCCTATGTATTTTTATTGATTTAGGAAGGAGGACTGGAGGAGACTTGGCTTGTGGATTCCGGATGCTCACACCATACGACCGGAAGTGCCAAGTGGTTCTCCAGCCTCGACCCCATGCATCACACCGAGTATATCACATTCGGGGACAAGAGTAAAGGTAAAGTTGTCTCCCGAGGGTCCATCCGAGTGAACTCTTCTTTTGTCCTCAAGGATGTTGCTTTGGTTGCGAATTTGCATTTTAACCTTCTTTCGGTTTCGCAACTCCTTGATGACGGTTTTGAAGTGAGTTTCAAGCCTAATCGCTCTCGGATTTTGGACTCTCGTGGTGAGCTTGTTTGCCGAATTTTACCCTTCGGGAAGGTTTTTCGTGTGGATTTTTCTATCTCGTCCGGACCTTCTCGTTGTCTTCTTGCCGGTTCTTCTTCCGAGCTTTGGAAGTGGCATAGGAGATTGGGACATTTGAGTTTTGACTTGCTTGCAAGGCTTAGCTCAATGGACCTTATCCAAGGATTGCCAAAGCTAAAGTTCGAGAAGGATTTGGTTTGCCATCCTTGCAGGTATGGCAAGATGGCTGCTGCTTCCCATCCTCCTGTGACTGAGATCATGACCACTCGACCCGGTGAGCTCTTACACATGGACACAATTGGTCTAGCTCGGGTCAGGTCGGAAGGAGGGAAGTGGTATGTTGTTGTAGTCGTTGATGACTACTCAAGGTATTCTTGGGTGTTCTTTTTGGAGAGTAAGGATGAGGTTTTTCCACTTGTTCGAGATCTGATTTTGAGATTGCAAAATGAGCTACCTAAGAATGCCATGAGAGCTATCCGCATTGACAATGGCATAGAATTCAAGAATGCTCACTTTGCAACTCTTTGTTCTTCTTTGGGTCTCAATCACCAGTTTTCCTCACCTCACACTCCCCAACAGAACGGTGTTGTTGAGCGCAAGAATCAAACCCTTGTTGAGATGGCCTGGTCGATGATCGATGAGCATAGGATTCCTAGGTGGTATTGGGCCAAAGCACTCAGTTCTGCTTGCTATGTTTCCAATCACATTTTCCTCCGAGCTTTCAAGAAGACTTCTTATGAGTTGCGATTTGGGAGACCACCCAAGGTAAGTCACCTACGGGTGTTTGGGTGCAGGTGCTTCATCATCAAAAAGGGCGGTAAGTTGGATAAATTTGAATCACGGTCTTCTTACGGTATCTTTCTAGGTTATTCTACTCACTCTCGTGCTTATCGTGCACTTAACCTTGAGACTAACCGAGTGATGGAGACTTTTGAAATTACTTTCGATGAAACTATGCCCTGTATTTCCACTACTTTTGAGCTTGCAGGCGATGATGAGGTGAACACTAGCATCTTTGTGGAGGAGGAGCAGGACGACGCCGATTGGGGTGATCACGAGCCAACTCCACTGGCTGCCCCCATCGACCCTGCGACGTCCACTTCAGGTAACGGTCCCGATCCGACTACTTCCTCTACATTGGGGCCGTTCAAGCAGCTTCCTCGGTTGGTGCCCGTTGCACCTAAGGGAGCTCCAGCTGCTATCGAGGGGGAGGCCACTTCGTCCAGGAAGGCTCCCCGCCACATGCAGCGGCAGCACCCGCTGGAGAACATCATCGGCGACATTGACCGTCGAGTCACACGGTCCAGGTCCTATATCTCTCACTTTGCTCATTCGGCTTTTGTCGCTTCTTTTGAGCCCTGAGATGTTGGACACGCTTTGATGGATCCGGATTGGGTTAATGCCATGCATGAGGAGCTAGAAAACTTTGAGCGAAACCATGTTTGGGTCTTAGTTCCTCCACCACCTAGTTGCCACCCCATAGGTACCAAATGGGTTTTCAAAAATAAACAAAGTGAGGATGGGGTGGTAGTGCGCAACAAGGCTAGGTTGGTAGCTCAAGGCTTTTGTCAAAAGGAGGGAATATACTATGAGGAAACTTTTGCTCCCATAGCTCATTTAGAAGCCATTAGAATCCTTCTAGCTTTTGCGGCTTCTAACGGTTTTAAACTTTTTCAAATGGATGTTAAAAGTGTTTTCTTAAACGGCTACATAGAGGAGGAAGTCTATGTGAGACAACCTCCCGGTTTCGAAAATCCCAAGTTTCGAAACCATGTTTTGAAACTTCACAAAGCTTTGTATGGTTTGAAACAAGCCCCTAGAGCATGGTATGATAGATTGTGAACCTTTTTGCTTGCTAAGGGTTTTAAAATGGGATCGGTAGATAAGACGTTGTTTCTCCTCAAGCAAGGCAAAGACACTCTCCTTGTCCAAATATACGTGGATGATATCATCTTTGGTGGTTCTTCTCATGCTCTTGTTGCCAAGTTTGTAGATCTTATGAGCAGGGAATTTGAGATGAGCATGATGGGAGAGTTGACTTTCTTTCTCGGGTTGCAAATCAAGAAAACCCGGGAAGGGACGTTTGTGCACCAAGGCAAGTACACGAAGGACATCTTGAAGAAGTTTGACATGGGTGAGGCAAAGCTTCTTTCGACGCCCATGTCGACTACGACTGCCTTGGATGCTGACGAGGAAGGAGAGGCGGTGGACCAGACCGAGTACCGAAGCATGATCGGGTCGCTTCTATACTTGATGGCGACCCGACCGGACATTCAGTTCGCCGTCTGCCTATGTGCTCGCTTTCAGGCGTCCCCATGGACTTCGCACAAGCAGGTGGTGAAACGCATCATGAGGTACTTACGCTTCACTCCCGAATTTGGACTTTGGTTCTCCACCTCTTCCTCTCTTGTGCTTTGCGGTTATTCTGACGCCGACTTTGCCGGTTGCCGACTTGATCGGAAGTCCACTTCTGGGACTTGCCAGTTTCTCGGGTCTTCTTTGGTTTCTTGGTCTTCTCACAAGCAGTCTAGCATGGCATAGTCGACATGCGAAGCTGAGTACGTTGCCACGGCTAGCTGTTGCTCGCAGTTGATTTGGATGATTGCCACTTTGAAACATTTCGGTCTTGAGCTTACTAAGGTGCCTCTGCTTTGCGATAGCATGAGTGCAATGAGTGTGGCCAAAAATCCTATGCTTCATTCAAAGACCAAGAACATTGAGGTCCGCTTTCATTTCTTGCGAGATCATTACGAGAAGGGCAACATTGACCTCCGGCATGTCGAGACCCACAACCAGCTTGCGGATATTCTCACAAAGCCGTTGGATCAAGCTGCGTTTTCTCGCCTTTGGGGTGAGTTGGGTGTTTGCTTTCCTTTTTAGAGGAGGAAAGTTTTGTGTTTCATAGTTTTTTTTCTTTTTGTCTTTTCTTCTTCCTTCTTCTAAATTGGTGTCTTGTTAGTGTTAGTTGGTGTCAATGCATTGTGCATCTCATTTGCATTTGTGACATAGTTCATTTTAAGCTTCATATTTATAGCCAATATAATGAATCTATGCTCTGTTTGAGGTGCTTTATGTGTCTATGGTGTTGCCTAACTTAGACTCTTTTTGATCTATATGATATGCAATAGAGCTAAGTTAGAAAAGCTTTAAACTGAATTTAAATTCCCCATGTCACCTCTGAAATGGCACTAGCATGTGTAGGGTTTTGAAGATCCTTCTTGGCTGTCTTGTATATAGCTTATAACTATGGCTCTTCATTGTTTCATTCACTACCTTTGAGCACCATGTTTAATATCTAAAATGAAATTTCTCTCTGTTTTGTGAATTGGAAAGATCGAGTTGGGTCTGCATTGTGAGCACTTCACCGTGTGTTCAAGACTGCTTCCCATATGGGTTGATACTTGAGCGGTGTCGTGTATGACCAAAACTGGTGTGTCAAGTCCTTTGACTTCGCCCGGTTGGTAAGCAGTGGCATCACTTGGCTTACAACCACTCGCATACAACTTAAATGTGCCTAAAACTGAAAATTAGCTGCAAAACTCTAAAATTTGGAAAATTCATTCAGTTGGGTCATTGGCTTGTTGTATGAACTTTGCTAAGGGATAGTTTTACTTGCTATACATGAGACTGCTTTGAGATAGATCCTATCTTGTTTGCCATGTCTAGCTGTCTCTAGGAGGTGATACCCTTTCTCTGATCTCACATGACATGCTCTCTAAAATAGCTTCTAAAGTGATCTTAAGCTCAACTTGAGTCTTTGTTGGGCACATAGAGCTTGTTTTATTCTCACAGGATCACATCACTTAGAGCATCTATTCATTGTATTAGCTCTAAAATATGAAGCTTTTGCACTCATTTTGCATTTCATGGCATTTGTAGCCGGATCGTGAGTTGTTGATGTTTGATGAGCTACATGTGTCAACAAGGGGGAGAGATAGATGTGCATTTCATTCCATTTTCAGCCATCTACTTCCAAGGTGGAGAAAGAGTACATCTCATTGCTTTCATTGGTTTAGACCTTCTTTAGTCAAGGGGGAGTTTTGTGTGCTTCTTTTGCCCTAAGGAGCTCGTTTGGTATCTTGAGTGTGCTTTTGCCTAGGGGGAGCTTTTGCTAGATGTGTTGAGCCTTTGCCTCTTCTGAAGGGTCTAGCTTGCTCTGTTGGCTCCGACAGGTTTCGAGTGCTTCTTGAGTGTTAAGTGTTTTAATTGGTATCTTTTGAGCTCCCCTAGTGTTTAAATTGGAAGTCTAAGCTTTGAGAGTTGTGTTTGGTATTTTGGACTTGCTAGCGGTGTTGAGCCCGTTTTTTGTGCCTCTTCTTGAGGGCTAGCTTTGTTTTGCTTGGTTGCGTCGAGCCGTTGCCCATGTCTTTGGGAACCAAGTTTTGGACTCGTTTTTGCTTCTCTCAAGTGACCCCGTTTTGGCTTTCTTAGCTTTTTGGTCATTTAGAGAGCTTTACCTTGTGGCTCAAATCTGAAATGCACTTGTGTTGACAATGCACTCATCAAGGGGGAGATTGTGAACACATGGTGGATAAGTACCCATGTATGTTTAGTTTTGATGATGAGTGATTGACCAACACGTGAGTGTTTCAGTTTGAGTGTCTTAACCTAACCTCTGCGAAAGCAAAAACATGTGCTTGTCTATCGGCTTGTGGTGTGCAGGTGGTATGCCTAGTGACAGTGGTCAATGGCGTGGAGAAGGTCGACTAGAGGCTTGCCATGTCGATGGACTGAGAGCGGTGAAAGGCGGAACTGGGGCTCGGACTGAGGGACCATGGGCGCCGGCGGACTAGCTATGGTGGCTAGTACTTGACACCGGCGAGTGCGAGAAGACATGGAGGTAGACCGAGTTGACCAAGTCAAGACGGTGGACGCGCGAGTCGAGCGGAGGCTCGCGGGACTCGGAGTCCGACCAGGCGAAGACAAGGTGGCTCGCGTCGAATGGTTTGATGGTTTGGGCCTCAAAACCATCCACGTCGGTTTCTGAGTTTGGGTTGCAAAACTCGGGGTTCGGTAGTTGAGCCCAAAGCTAGCGGTGGTGGGTTTCCTGGGTTTGGGCCTCAAAACGTAGGCGGAGCTTCCAAGGAAGCGGGGATGGCACGTGGCGGAATCCTGGAGGTTCCGTCGAGGTGACGGCAACTCCCGGCAGGAAGCGGGGTCGTCCATTCAAATGAGTGGCTGGGAGTTACCGACTTGGATTACAATGTCTTAGGGCTAGGTAATTTGGTCTTGTATCTAGGGGGGTCTTTGGGAAATAGCCAAATCCCAGTTAAATAGAGGATGAAGGGGTATCCTCATCCGCATCTCTTGCATTACTCTCTCTCCCACCTATTCCTATGTTTTCCCTTCCCTAGCTTCTTCTTGCTTGAGATCCACCGCGTCACTAGTGTAAGAACTTGTGATTGTTGTGAGGAATCAGAGGCCGTAACCTCTGTAAGCCATGGTGGCTTCGATTTCATGATTGTGTCCCTGTTTTGCTTGTGTTCTTCGCGTTTTGCTTTTGCTCCCTCTTTTTCCCGAGATGATTTCTCTTTGTAGGGAGTAGCTTTGCGAAATCCGTTTGAACCAAGTTGTTCGTATTCGTGAGGAGCTTCTTTGCACCGAAGGAATTCTCCTCAAACCTCACGAGTGCGTAGATCGGGCGATTTCTTTGTGGTGTTCTTCGTTTTGCTCTCTTCTCCCCCAAATCCGAGTGTTCCCCTTTATCCTCTCCAAATTGAGCGATGATTTCTTCGGGATAGCTCCCTACCTGCACTAGGATCATGCCCACAAAGTTTGGTTGCTGTTGGTGATCATTTGGTTGAGTTTTGGGAAGATTTGGCGGAGAGAAGTTCATTTTCGCGAGGAACATTTTTCTCCTGTGAGCGTCGGACCACTTTACCCTAAGCTTCGGACCATAGCAAGTGGTCCGGTGGTCTTGACCTTCCTCCTGTCAAGCAGCAAGGGGCGTCGGACCACCCTCCGAACATCTCGGTCTTTGAGCTCTGGACCTTTGATGAGTGGTCCGGTGGCTCTGTTGTGGGGTGTACCACGCGTCGGACCACTCGCTTTAGTCCGACGTTCTGGTCCGGAGGTCGGTTGCTTACTGCATAGTTTGGCGAGTGAGCACCGGACCACCTTCCTTGGTCCGGAGGTGGCATCGGACTAGTCCGGAGCCTCTGGTCCGGAGCTAGGGTGCTCACTGTGTTGGCGTGTCTCGGCGGGTGAAAGCGTCGGACCTGAGCTCCGGACTACTCGTTATAGTCCGGTGGCTCTGTTCCATCTGGTCCGGAGCCTCTATTTGGTTGCAGTTTTCGCCTGTTTTGCCTAGGTTCTTGTCTCTTTTCCATAGCGGTTGAGGATTTGGTTTTTGGGGTTTCCGGTGAGTTTTCCTCCACTGCCGTTGAGCACCCAACAACTGGGTTTGGTTTTTGGGAAGAGTGGCCTGAATATTTCGAGAGAAATTTGAGGCTCCCATTCAGCCCCCCCTCTGGTCGCCATTCACGGTCCTTCAAAACTCAACATCATGAACCTCCTCAAGTATACCACTAGCCGAATTCCAAACTCTATAGGCTTTGCTTGTGGTTGAGTAACCAAGTAGGAACCCTTCATCACACTTCTTGTCATACTTTCCAAGTCTTGTGCCTTTCTTTAAGATGTAGCATTTTCACCCAAAGACTCTAAAGTATGCAATGTTGGGATTTTCTTTCATTCAATAGCTCATATGGAGTCTTTTCCATCAATGGATGACAATACAACCGATTGCTAGAGTAGCAAGCGGTGTTGATAGCTTCAGCCCAAAAGGACTGACTCACATTGTACTCACTAAGCATAGACCTTGCCATGTCAATCAATGTTCTATTCTTCCTCTCAACAAGGCCATTTGATTGTGGAGTCTACTTGGCCGAGAGTTGATGCTTGATTCCAAGCTCATCACATAGCTCTTCAACTCTTGTATTCTTGAATTCACTTCCATTGTCACTTCTTACTTTCTTGATGGTTGTTTCAAACTCATTGTGACATCTCTTAATAAAATATTTGAAGGTGGCAAATGTATCACTCTTGTCATTGAGAAAGAATACCCAAGTGTATCTAGTGAGATCATCCACTATCACAAATCCATATTTGTTGCCTCCAATACTAGTGTATGTTGTTGGTCCAAATAGATCCATGTGCAACAACTCAAATGCTCTACTAGTGCTCATCATGCCCTTCTTTGGATGGGTGTTACCAACTTGCTTGCCGACTTGACAAGAGCTACAAAGTATGTCCTTCTCAAATACAACATCCTTCAAGCCTCTTACTAAGTCATGTTTGATCAATCTATTCAATTGCTTCATCCCAACATGACCAAGCCTTCTATGCCATAACCAACCCATACTTGATTTAGTGAGCAACCAAGTTGACAATTGAGCTTCACTAGCATTAAAATCAACTAGGTAGAAGTTCTCATATCTAAAGCCTTTGAAGATCAATTTTGAACCATCTACACTAATGATCTCAACATCATCTACTCCAAATATGCATTTGAATCCAAGATCACACAACTGAGCTACCGATAGCAAATTGAAGTTCAAGCTCTCAACTAGCAATACATTTGATATGCTCAAGTCATTGGATATTGCAATCTTACCAAGACCCTTGACCTTGCCCTTGCCATTATCACCAAAAGTAATACTATCAATGCCATCATTGGTGTTGGAGTTGATTGATTTGAACATTCTAGAATCCCCAGTCATGTTTGAGTGCACCCACTATCAAGCACCCAATGCCTTCCTCCGGCTTTGTAATTGACCTACAAAACAAATTAGTTCTTCTTAGGTACCCATAATTGTTTGGGTCCTCCAAAGTTAGTGACCAAGGATTTTGGCACACAAATAGCCTTCTTCTTTGGGCCAACAATGGATGTGCCAACATACTTAGACATGATACCTTTAGCACTTTTGGTAAGCATATAACAAGAATCAAAGTGCATAGAGGTAGCTTTAGCAAACTTGGTTTGGCTCATGTTAAGTTTGCAATATTGGTCAACATGCCCTGCTTGCTTGCATTTGGTGCAAAACCGACCATTGCTCCTCACAAAGCTAGGCTTAGGAGTTACAAAGGCCGCCTTGCCTTTCTTGGGGGTATATCCCAATCCCTCTGTTGACACCGTTTTTTGGTATGTTTCAATATGGATCGAGTGCGATGATCAATAAAAGGATTGTTGTTTTTTCTTATCGACATCAAGATACTGCCAATCAGATTACCGGTAGAAGAAGAAGATTGAAGAAAACGTCAAGATGAAAAGAAGGGTATTTTGCCAATGGGAAGGTGTTGTCGATGGGAACAAGAGAATATTGCCGATCGGAAATATTGCCGATGGATACGGGATGGTGTGGCCAACGTCAGAAGAAGGTTGCCGATAGTAATAGAAGAAGGTTGCGGATTGAGGGAATCTGCCGATGGAAAGTTTCATCGTAAGGAGACAAATAAGGAAATTGGTAGTTTTTATTCCAATATTATTATTATAGTTAGACTCCGACTCTTGCACGAGTCGTTTATTTCCTTTAAAATAGGAGTCTTGTTTAGGTATGAGTCGTGTCTGTTTACAGCTCCTCCTGCTGGAGTATAAATATGTACCTAGGGGTGGTATGAAAGATATACAATCAATCAAATACATCTATTATTTTCACCTACTTTTTCCAGCAAATCTACTTTTATCGTATTAGTTCTAGTTCATCTACGAGTTCTTACGACGTCTCAATGGGCTGCATCTACACGACCTCTGTCAACTTCGCAAGTTCCGCGTTTTGAGCAATTCGTTCAACTTTGTTCCAGTTATTGTCCTTGTCGATTAACTGGTCAAATCGACTGGCACACCTTGGATATCGAATTCGGGTATAAGCCCGAGGTGTTCGCAGATCCGACGCTTTTTGTGTCAACAACCTCCTTGTAGTGGGAAAATCTTTGGCTACCCAAGCACTTTAGCAAGCGGGCATCTCCACCATATGCCTTACCCAAAGCATGAGTGAGGTCATTAACATCATGTTTCAATTTTTCATTTTCAATCACTAGTGTAGCATCATCCTTTGAACTATCACTAGTAGATGTGCAAGTGGAGGTGCTACTTGTGTCTCGGTTGGTGCAACAATGATAGGAGTGAAAAATGATTCATCTAGAATATCACAAGTTACTCCAATATTGCATGATGCAACAACCTTATCTTTGCTTTGATCAAGGAGAGAGGAGTGAGCCTTTTCAAGCTTGTAGTGAGTCCTCTCAAGCTTCTCATGGGCTTCCATTAGCCTTTCATGAGAGCCATTGAGCTCATCAAAGGATTGTTCAAGAGCCTTAAGCTTCTTGTTCAATTCTTTGCACTCCTTTCTCTTTTTCTCAAAGCACTCATAAGTTTGCTTCATCATTTCAACTAGTTCCTCCTTGGAATATTCCTCCTCATCATCACTACTATCATCATCACTATCACTATCATCATGAGATTGTACCTTAGTTGGCTTAGCCATGAAACATGATGGAGTGTCGAAGATGGATGGCTTGTTGTTGATAGCAATGCTTGCCAAAGCCTTCTTCTTGGCCTTCTTCCTCTCATCATTACTAGAATCATCATCGGAAGAATCACTATCATCCTAAGTCACCACATAGGATTCACCCTTCTTCTTGGTGAAGGATAGCTTCTTCTCCTTCTTGTCATGCTTTCTCTTTCTTCCATCATCATCACTATGATTGGGACAATCTGCAATCATGTGACCGGTTTTCTTGCACTTGTAGCATCTCTTCTCATATTCTTTGCTCTTGAAGTTATCTCTTCTCATTCTAGCACCATAGCCCTTCTTCTTCATGAACTTGCCAAACTTGCGCACAAAGAGGGCCATCATCTCATCATCATCATCACTAGCTTCTTCATCATCACTTGACTCTTGCTTCTTTGCTTTGCCCTTGCTCTTGGATGAAAGAGCCTTGAATGCTAAGCTCTTCTTTTCTTTCTTTTCTTCCTTGACCTCTTCTTCTTCACTTTCCTCATTGTATTGTTCTTCGGTCATGATCTCACCAAGTACTTCATTGGGAGTGATCTTGTCCAAACCGTCTCTTCTAATTATTTGCCTCAAAGTTTTGTATTTCTTGGGCAAACAACCAAGAAAGGAGTTTGAGAAGTCTTCATCTTTGACCTTCTCACCCAAGCTCTGGAGATCATTGATGATCACTTGGAGCCTATGGAACATCTCCGGGATGGACTCATCATCCTTCATCTTGAAGTGAGATAGCTTGTCCTTGAGCATGTATAGCTTGCCATTTTTTACCGTTGAAGTGCCCTCATAAGTATCTTCAAGTCTCTTCCATACTTCACTTGCCTTCTCAAGATCTTTGATTTGCTCAAACACTTTTGAGTCAATGCCATTGTAGATCACATTGAGAGCCATTGTGTTGCATTGCCGGTTTTCTTGCTCTTTAGGTGTGGGAGCGGCTTCATCAAGAATGACAAAGTCAGGTTCGGTCACACTCCACACCTTCTCATGTATTGAGCCTAGATGCATCTTCATCTTCCTCTTCCAATAATCAAATGAGATGCCATCAAACATTGGCGGTTTGCTCCCCACATGGTTGAATGATATTTGAACCATCACTAACACCGAGGGTTGTTAAGCCTTGATAATAGTGGGGACCATGGCTCTGATACCACTTGAAAGGTCCTAAATGGCTAGAGGGGGTGGGTGAATAGCCTAATAAAAATTCTACAAATCACTAGAGCAAAGGTTAGATAACACTTAAGCGAAGCTTTTTGCTCTAGCTCTACTTTTGGTGCAAAGCCACCTATCCAATGCAATTCTAGTTAACTAAGTGCTTGTCAATCAATAGCAAGAACCTAAAGCACTTAGCACAAGCTAGCAAGAACAACTACTAAAGAAGCTAACTAGCAAGCTAACTAGACAAGATATGAAAGAGTAAATACAAGAGAGGAGGTGATTGCTATACCGATGTTTTGTGATGTATGTATGTCAATAGGATGAACCAATCACAATGAATACCAAAGAGTAGCTGGGAGACAAGAATACAATCGATTTTTCTCTCGAGGTTCACTTGGTTGCCACCAAGCTATTCCTCGTTATGTCGACTACTGTTGACACAAAAAGCGTCAGGATCTGCGAACACCTCGGACTTATACCCGAATTCGATATCCAAAGGTGTGCCAGTTGATTTGACCAGTTAATCGACAAGGACGATAACTAGAACAAGATCTGAATGAGACAACGGCGATACGCCCGGATGCCAAGACTCAGACTTGATCAGGATAACTAGAGCAGAGCTGAATGAGACAACAGCGATGCGCCCGGATGTCAAGGCTCAAATTACTCTCACGCGGAACTTGCAAGGGTTTGACGGAGATCAAGGAGATGCAGCCCGTCGAAGCTTGAAGAACTCGTAGATGAACTAAAGCTAATGCAATAAAAGTAGAATTGCTGAAAAGTAGATAAAAAGTAATTGATTTGTTTGATATATGATTGATATTTTTTGTTCCATGACCCCTAGGTACATATTTATACCCTAGAAAAAGGAGTTGTAAACAGTCACGACTCATATCTTTCCTAAACAAATACCTCTATTTCTAAGGAAATAAATGACTCATGCAAGAGTTGGACTCAGACTTCTATAACAATACTGGTATGAGATCACCAGTTTCCTTATGTCTTCTCTTCGATGAAACTTCCATCGGCAGACTCTTCAATCCGCAACCTCCTTCTACTGCCATCGGCAATCCCCTGCTGACGTCAACCGCCATGTCATCCTGTGCCCATCGGCATTATCTCCTTATCGGTAATACCTTCCAATCGGCAACTTTTCACCTCCACTGGTAACTTGTACCAATTAACTCCTATCGGCAAAAATCGTTCAGCTTCCATCGGCAACAAACTTATCCCTTTCGCAGCATTCACTCTCATCGGTAACATCGACCGATGACCTTCCGATGCCGATAGAAAACAGCTACCGATAGAAAACAGCTACCGATCAATGCAAGTCTTAGCTCATTTGACACATGCCGAAAAACGGTGTCAACACATGCCCCCCAATTTTGGAGTGTAAAATATTTTACGAGCCGAAATTCTCTCTACTGTAACATTTCCCTCCAAGATACTTGCACGACCTCCTTGATTACCGCGCATAAAAATCACAATTTATCAACAAAATTCCGCGACTGTAGCGCGAACAGTTGTAAGCCCAATCATATCTCCTCGATTGCCACACACACCTATTGCATACGCTTCCATATTCCTGCTCGGTGCGAAGAAAATTCCAAAATACCCCTAACTAGGCTTATAAAAGTTACCACCATCCAATCTGTTTTTCACCCTGAGCCTGCATTCACTTTCGTTTGCCTTCATTTTCAACCTCGGCGGCGGCTCTGAAGAACAGTTTTGTGAACTCAAGCAACGACGACTACCTCAAGTAGAGCACAAACAGCTTCAATGGCGATCAATTTTGAAGTTCCCAGAGTAAATCCGCTCTCTTCTTGCTTTATCTTCTGCAAGTTTCTTTTCCGTATTAATTTCGTAATCCTTTTCCCCTTTCTTTCCTTGATTTTTTTTTCGAAACCTAGGAAATGTACAACAAGGTAGTAATCCCCATTGAGCAATCCAACTTTAACTGCCTAGGCCCAATAGGAAATCCCGATCCTACCAATCTGATTAATGCGGAGACCAACCGTATTCCCTTCAAATCCGAGTGCTTTAGCCTAGGGTTATGGAAAGATGCTTTCCGTTCATGGCCCAAATCCACCAAGGGATGGAAGAACTGATATCTCAGAATAATCAGAACATAGCAAGTTTACTGGGCAGAGCGCAACCTAGACCAGTGCATAAGACTTTCTATTGCCGATATGGCAAAGAATGAGAATATGATGATGGCTGCTGCTTATTTCTGGTCCGATACAATGAATGCCTTTTTGTTCAGACACGGACCAGCTACTCCCACCCTTGCCGATGTGCATATGCTTACCGCCTTGATGTCTCTTCTGCCGATCCCTCCAACCTTTTCGGTAGGAAAGCTGAATATAAAGTGAATACACGCAATATCGGCGGTTGGACTGGATACATTTGAGAGAACTAGAAGACTAGATCGGTAAGTCAGAGGGAACACGCCATCTTCTTAAACATGTGGTTAGAAAAGTTCATCTTCTGTGGCAGAACAGTTGGACCTACCACCATGTATCTTCCCGCAGCAGAGCTTCTGGCCGATGGAGCAAAACTCCCTCTTGGCCGATACCTCCTTGGATCGGTATATCACCTCCTGCACCAAGTATCCAGGAAGCTATTGCTAGGCGAGTCCATCGGCAACCTTGGAGGTCCTTGGTGGTTTATAAATATGTGGTTGAATGCACACATGTACAAGGTCCTCCAATTTGACTTATTCACTCAGCAATTTCCAAGGGATATATCGGAGGACTATGTATTTGATGATGATGAATCGGCAACTCGTCCCCCACTCAATTTTGGGGAGGCTATCATAGTGCTACCAGGAACCGATGTCAATGCAGATCAATTTGGTAGGTTCTTCCAAAAGCTTTACAATGGAGTCCCCACTGCAGAACGGCTTTGGTGGCCTTATGTTGATGAAAACAACCGATTCCCGTTGTTATTCAACCTTACCGATTGGAACGTACCACAGAATGAAACAATCATGAAGGCTAGCATTGTTCCCCGAGCCATTCCAGTCAACATCTTTGGAACCAGGAAGAATGCTCCCGCATCTTATGAGTTCTATTATCCATCAGCAGCAGCAAGACAGCTGGCATTTGGTTAATTGCCGATCAAACTCAGCTATGCCAACGTGATAAAACCAAGAGAAGTTATCTCCGGTGCTATGGATTGGAAGAGAATTGTCAATCTTTCTCCCCATGCCGATACATCAAACATTGACCTGTCCTCCTGGGCACCAACATCTTTTATCACGGAGTCGTACAAATCATGGTGGCAAGAATGGAGAAGCCAATTGTTCGCCAAATCATCGCACCACTATCGGCATTTAATCGACGTCGATCACATCATTCCCGATGATGCAGTAAGTTTTTTTCACTCTAATGCATTTCTTATTAATTACTTCTACTATCGGCATCTGACTCTCTTTTACTTAACAGGTTGATGATCCAATCCCCCAAACAAGCAAGAGCGGCAGGCATTTCAATCTTCGAATGATGAGCCCCTCATCAATTATCGGCAACAAGGCTCCTACATTGGCTGCCTTCACACCTCAAAGGGTACCTAAGGTTACCCTCAAACCTAAGCCGACGCCTGCAAAGACCATCGCTACTCCATCAGCTATTGCTGCCATCTTGACGCGAGCTTTTGCAGTAAATTTCTATTTCACTTATACCGATTACAAACCCTCATCGGCAACATTCACTTCATTTAACTTGCACCAAATATATTTTACAGACAACGAGGTCATCAGCAGCTGCTCCGAATGTACAAGCTTCTCCAACTCATGCTGCCGATGCCCCCCAAGCTTCGTAACCGAAACGGGTTGGATCACCAACTGCTGCCCCGAAGAAGAAACGCTTGAGGCAAGCCACCCCAGCTGCATCACCAACTCCTGTTGACGCACCAATAGTAGAGCCACCATCGACATCCATTCCTGAGTAGCCAGCGGACGAAATTCCCGACCAGGAAACGACACCACCGCTGCAGGAACCAGCCGCAACAATGGAGACAACATCGGCATCAGTACCAACACCTACACCAGATGAAATCCCTGACCAGAGGACGACATCATTGCCAAAGGAGCCAACCACCACAGCAGAGGCAGCACCAGCAACAGCACCACCAGTACCAACCGCTCCTCCCACGGAGGCAAGCTCATCGGCAACCATTGCCGATCTTCAAGATGATACTATGCCAGCTGCCTTCCCAAGTCCCAGGAAAGAAACCCGCTTTAAGATGGTAAGCCGACGATCATAAAACTTGCAATATAAACTTATGATCGGCAAACTCTAACTTTCTTCTTTTTCAGGCCCAAGAGTCCCCGAATAGCCTGTTCTCTTTCGCTGTCGACATCCCCGATGAAGACGAAGATGAGGAAAGTTCTGCTCCAGCTCCGGGCACCATATCTGCAGACATCAAGTCCAAACTTGAAGCACTGCTGCTTTCACTGCAACAAATTACACCTCTCCTAGTTCAAGATTCCTCTGCAGCGAAAGTGGCTTTCAAGGAGATTCAAGGTTATCTGCCCGCCGATATCGAAGAAATACTCTTCCAAGCAGCATTCCTCGAGAGCCGACAACTCCAATACCAACGGGCCTCACGCCGTATTGCCGATAGAAATGCTCAATCAAAGCTTGAAGAGGAAATGCTCAGGTTCAAACAAGTTGCCGATGAGAAGCACAAGGGCATCGGCCATTTAGAAGCTTCTGGCATTAATCTTGAGCAAGAAATCACCCACCTATCGGCAAGAAGGGAAGAATTACTAGCCGAACTAAAGAAAGTCGATGAAGCTCTGAACGTGGCCAGCCAAAAGAAAGCTCAACTGCCTGATGCTATTAAAGCCCTGCAACAAGAAAGAGATGCAAACGCTCGGCAAGCTATTCTGCTGAAAAGAAAGATCAAGCCAGTCGAAGGGTCTACCAACACGTTTTTTACCGATGTCTTATACAACTTTTCTTTCATCGGCATTCCAACGGGTACTCTATGCATCTACCCAAATGCTAGGGTAATATTTCTTCAAGTATTTACCGTTGATTGCTCTGGGAAACGCAACCCCTTTGAGGGTTTCTGTTGACACCGTTTTTCGACACGTGTCAAATGGATCGAAGCTTGATTGGCTGGTGACTATTCTCCATCGCATCGGTAAAATATGAGCTGATATGGCCGATGGGAGAGTGCTACAGAAGGCCAAGTATGTTACCGATAAAGGTTGAGTGATCTTTGCCGACAGAGGTTGATTGGTGGTTGCCGATGAAGAATCATTGTCGATTGCCGATGAAAGCTAGTTGCCGATTACCGATGAAGGCTGGCTGCCAATTGCCGATGAGGGCTCGTTGCCGATTACCGACGAAGAAGATGCTGCCGATAACCGATGAAGGTTTATTGCTGGTTGTCGATCGGGAAAGTATTGCCGATGCCGATGGGTGTGATTTAGCACTTGGTGGCAGCAGAGGACTACAGGTGGCTAGAAGAGGAAGTTGCAGGGATCTGCCGATGGAAAGTTTCCATCGAGAAGAAGTGTAAGGAAACTGGTGTTCTGTGCCAGTATTATTATAGTAGTTTGAGTCCAACTCTTGCATGGGTCGCTTATTTTCCTTTAAAATAGGTGTGTCTGTTTAGGGAATAAATATTATTATCCGGCTCCTGCGCGAGTCAGTTTCCTTTAAAGTAGGAGTTTGTTTTAGGAAGGATACGTATCGTGTCTTTGTACAACTCTCCATGCGGGAGTATAAATATGAGCCCGAGGGCTATGAAAGAGAATATATCAATCAACCAAAAAACAAACCAATTCTACTTTTTATCCTACTTTTATCGCAATTTACCTTCTTATGCATTAGTTGTAGTTATCAACGAGTTCTTCAAGCTTTCGACGGGCTGCATCACCTTGATCTCCGTCAAAGTCCTTGTTAGTTCCGTGTGGGAGTACCTCTAGGCTTTGGCAATCCGGGCGCATCGCTGTTTGCCTCGTCTAGCTCTGCTCTAAGTTATTCGTGATCAATCTGAGCCTTGACGTCCGGGCGCATCGCTGTCGTCTCGTTCAGTTTGTCATAGTTATCATCCTTGTCGATTGATTGGTCAAATCGACTGGCACGCCCTCGACATCGAGCTTTGGGTAATAGCCCGAGGTGTTCACGGATCTGACGCTTTTTGTGTCAACACCTCTTTTGGCACGCCTAGTGGGACTCGATTATATAAATATATCTATCATGACTAATCCCAGGAGTGTCATTGAAGTCTCCACAGCAGATTTGACAGGTCACCAGAAACAGGCTCTGGAGCAGGCAATGGAGGAATACAAGCGCTCGTACCTTAGATCCTTCAGCCTAAACGGGATCGGCGAAGCAATACAGAAGCAAGATCAGCCGTCGCCGCGGCAGACCACTTCCAACGCCGATCCTGGTAAAATACAAGAGATGGTTAATTCTGCATTCAATAATGCATTCATTAGCCAATCCAATGCGCTGTCCGATGCTATATGCAATGCTGTCAAGCAAACTTTCAAGGGGCAGGCACCGTATTATGTTGGTCCAGAGCATCGTCGACTCGGATCGGCATCTGTTGCAACTCCGTCGGCGGTTCCAAGGGTATCTTCATCGAGTATGAACCAATCTGCTGATGGGATCGCGCCACCAAGATTGAGCCCGACAAGCATTACTCAGACGAACGCAAATCTGGTGGCTTCAACAATATCTGGACCTATAATCCAAAGTCAGCCAGCTTCTGCCAACCGCTGGGGATATGGTATGTCTCCAAGTCTATCTACCGATTCCAGATTGGTCCAAGATAACCATGCAGGGTGGGAGGCTCCCGTGGCATCGGCAACGTCTGTACAGCCGATGGTTCCGGTGATGCATTACACTACGTCTTCTCAGGCGCAGTCGCCAACAGGGAATCTACAAACAGCAATACCTAGCGTACTGTACGCCCGAGCATCGGCAAATCACCTCCGATACAACGAAGTCCAGCTGCTGCAAGTCAACCTACGGTGGCAATAAATTATCCGACACCACAAGAACAAGCCTCGGCTGGCTATCAGTCATCGGCAGCCGTTTGGCCGGTGCAGCAAGGTGTGCTGATCGCCAATCAGCCTGTATCAGCGGTTGCCCCTCAAGTTGCGACACCCATGAGTCCAAGCAGTCATCCGGGGGCACAACAAGAACAAGCATCATCCGGTTATCTGCTATCGGCAAGTGCTTGGCCGATGCAACAAAACGCGCCGGTAGTTAATCAGCCTACATCAGCAGATTCTTGGCCGATGCAATCAACCACGTCAAGCATCAGTCAGCCAGCATCGGCCGTAGCTGTTCAACAAGACTCAGCCGGCTATCAATCACCAGCAACTGTTTGGTCAATGCAACAAGGTGTGCCGGTTGCCAATCAACCTGTATCGGCAATCCCTGCCCAAGTCGTGGTACCCGTAGGTCCAAGTAATCATCCAAGGGTACAACTGGAACAAGTGTCAACCGGTTATCAGTTATCGGCAAATGCTTGGCCGATGCAACGAGATATGTCAAGTGTCAGTCAGCCCGCATCGGCCGTAGCTGCTCAACCCTGGGTACTTACAAATCAAAGCTATCGTCCGGGAGTACAAGGGTTGCAGGAATCAGTTGGCTGTCAACCGTCGGCGAGACTTTGGCCGGTGCAACAAAACATGCCGACCGTCAATCAGTTTGCATCGGCAGTAGCTGTCCAACCCATGGCATTTGCAATTCAAGGCTGTCATCTGAGTGTGCAGGAGCTGCGGGAGTCAACTAGTTGTCAGCCATCGGTAGATCATGTGCCGATGACACCTAATGTAGGTTGGATCAATCAATTGCCGGTTCAGCAGCAATGTGTGCAGCCTGAGCGTCAAGTGGTAAGAGCTCTACAACATCAACCGATAAGTATTACACCACAATACTCGCAAGTGCAAAATGAGACATCGGTACAGCAGCCGACGGACACAACGCCACAACGCAAACCAGTGACCGTGCAAGATAGCCCATCGGTAGCTCTGCCGATGCATGGTGTTCAAATAACTGGCACTGTGCCTATTCCAGACACTTCGAATACTTTGATGTTAAGATCGGAAGAAGTACATCAACTTAATCAGCCAGTAGATGTTCTGAGTTACCCATCGGTCAATCAGCCGATGTATAATGTTCATCAGATTGGCGCTGTTGACGTGTCAGTTACCTCAGCTTGTTCACCACAGAAACATGAAGGAGCGCGTCCATCTGTCCCACTAGAAAACGAATCTGCGCATCGGCAAGATCCAGGTACGAAGGTGTTTTCGGCCAAAGTAGAGGCTTCAGACTCGGACGGAGAGCCAAGTATCGGCGACGCTGAATTGGAAAAATTCACTTTCGATGTCACGGACGCCGATCAAGATGTTAAATTGTTGAAACTCGAGAATACTTGGAGCGGAAAAGTGCTTTTTGTTAAACAAGAAAACTCCGAGTCAGGTGAAGAAATAGACACCGACACTTCTGAATGGGTGGAGGATGAAGAACCGATACCTTATATGCTCGGCCAGCACAGGGCTGGAAAGTTCACCTTCGATGTCACGAAGGCCGATGGGGTATTCGACTTATTACTTCGGGAAGGACGGATTAAACTAGCCCGTGATCAAGTAATTCCATCGGCCAAAGAGCTTAAGGATACCAGGTACTGCAAGTGGCACAATGCAAATTCTCACAGTACCAATGACTGCAAAGTGTTCATGCAGCGGTTGCAGTCGGAAATTAATTCTGGACGGATCCAATTTGAAGGTCCTAAAATCCAAGAATCGGTGGAGGTAGATCAGCACCCGTTCCCCAACAATATGGTGGAGGTTAGCGAAAAAACCAGAGTGCTGACGTCGGAAACTGCCAGGAGGAACTCATCAGTAGACCCTGGTCAGCAAGTGCCTGAGCACGATGTAGGGAAGTTCGCCGATGACAGAGAGGTAAGGAGGTCGTCGATGAGGGTAGCAGTGCCGACAGGGCTCCTGGAGTTGTGATCACGCACAGACAGCCAAGGCGGTATCATCGGCAATTACGTGAGGAACGGTATCGGCGAGAAGAAGAAGAGCATCGGGAATGGCTTCGACATAAGGACCACTGGAGGTGTCCCTTCTTTGTTCATTGCTGGGAGGAAGGTATCAAGCTGCCCACCGCTGATAATTGTCCGGAGTGCAACGGATACTACGCTGCCGATCGGTCGGGTAAGAGACCTTGTTTTGACGATCAGGCACCCAGATACGCCAGGCCGCTCAGAGAGGACAGATCGGCGCACGACCGACTGGGGGGCAAGCTCAGTGCCCATGATCGGCTTGGCAGGCGTGTTGACCAGGAGGAGCCGGAGGAGATGGCCAGTGCTAAAGTGCCCAACGAAAAAGTATCCTCCAGAGGTCCCAACATCGGAAGAAATGCCGATGCAAACGGTGGGAAGCAGCACCAACCTGTCTGGAAGACTAAGCTTCCTCCGTGGTGCCCAAAGGGGCTGACTAAGACCCAGAAGAGGAGGATTCAGCGCCAGCGCCGCGACGACCTGTATGACACTGCAGAACCCTCGGAAGAAAGGTGGTGGAGGCCGAAGCGCAAGGATAGAGGCCCATCGGCAGACGACGATGATTCACCGATGGTCTGATTGAAGTCAATCTTGGACCTGTTAGTTTGAGGGTGGTATTCGGCAAACCGGCGAGTCCAATTATTATACTTTGGGCACCTACCGATAGTTTGCGTATGGAACGCCGCACTGCCGATAGATTCGTTAATTGTCGGGAGGTTTGTAAGAATGGTCCTGCTGCGCTTGCGCATGATAACTAAGTATGTGCTGCACACGTCCTAAGGTTGCATGCTTTGCGGTGGGTCGATCGGCGTTATCTTGATGGAAATATGAAGTCTCGTTGCCGATTGTTATTACAATCAGGCTAAGTACCAGGGCCAGCTAACGAGTTGAATTATTCAAGATTTTAGCCGATTCGATGAGTTATGCTATCGGTAATGATTACCGATGACTGGGTAAACAAGTTTGCCAATGATGCTCTAGAATGGAAATTGGTTTTACCGATTAGAATTGAGTTCTAGGCCTGGGGGTTGTCTAATCAAGTTTCTATCGGATAAGATAATCTGCCTCCAGCAAAGCATACATGCTAGAAAATTCTCAAAAGGGGTTGACATACGACGTGTTCGTTTGAATGCCGATGAGAAAGAATTGTAATACATCAGTAAAAACATGCAAATATTATATTACAAGACGAGATCAAGTATCGGATTACATTCTTGCCGATACAACATGCATTACAGTAAGGAATGAATAAGGTCTATCGCACGCAAGCGAATCTGTTCTATCTCGTCCATCTCCTTGGTGTCAGCATCGGCAGAGCCCCCAACCGGTTTGATCTTCTTCTTCCACAAGATGGCTTGCCGGGCATGCTGGTCCCTTTCTTGCTGCAGAACCTTGATGGAATCAGACAGTTGAATTTTGTGTTGGTTGGCTGCAGTCAGATCTCCCTCGACCTTGTGTAGCTCCGCCAATAGCTCCTCCTTCCTTGCCGACAGTCGAGAGATGTCTTGGTCCAGGTTGCCGATGGAAGCTTTTGCTTGACCGATGCTTCTGTGCTTCTCATCGGCACGGTGTTTATATTTAAGCTTCTCTTCTTCGCTCTTGGCTTGAGCGGCCCTATCGGCAATACGACAGGCGAGCCTCTGGTACTGAATCTGTTTGACGTCGATAGAGGCTGCCTGGAGAAGGACTTCTGCTGCGTCGGCAGGGAGATGACTTTGGATATCTTTGAAAGCAATCCTTGCTGCCGACGAGTCTTGGATGAGCTGGGATGTCTCTTGTAGCAGCAAAGAAAGCAGTGCCTCAAGCTTGCTCTTGATCTCTGCCGGTAAAGCTGGGACAGAGCTCTCTTCCTCCTCGTCATCGGGTATATCGACTGAGAAGGAAAATAAACTATCTGCTTGGAGGGGGTCTTGGCGCCTATCTTCGTCCTGCGGATTGAGGTTGAAAGAGAAGAGGCTATCTGGAGAATCTTGGGCCTGGAAACAGAAGGGTTATAATATGCCGATCGAAGGATTATACTAGAATTTTCAAGCAACTAACTTACCATCTTAAAGCAGATTTCTTGCCCGGGACTTGGCATTCTAGATGGCCCAGCCTCGTCTTGGACATCGGCAATGGTTGCCGATGAATGAGCTTCTGTTAGGGGAGCAATCGGCGTCGCTGGTGATGATGTTATCACTGGCGTTGCTTCTGGCATGATACTTGGTTGTGGTGGTAATGTCGTTCTCTCATCAGGATCTTCAGATGGTATCGATGCCGATGTTGTCTTTGCCGTTGCAATGGGAGCTGTCTCATCGGCAACTTCGATTGACGGCGCCGACGCTGATGTAGCTTTAGCCGCTACCGTGGGTGCGGTTGCCTCATCAGGGACATCGGTTAATGGTGCCGATACCGATGCCACTTCCACCGCCATTGAAGGTGTTTCTTTGTCAGGAGCTTCGGCTGACGGTGCCGATGCCAATACTGCCTCTGCCTCTGCAGCGGGTGGAGTTGCTTCATGACCAACGGTGTTGTCCATCGACCGATCTGGAACAGGAGCCGTTGGAGTTTCTACTGATGACATACTGACAGTTGGTAGTTCAGCTCGTGCCGATGACAAAGATGGGTTGGCTAGCCTCAAACGTCTCTTCTTCCTTGGCGCAGCAGCTGGAGATCCAGCCCGTTTAGACGAGGACTGGGGGGCATCGGCAGACGAACTTTGAGGTACTTGTTCGCTTGGAGCAGTTGCCGACGACCTCATGGCCTGAGAATATTCAATGCAAATTACACGAAGCAGATGTTGCCGATTAAAACAATATATAATCGGTGAGTGAAGATGAGTTTACTGCAAACACCCGCGTCAGGGCAGCAGCAGCGGCCGATGTAGCCTTGGCCTTTGTAGGTGTCGGTGAGGGTACCTGTCATGGGACGAAGGCAGCTAGCGAAGGAGCCTTATGGCCGATGAGCGATACGGGACTCATTATTCGAAGCTTGAAGGGCTTGCCACTCTTGCTCATCGGAGGAATCGGGTCATCAACCTATTACACGCAAGAAGGTTAAATACCGATGGTAAAAATAAAAATTAAGGAATGCATCGGAACGAAGACTTACTGCGTCATCGGGGATGATATGATTGGCGTCAATCATGTGCCGATAATGGTGCGATGACTTGGCGAACAGTTGACACCTCCACTCTTGCCACCAGGATTTGTACTCGTTTGTGATGAAAGAAGTTGGTGACCAGGAGGATAAGTCAAGGTCCGATACATCGGCATCGGCAGGAAGGCTGACAACCTTGTTCCAATCCAGAGCACTGGAGAATGTCTGCCTAGGCTGCACTACCTTGGAGTAACAGAGCTTGATCGGCAGTTGGCCGAATGCCAGTTGTCTTGCCGCTACCGATGGGTAGTAAAATTCAAATGACGGAGGGGCGTTCTTTCCCGATCCAAATATGTTCACTGGGATAGCCCGAGGAGTGATGTTGGCCTTCATCATCGTTTGGTTTTCAGGTACATTCCCATCGGTAAGATTAAATAGTAGTGGGAATTGGTTATCTACATCGGCATATGGCCACCAGAGCCGTTCTGCGACAGGAATTCCGTTATAAAACTTCTGAAAGAAGAGGCCGAATTGCTCTGCATCAGCATCGGTTCCTGGCAGCACAATAGTAGCCTCTCCAAAGTTGAGTGGAGGGCGAGTTGCCGATTCCTCTTCCCACACTGGTGGTCTTCTGGTATGTCCCTCGGGAAGCGTTGGGCGAACAGGTCGAATTGGAGTACTTTCTGCATATGTACGTTCAGCCACATGTTGATGAACCACCAGGGGCCTCCGAGATTGCCGATGTCCTCACCTAACAGTAACTTCTGGGATACTTGATGGAGGAGACGATATACCGATCCCAGAAGATATCTGCCCAAGGGAAGTCTTATCCCATCGGCAAGCATCTCGGCTGCTGGAAGATACATGGTAGTAGGTCCAACTGCCTTACCGTAGAAGATGAATTTGTCTAGCCACATGTTCAGGAAAGTGGCATGCTCTATCTGATTTACCGATCCCGTCTTCTGGTATTCCTGAATGTAACCCGTCCAACCGCCGATGTTCCGGGTATTTACTCTGTGCTCAGCTTTCCTATTGAATAAAGTGAAGGTGTCGGCAGAGGAGATGTCCAGGCCGGTTAGCATGTGAACATCGGCAAGAGTGGGGGTGGCTGGTCCATGTCGGAATAAGAAGGCATTTAAGGTGTCTGACCAAACGTAAGAAGCAGCTATCAACATGTTCTCATTCTTCTCCATATCGGCAATGGAAAGCCTGATACATTGGTCCAAGCTGCGCTCTTGCCAGTAAACTTGTTGCGCCCTGGCAACCCTGAGATACCAATTTTTCCACCCCTTAGTGGGCTTGGGCCATGATCGGAAAGCATCCTTCCAGTCCTAAACCGAAACATTCAGATCTGAAGGGGATTCGGTTGGTTTCTGCGTTGATTATGTAACTGGGGTCTGGATTGCCCATGGGGCCTAAACAGCTAAAAGTGGAACCAGCAAGTGGAATCACTACTTTGTTGTACAACTCCTGGAGTTCGAAAGAAAGAAAAGGGAAAATCAGAGAAAGGATGGGGATAAATCTGGATTTTGTGCGGGAAAAATACTGGCAGAAGGTTGGATTGGGAAGGAAATAGGTCTCACCTTGGGGATGTCGACTTGGATTGCCATTGGAGTCGTAGGAGTGCTTGCGGTTCGTCCTCGGGATGCAGGAGTACTGTTGCTTGAGTTCGTGTTCTTCGGAGTGGCTGGAGGTTGAAGACGATGGCGAAGGAACGAAAGTAAAAGTGAACTCAGGGTAAAAGGTTGTGTGGACCCCGGTAACTTTTATAAGCCTGCTCAGGGGCATTTTGGGGTTCTGTTTCACACCGTGCAGGAATGTGGAGACGCCCGCGGTAGATACGCGCGGTGATCGAGGTGGTCTGTAACTGTTCGTGCTACAATCGAGGGATTTTATTATTAAATTGCAGTTCCACACCGCGGGATCGAGGAAACTGTACGTCTATCTCTGGGGTAACGGCTACAGCAACGGCTACAGCAACGGCTATAGTGGAGAGAATTTCGGCACGTAAAGTTATACGCTCCGAAACTAGGGGGCATGTGTTGACACCGTTTTTCGACACGTGTCAAATGGATCGAAGCTTGATTGGCTGGTGACTATTCTCCATCGGCATCGGTAAAATATGAGCTGATATGGCCGATGGGAGAGTGCTACAGAAGGCCAAGTATGTTACCGATAAAGGTTGAGTGATCTTTGCCAACAGAGGTTGATTGGTGGTTGCCGATGAAGAATCATTGTCGATTGCCGATGAAAGCTAGTTGCCGATTACCGATGAAGGTTGGCTGCCGATTGCCGATGAGGGCTCGTTGCCGATTACCGACGAAGAAGATGCTGCCGATAACCGATGAAGGTTTATTGTTGGTTGTCGATCGGGAAAGTATTGCCGATGCCGATGGGTGTGATTTAGCACTTGGTGGCAGCAGAGGACTACAGGTGGCTAGAAGAGGAAGTTGCAGGGATCTGCCGATGGAAAGTTTCCATCGAGAAGAAGTGTAAGGAAACTGGTGTTCTGTGCCAGTATTATTATAGTAGTTTGAGTCCGACTCTTGCATGGGTCGCTTATTTTCCTTTAAAATAGGTGTGTCTGTTTAGGGAATAAATATTATTATCCAGCTCCTGCGCGAGTCAGTTTCCTTTAAAGTAGGAGTTTGTTTTAGGAAGGATACGTATCGTGTCTTTGTACAACTCTCCATGCGGGAGTATAAATATGAGCCCGAGGGCTATGAAAGAGAATATATCAATCAACCAAAAAACAAACCAATTCTACTTTTTATCCTACTTTTATCGCAATTTACCTTCTTATGCATTAGTTGTAGTTATCAACGAGTTCTTCAAGCTTTCGACGGGCTGCATCACCTTGATCTCCGTCAAAGTCCTTGTTAGTTCCGTGTGGGAGTACCTCTAGGCTTTGGCAATCCGGGCGCATCGCTGTTTGCCTCGTCTAGCTCTGCTCTAAGTTATCCGTGATCAATCTGAGCCTTGACGTCCGGGCATATCGCTGTCGTCTCGTTCAGTTTGTCATAGTTATCATCCTTGTCGATTGATTGGTCAAATTGACTGGCACGCCCTCGACATCGAGCTTTGGGTAATAGCCCGAGGTGTTCACGGATCTGACGCTTTTTGTGTCAACAGTTTCCAAAATATAAGCATTACCATGAACAGACTGACTTATCCGAAACGGACCCTCCCAATTAGGAGACCATTTTCCAAACTTAGAACTCTTAGTCCCAATCGGTAAAATCAGTCTCCAGACCAGATCACCATCGGCAAATTCTTTCACCTTTACCTTCTTGTCATACCATCTGGCAACCCTTTTCTTATTTTCTTCAATGTTGATCAAAGCCCTCAACCGATGACTTGCTAAGTCTTCTAACTCATCCTTCATAAGAGTATCATACTCATCGGCTATTAATTGATCTTGAGAAAACAATCGCCTAGAACCAGTTTTAACTTCCCAAGGTAGGACAGCGTCGTGTCCATAGACTAACTGATACGGCGAAACTTTGGTTGCACCATGACACGCCATCCGATACGACCATAGGGCTTCTTTTAACACTATATGCCACCTTCTAGGGGTTTCTTCAATCTTGCGTTTGATAAGCTTAATAACTCCTTTATTAGTCGCCTTAGCCTGACCGTTAGCTTGGGCATAATAAGGAGAAGAATTCAATACCTTGAACCCCATACGAGCAGCAAACTCATCAAACTCTCCCGATGTGAACATGGTTCCTTGATCAATGGTAATAGTTTGAGGAATACCAAATCGGTAAATAATATGTTCTTTTACAAAATCTACCATGTTTGCCGATGTCACCTTCTTCAAAGGAATCGCCTCAACCCATTTCGTGAAGTAATCGGTAGCAACGAGTATAAACTTATGCCCCTTGCTTGACGGTGGATAAATTTGGCCGATGAGGTCAATAGCCCATCCTCTAAACGGCCAAGGCTTGATTATAGGATTCATTGCTGATGCAGATGCCCTCTGTACATTACCAAACTTCTGACAATCCTGACACCCTTTAAAATAGTTGAAGCAATCTTCAAGAATTGTCGGCCAATAATATCAATTCCGCCTAATCACCCACTTCATCTTGAATGCCGATTGATGTGCCCCACACACACCCTCATGGATCTCGCCCATCAACTCTTTTGACTCTTCTCTACTAAGGCATCTGAGCAAAACTCCATCAATCGTCCGATAATACAATTCATTGTCAAGGAGCACATACTTGGTAGCTTGAAACCTTAGACTCCTTTCAACCTTCTTAGACGGATCTCTTAAGTAATCGGCAATTTCTTTTCTCCAGTCATCGGCAACCATTACCGATGTCATGACTTCTTGAATCGGCTGATATCCTGAAGCATTCTGTGCTAACCGATTGGCCTCTTCATTATGCAACCTAGGAATATTCTCAAGGCGGTACTCTTTGAATTCTTTTAATAACTGCAAACACTTTTCATGGGTTGCAATTAAAGCTTCACTTCGGCACTCATATGTTCCAATCAATTGGTTAACTACTAACATGGAATCACCGAAGATTTCAATAGCATCGGCACGTACCTCCCTGAGTAATTCCAACCCCTTTAGCAGAGCCTGGTACTCAACCTGATTGTTTGTTGAGGTAGCAACAATCGGCAGTGAAATTTCATATTTCCGTCCATGGGGTGAGATTAAAACAATGCCGATACCTACCCCTTCCTTGCATGTAGACCCATCAAAGAACAAAGTCCAAGGAGCAATCTCTACAGATCTTATCGTATCGCAATGCTGAGTAACAAAATCAGCCATCACCTGACCCTTAACTGCCTTAACCGATTCATACTTCAGATCAAACTCTGAAAGTGCTAGAATCCATTTTCTGATTCTCCCACTTAATATTGGCATTGACAGCATATACTTAACTATATCATCTTTGCAGATAACAGTGCATTCAATCGATAATAAATAATTTCTTAATTTTATGCAAGAGAAATATAAGCATAAACATAATCTTTCTATGGCCGAATACCTGGCTTCAGCATCTACCAGTCTTCTGCTTAAATAATAAATCGCACGTTCTTTCCCTTCAAATTATTGGATTAAGGCTGACCCGATAACACCATCATCGGCAGACAAATACAACCTGAAAGGCTTCCCGTGCTGAGGTGGAACCAAGACTAGAGGGTTTACCAAATATTTCTTGATCTCCTCCAAGGCTAACTGTTGTTCCTCTTTCTATGTAAACTCTTGATCGGCTTTCAGTTTTAACAATGGACTAAAAGATTTAATCTTACCAGATAAGTTGGATATAAATCTTCTAATAAAATTAATCTTGCCGATCAAAGATTGCAACTCAGTCTTATTTGTGGGAGCAACTACTTTGTTAATTGCATCAATAGATTTTCTGCCGATCTCGATGCCTCTCTGATGTACCATAAAACCCAGAAACTGACCTGCCGATACACCCAATGCACACTTGTTAGGATTCATCTTCAACCCATGCCCCCTAGTGCATTCCAGGATTTTTCGCAAATCGGCAAGATGCTTCTCAAAATTTCCGGATTTAACCACCACATCATCAATATAGATTTGGACTATCGTGCTGATGTACTTATGAAAGATAAAATTCATTGCTCTTTGATAAGTAGCACCGGCGTTCTTCAAGCCAAAAGTCATTACGACCCACTCAAACAAACCGACGTGACCTGGACATCTGAAAGCAGTTTTGTTTATGTCTTCCTCGGCCATGAATATTTGATTATATCCAGCATTACCATCCATGAAACTAATGATTTGATGTCCGACAGCGGCATCAACCAACAGATCGGCAACTGGCATCGGATAACCATCCATCGGTGTAGCCTTGTTGAGATTCCTGAAATCAATACAAACACGAAGCTTTCCATTCTTCTTATATACAGGAACCACATTAGAAATCCAATCGGCATATCGACACTGCCTAATAAACCTAGCTTCAATTAACTTTGTAATTTCAGCTTTAATGTCAGGCAACACCATAGGATTACATCGGCGCGCAGGTTGCCGATGTGGTTGGAAACCAGACTTAATAGGCAACCGATGTTCGACTATCAGGCATCTCTGTATAATCCCAAGCGAAACAATCTTTATATTCTTTTAATAAGTTAATCAATTGCTGCTTACATTGGGAATCTAACTTAGCACTAATAAAAGTAGGCCTATGCTTACTACCATCGCCGATATCTACTTCTAATAAATCATCGGCCGATGTGAACCCCTGTCCCAGTTCTCCATCATCAGCGAATCGATCCATTAAAACTCTTCTTCAGGACCGACTGCTTGGATCAGTGTAATACGGTAATCGACAACTTTGAGGAACTCTGTGTCCCAAGCTTCACCTGATATGCACCTGGTTTGCTCATAAGTTTCCAATTCTGCCGATGCAACGACTTCAATCTTGTCTCCAACCCATTGCACAAGGCTTTGGTGCATTGTAGAAGGAATACAACAATTAGCATGGATCCAATCCCTTCCTAGGAGCAAGTTGTAGGTGCCTTTGCCACTGATCACGAAAAACGTTGTCGGCAAAGTTTTACTGCCGATGGTTAATTCAACACATACGGCTCCCATAGCTGGCGACACATTGCCTTCAAAATCCTTAAGTTTCATGTCCGTCTTGACTAAGTCTTGGTCACCTTTCCCAAGTTTCCTGAACATAACATATGGCATTATATTGATTGATGCCCCACCGTCCACTAGCATTTTCGTTATAGGCTGTCCATCCACTTTGCCCTTAACAAACAGAGCCCTTAGATGCTACCTTTCTTCATCGGCAGGCTTCTCAAAGATAGCTGCCATCGGATCCAACACTAATTGCGCCATTTCAGCAGCTTCTTCGTTGTCACTGACAGGTGCCATGAACTCCATCGGCAATATGACGACCATATTGATTTCTGCCGATGGATCCCTATCCTTGCGCTTTGGCCTCCACTGCTTTTCCCTTGAAGGATTTTCACTGTCATATAAGTCACTTTGGCGTTTGCGCTGGATTCTCCTTTTCTGAGTCTTCGTCAGACCCTTAGAGCACCATTGAGGAAGCTTGGTTTTCCAAACAGGTTGGTGCTGCCTCTCACTGCTTGCATCGGCACCACTCCTTATGTTTGGATCTCTGAAGAATATTTCTTCGTTGGGCACTCTTGCATTGGCCATCTCCTCAAGTTCTTCCTGACTAACGCGCCTGCCAAGTCTATCATGTGCGCTGAGCTTGCCCCCCAGCCGATCATGTGCCGATTTCTTCTCTCTGAGCGGCCTAGGATACCTAGACGTCCGATCGTCAAAACAAGGCTTCTTTTCTGACCAATTGGCAGGGTAATACCCATTGCATTCAGGACAATTATCGGCAGTAGGTAGCTTGATGCCTTCTTCCCAGCATTGAACAAAGAAGGGACACTTCCAGTGGTTCTTATGCCGAAGCCACTCTTGGTGCTCTTCTTCTTCCTGCCGATGTCGCTCCTCTTGCGATTGCCGATACTCTTGCCTTGGCTGCTTATGCGTGATTATAACACCAGGAGCCCTCTTGGCATTGCTACCTTCACCGACAACTTTCTTGTCCTTTCTGTCATCGACAAACTTCCTCTCATCATGCTCAGCTACTTGATGGTCAGGATCTACCGATGCATTCTTCCTGACAGCTTCCGATGTCAGCACTTTAGTTTTTCCACTAGTTTCGACCATATTATTTGGAAATGGGTGCTGATCAATCTTCATTGGTTTCTGGGCTTTAGAATTTTCAAATTTAATTCGTCCAGATTCAATTTCTGACTGCAACTGCTGCTTGAATACTTTTCAGTCATTGGTACTGTGCGAAGTCGCATTGTACCACTTACAATACCTAATCTTTCTGAGCTCTTCGGCCGATGGAATTACTTGGTTAGGCGCTAATTTGATCCGCCCTTCTTGAAGTAATAAGTCAAACATCCTATCGGCCTTGCTGATATCAAAGGTGAACATTTCAGTTTCCTTCTGGCCAAACGGACAAGACACAGATTTCTTATCCTTCACCCATTCGGCAGCGCCGATGCTTAGCTCTTCATCAGAATCCTCTTCTTGCTCAATGAAGGTCACCTTCTTATTCCATGTTTTTCTAGGCTCAAAAGTCTTGACGTCCTGATCGGCAATTCTCTGCACAAGGTGGCTTAGACTTTCAAACTCTTGAGATGCATACTTATCTTTGATGTGCGGCAGTAATCCTTGGAAGGCCAAATCTGCCAATTGTCGATCATCAAGCATCAAGCTGTAGCACTTGTTCTTAGTGTCTCGCAGCCTCTGGACAAAGATTTCCACCGATTCATCATTACGTTGCCTTAGCTTAACCAAATCGGTAATCTTCTTCTCATGTATGCCAGCGAAGAAGTATTTATGAAACTACCTCTCTAGATCGGCCCATGTGATTATAGAGTTTGGAGGCAACGATATAAACCATGTGAATGCCGATCCAGATAATGATGATGAGAACAATCTCACCCTCAGCTCTTCCCTGTTGGCAGCTTCTCCACACTGGATAATGAAGCGGTTGATGTGCTCCATTGTTGACGTGTCATCTTGGCCAGAGAATTTGGTAAAATCAGGCACCTTGTACCGATTTGGGAGAGGAATTAAGTCATACGTCAGAGGATATGGCGTCCGATAAGAGTATGTATTGACCTTGGGTTTAATACCGAATTGTTCTTTCATCACTTCGGCAATCTTATCGGTCCAATATGCATCCTGCTCTTGCCGACTCATTGGCTGATTGTTGACTGGTGGAGCCGGCTGATGCGCCCCTTCAGGTCTTGGTAAAAGATGATGCGGAGTAATTGTCACGGGTGCAGCACTAGTCATCTAGACATTATGCATCGGCTGACTCACCAGTGGATAACTTTGCACACTCACTGGGCTATGCTGTGGCATCATATTCATCGGTTGCTATACCGATGCTCCACTCTGAGTGTTTGCTGGACTTCCATAATGATACATTAGTACGCCAGGTTGTTGAACCGACGGCTGATTGGTCCATCCAGGATTATGAATCATCGGCATGTGACTTACCGATGGCTGATAGTTAATCGGCGCCTGCTGCTCCTGCACCTTGGAGTAATCAACAAATTGGTTACCTTGATGTGTTAATACTCCAGCTTGAGGATTTACCAGCATAGGCTGACTCCCAGTTGCTATGCTTTGCTGCATCGGCACAGCATTGGCCGATGGTGGCATCAGAGGTACTTTAGGAATCACCACCTGGAGATCTTTTGATGGCGTTTGCACAATCGGAGAAGACGTAGAGTAATGCATCGTAGGGACCATCGGCTGTGATTGCATTGCCGATGCCGTGGAGCCCTTCCAAACTGAACTATCTCCCTGCACCAGACTGGAACCAGCAGATGGATTTGAAGGCATACCGTATCCCCACCAGTTGGTAGGAGCTGGATGATTCTGGATAGCAGGTCCCGACATTGCCGACACCACTGGATCTGCACTAAGCTTGGTGACGCTTTCAGGACTTAGCCTTGGCAGTGTAGCCACATCGGCAGACGGATCCACAGGAATGGAAGACGCCATTGGTGCTGCCGATGGGTTTATAGATGCCGATCCAGGTTGATGATATGCTGGACCAACATATTGAGGTGCTTGTCCTTCTTTGAAAGATTGCATGACAGCATTGTATACAGTATTGGACAGCACATTGGAGTGGCTAATTAATGCTTGATTTAACGTAGAATTAACCATCTCTTGCAACTTACCAGGATTGGCATCAAATGTGACATGCCACGGCAACGGCGGATCTTGCTTCTGGATGGCTTCGCTGCTCCTACTTAGGCTGAAAGACTTTAGATACAATTGCTTGTACTCCTCCATAGCCCACTCCATAGCCAGTTTCTGATCATCTTTTAGATCGGCTTCGGAGACTTCGATGACGTTCCACGGATTGACGTCGGAATGATCACCCATAACAGATGTATAATTGGTCCCACCGGGTGTGCCAAAAGAGGTGTTGACACAAAAAGCGTCAGGATCTGCGAACACCTCGGGCTTATACCCGAATTCGATATCCAAAGGTGTGCCAGTTGATTTGACCAGTTAATCGACAAGGACGATAACTAGAACAAGATCTGAACGAGACAACGGTGATACGCCCGGATGCCAAGACTAAGACTTGATCAGGATAACTAGAGCAGAGCTGAACGAGACAACAGCGATGCGCCCGGATGTCAAGGCTCAGATTACTCTCACGCGGAACTTGCAAGGGTTTGACGGAGATCAAGGAGATGCAGCCCGTCGAAGCTTGAAGAACTCGTAGATGAACTAAAGCTAATGCAATAAAAGTAGAATTGCTGAAAAGTAGATAAAAAGTAATTGATTTGTTTGATATATGATTGATATTTTTTGTTCCACAACCCCTAGGTACATATTTATACCCCAGTAAAAGGAGTTGTAAATAGTCACAACTCATATCTTTCCTAAACAAATACCTCTATTTCTAAGGAAATAAATGACTCATGCAAGAGTCGGACTCAGACTTCTATAACAATACTGGTATGAGATCACCAGTTTCCTTATGTTTTCTCTTCAATGAAACTTTCCATCGACAGACTCTTCAATCCGCAACCTCCTTCTACTGCCATTGGCAATCCCCTGCTAACGTCAACCGCCATGTCATCCTGTGCCCATCGGCATTATCTCCTTATCGGTAATACCTTCCAATCGGCAACTTTTCACCTCCACTGGTAACTTGTCTTTACCAATTAACTCCTATCGGCAAAAATCGTTCAGCTTCCATCGGCAACAAACTTATCCCTTTCGCAGCATTCACTCTCATCGGTAACATCGACCGATGACCTTCCGATGCCGATAGAAAACAGCAACCGATCAATGCAAGTCTTAGCTCATTTGACACATGCCGAAAAACGGTGTCAACAACTACTCAAATGGTGTTTCGGTAGCTAATTGGAAATTCACAAGCCAAGCCCACTAATTCGGGCACCACAAGAAACCACCCAAATGAGAGTAACTCAAAGACACGAGCAATCCAATAGAGTTACCCTTTGGCGCTCCACCGAGGTGGGTACAAGCCCTCTCACAATCGATGAAGTCGGCCATGAACAATCACCGACACGTGCCGAAGCTTCTCCTCAATCGCCAAGCCGTCTAGGTGTTGGCAAACACCAAGAATAACAAGAAGTCCTGCGGCGATGACGATGACCAAGTGTCACTAAGATGCAATGCAATGATCAATGCACTTGGTTCACTCAAACTCTCACAAGAATGCAATTGAAGCAAAGAGAGATGAGTTGAGGGCTATCTCAAGCAAGCACAAGAGTATCAAATGAATGAGAGGTGCAAGAGTGTGTTCCTTGAGCTGGCCAAAAACATATAAATAGCTTCACCACCGAGCTAGCCGTTTTTGGCCTTTTTCTAGCTTTCAGCATCAGTCCAGACGCACTTTGCATGGGGGGTCCGGACCAACGCGCATGCGTCCGGACCCCCTTGCAGTTTCAATTCGCCCATTGGCGCCCTTCTCTGTCCCTGCTGCGCATCTCTGGACGTAGTAAACAGTAGAGTCCGGACTCGCTTTTCCTTGCGTCCGAACCCAAATCAGAGAGCATCGAGAGAGCTCCTGAGCTCCGGACGCGCGTCCGGTGTTCTCCGTCCGGACACAACTCAACGTCCGGATAATTAGACCAGAGTATAGAGAGCGCTGAGCTCCAGACGCTACGTCTAGAGTCTTGCGTCCGGACCATCATCAGCGTCCGGACCTTTTATCCAAAGAGGTCGAGGCTAGGGTATGCCTCCGGTCGCAAGACCATTGGTCCGGACCGTACTTTGCTTGCGTCCGGACCCTGCATCCGGAGTGCTTCTTAGAGTCAAACCGAGCCTCTGCTTCTTCTCCAAGCTTCCATGTGCTAACACCTTGTGATCCATGCCTTTGTTCACCTATGTTAGCTTTTGCAACATATTTTTCTTGGATTTGTTTTAGTTGTGTCACTTAGGTTCATTTTATGTGAATGCAATGCAAACCTAGTGGCACATGATAACCGCAATTGAAATGAGTTTTCCCTTCTTAATAGTACGACTATCTATCCTAAATGTGATCACACTCTCTATAGTGTCTTGATCACTAAACCAAAAATGGCCCTGTAGATATACCTTTGCCTTGGGTCCATTTTGTTTTTCTCTTTCTTCTTTTCCTTAGTCCATGGAGCACTTGATTCATCATGACCATCCATCTAGCTCCATGTACTAAGGTGAACCACCCTATCTTGATCATACACTTAGTTCAAGGGTTAGTCCATAGGTTTCATCAATTAACCAAAACCAAACAAGGTCTTTAACTCGTACTCCGCGATGTTATTGGACGCTGGAAAGAATATTCGGATCATGTATTTGAACCGGACCCCGAGCGGGGAGACGAAATAGTCATGGCTATGTATCACCTCCCCGAGGGGGTAGGATGACACAACGGTGATGTGGTGGCTGTCGAAATAGTGGGCCAATTTTCTTTGCGCGATAAGGACCGCGTAAAGGAGCTTCTGAATCTGGGGGTATCTGGTCTTTGTCTTGGACAGTACCTCGCTGATGAAGTACACCGGATGTTGGACCTTTAGCATGTGGCCCTCCTCCTCCCTTTCGACGATGATGACGACACTTACCACCTGGGTGGTGGTGGCGATATACAGGAGGGGGTCCTCACGTTCCGCCGATGGGACGAGTATAGGGGAATTTATGAGGATTGCCTTGATCTTGTCGAGGTCTTCCTGTGCCTCGGAAGTCCATGTGAAATGCTCTGTCTTCTTAAGGAGCCGGTAAAGGGGGAGGCCTCGTTCGCCGAGGCGTGAGATGATGCGACTGAGGGATGCGAGACACCCCATGACCCGTTGCACCCCCTTTATATTGCGAATCGACCCCATATTGACGATGGCAGAGATTTTATCAGGGTTGGCCTCGATGCCACGCTCGGAGACGATGAAACCCAGGAGCATGCCGTGCGACACTCAAAATACGCATTTCTCAGGATTGAGTTTGACACGCTTGCGTTTCAAAGCTTCGAACGCTGTTTCAAAGTCAGCGACCATGGTTTCTCAGGATTGAGTTTGACACGCTTGCGTTTCAAAGCTTCGAACGCTGTTTCAAAGTCAGCGACCATGGTTTCTGCCCACTTGACCACGATATCATCTACGTATGCCTAGACGGTCCTCCCGATAAGGTCCCCAAAAACCGAGCACATGCACCGCTGGTACGTGGCTCCCGCATTTCTGAGGCTGAACAGAAGGAACCGAATGGCGTGATGAAGGATGTCGCGAGCTGGTCAGACTCCTTCATCTGAATTTGGTGGTAACCGGAGTATGCATCAAGGAAGGAGAGCGTTTCACACCCCGAGGTGGAATCGACGATCTGATCTATGCATGGTAAGGGAAATGGATCTTTGTCGCATGCCTTGTTCAGACTGGTGTAATCTACACACATTCTCCACTTTCCATTTTTCTTTTTAACTAGAATAGGATTAGATAGCCATTTGGGATGAAATACCTCTTTGATGAACCCAACTGCCAAAAGCTTGTGGAGCTCCTCGCCACTTCTCCTCTTCAAAATGGCGTAGACACTGCTTTACCGATCGGGAGCCAGGTTGGATCACCAGGGCGTGCTCGGCTACATCCCTCGGTATGCCAGGTACGTCCGAAGGACTCCACGCGAGCATGTCACCGTTCGCGCAGAGAAAATCGACGAGCACTGCTTCCTGTTTTGGATCCAGGGAGGCGCTGATGCGTAGCACTTGAGAGTCCAACCCGGATGGGTCCAGGGGGGGTCTCCTTCACCCCCTCGAGAGGGGTGAAATTCCCTGTGCCCTTGGAGTCGACCCCTTCCTTGCTCGCGGCCTTGGCTGCCGCCACCATCTTCCTGCTACGTGACTCGGCCATGGTGCTTTCACAGCTATCCACATCGCATAGGTACGCCATCTAGAGCTCGGAGCTGACCGTGATGACGCTGCATGGTCCTGGCATCTTGAGCTTGAGGTAGGTGTAGTTGGGGAAGGCCATGAACTTTGCGTAACAAGGCCTCCCCAACACCGCGTGGTACGTTTCACGGTATGTGATGACCTTGAAGGTGAGGAGCTCGCTCCAGAAGTTATCCGGCTCCCCGAATGTGACGGGAGGTCCATCTGCCCCAGGGGCACCGTTTGCCTTCCGAGGACGATTCCTTGGAAAGGAGCCCCCGACGATCGGAGCTTCTCCCTGCATATCTCCACGGCCTCGAAGGCATTGTAGTACATGATGTTGAGGTTGCTGCCCCCGTCCATCAATACCTTGGTGAAGCGCATGTTCCCTATGATCGGGTCCACAACGAGTGGATAGCGACCCGGTTAGGGAACGTGGCTTGGGTGGTCATCTCGACTGAATGTGATGTCGGACTCCGACCAGTCGAGGAAGATCGAAGTCGTCGGTGCGGCTGCGAAAACCTCACGTCTTTCGTGCTTCTGCTGGTGCTTGCAGCCATAGGCCTCTGAGCCCCCGAAGATCATGAGACATTTGTTCACGCGGGGGTAGGAGACTTAGCGACCCCGATCCCCGTCGTGGCCCTCTGGCTGGTCCTCCTTCTTGGGGATGGCTGAGAAGTACCTGGCCATCATGTCGCACTCTTGGAGTGCGTGCCTGACCGGGACGTTATGGTACGGGCATGCTTTGGCGAGCATCTCGTTGAACAGCCCCCCCCCTTTTCCTCCTTGGGGGCATGGACCTTGCGATCTGTCGCCGTGACCAGGTTGTCACCGCCACCAAGCTGCGGCTTGCCCTTCTTCTTGTTCCTGGCTTGGACACGGTTGGAGGCGCCTTTGTTGGCGTCCTCCGCGCCCTTGCCCTTCCCCTTGTCGGTAGGGAAGATCGCACCGACCGTCTCCTCTCCTGATGTGTAGCTCGTGGTGATGTCCAGGAGTCACTCGGTGGTGCGAGGGTTTCTGCGGCCCAGCTCGTGGACCAGCTCCTTGCAGGTGGTACCCGCGAGTAACACGCTGACCACGTCCACGTCGGTTGTGGTCGGGAGCTTTGTGCACTGCAGGGAGAAGCGACGTATGTAATCCCGGAGGGAGTCGTCCGCCTTTTTCCTATAGCTCTGGAGCTCCCATGGGTTCCCTGGGCGCATGTAGGTGCCCTGAAAGTTCCCTACGAGTGCACACCACAAGGAACTCCACCCATCTATGTTGTTGGGGGGGTAGGTGCTCGAGCCATGTGTGAGTCGAGTCTGAGAGGTGGAGTGGTAGGTTGTGGATGAGGAACTCTTCATCGTCCGCGCCGCCTGCCTGGCAGGCGAGGCAGTAGTCGTCGAGCCAGAGCCCGTGGTTCATCTCCCCGGAGTACCGGATGACGTTGGTGGGTTGCCGGAAGCGTTGTGGGAACGGTGCGAGGCGGATGCACCAGATGTAGGCCAAGGGGACCTATGGCTCGGGGGAAGGAGAATGGTCTTCCTCATTGTCGTACCGGCCGCCTCGGCATACGTGGTAACCTCGGCTCGTGCCGTCCTACTTGGCGTGCTTGCGTGCTTCGAGCGTGTCACGCACGTCGCGCTTTGCGCCTACACGGGCATGAACCCTAGGACGTTGACGTGCGTCCGGTGCGGGAGCCTGGTGCACCGAGCCCTCGTGGTCGTTGGCCGCTGGATCGACCTGATGGTTGGAGTTGAGCCCGCGTGTCCGCGACGCGGAGCTCTCGGCCTGTTGTGCCGCGGTGAGCTGCAGAAGGGATTTCAGCTTGTTGTGGGCGAGCTTCCCATTGGGAGTGTCGGGGACAGGGAGGTTGCAGAGCAACATTGCCATGGCCGCGATGTTCTGGCTTGACCACGCGAACTGTTGTGTCCTGTGTTCGTCGTTGATGATGCTCTTGTGCACGGTTCGGGCTTCCCTATGAGCGCGGGGCTCTTTAGGAGCCCTGTCCGTTTCACATTCGAGCTTTTCACGCTCGAATGTTACTCGTCGCTGGACCTCCTCAAGCTTTCGCTCCATGTCGCGGAGCTCCTGCAGATGGCGTTGTCGGGCGTCCGAGGACTGTGGGTCACCCCATGGAGCAGGCGCTAGAGGATCCGTCCTACCCACGGGCATGTGGACCTTGTCTCCGTACTAGTCCTCGATGATGGTGGCGTCGACAGCTGCTCCACGCGGCGGTGAGTCGCACATGAAGCACTCACATCTGCAGTCGGCGCTGCCGTCACTTGAACTGGAACCAAGCAGGTAGTCGCTGGCGTGTAGGAAACCGTAGAAGGCCTCCTTATCCCCCAGACCTTCGAAGTCTAGGGGTCCCTAGGGATGGACGCTCTTGTGGCTGGAATCGGTGTCCGAGGTGGCCTCCGAGCTATTGAGGAGGTCGGAGACGGATCGAAGGTGGTGGGACACGAGCCTAATGCATGTTCCCTCCGCAGGATCAGCACAGAAACCCGCGACCACTGCCTCAGAGTAGGATGCAGCGGCATTTCGTATGTCGTACGACAGTGCCCTCGAGGCGGGCGTCGAGGTTTTCTTGGGGGAGAGCGGCTGTCCTCCTGCGAGCTACGTCTCCACGTTGGCGAACGCGAAGTAAAGGTTGTGAAGGGACCCCTGGGTCGGGTGGGGGCCCATCAAGGCGTCGAGCTGGAGCTCGAACTCAGAGTAGTCGGCTCGTGGGGCGGTTGCCCCCTGAGCGGATCATCCCCTTGAGGGAGACAAGCCTAATTGGGCCATGTACATCAAGACGGCATCCAAGGCTAGCTCAGAGGGTGTCGTGGGGCGACGAAGGACCAAGTCGCCCCCTACCCGTGGCATTGGAAGTCCAGGCTACCAAAACGGACGATTGAGCCTGGCGCGAAGTCGATGTGATGAGATGCCATCCGAAACTAGAAAATGCGGCAAAGTTCCCCTACCTGGCGCGCCAACTGTCAGTGTCTAAAATGGCGGGGTCTCAGACATCCAACTAGTAAATTGCTAAGTGCGTCTAAGATCGGATGGTTGCCCTAGGAGGACACGACGATGTATACTATTTCAGGCACGAACGCCCTACGTCCAGTGTGTTGCTAGATTGTGTTACCCAGCGCGGGGGTGCTCATAGAGGGGAGCTACAAGCGATGGAGAGAGGGTAGAAGCTTCCCATGTCTCGTGCCTACGGCGTATTTGGTTCTAGTGAGAGTTCGCGTGGAATGCGAGTGTGTGTGTGTGTGTTGAATTGTCGAGAGAATGTCGAGAGACTGAGATTGGGGTCCATTCTCCCCCTTTATACGTAGGGAGAGATGGCAGAGTACAATACAGGAAGGGAGAGGAAACGTGCGCCCGATGCGAGCTGCTAACTTGGGAGCACTTTAGTCCTTCGTTCGCCCTCTTTACCAGGGAAGATTGCGCCTGTAGACACACCGTCGGGGACCTGTTCGTCCTTTGGGGAACTGTAGCCACGTGCCCCATAATCAGGGAGCTCCTATTCCCTGATTAGGGCATGGGCAGGGGTTGGCAACATAGGGCCAGGTACCCCCGCATCCCGTCGCACAGGGTCGAGTATGCGCTGATCCCTGTTCAGGCGTCTGACGCATGCATGACACGGGTATGGCGAGTGTCAATCGATGTTTAGGCAACATAGGTGACTGTAATTTGGGGCCTCTATAGGGATAGCCATGGCGGGCCGTGCCCACGAACCCCATCCCTAAGGATGAGCAGTACTGTGAACCTTTTGACCGGCGGCACTACGTCCTTGGTCGGACGAGGTGGAGGGCCTCCGAGGGGGGATGGAGCCACCCCCCCCCGGTCGGTCGAGGCAGAGAAAACCGAGGAATGTGACATTACAAATGACATCACCCTTGTCCGGACAAGGCGGAGAGCTCCCGAGAGGGGAGGCGTAACGGATGACGTCACCCCCACTCAGATGGGGCGGAGAGCTCCCGAGGGGGAGGTGTCATGGATGATGTCACCCCTGCTCGGACGAGGTGGAGAGCCCCCGAGCAGGGGAAGGGTGATGGGGTGGTTTTTGTTTTCACAAAGTACGGTGTTAGGGTACCCTATTCTCAGGTATTCGACAACGCCTGGAGAAACAACTCGTCCTCGAGCTAAAACTTGGTAGAACCAACGTCAACCAACACCGGGCTCATGCTGGAATATTGCATTAGTCGCCACCGTAGCTGGTACGCCGTTGTCAAGGAAGTTGGTCAACTCCAAGAAGAATAGCCGCTAACACTTGTGCCCACGGATGTAGGGATCGTTACAATTGTAACAAAGCCCTTGGCGACGACTCTCCAACAGCTCCTCCAATGTGAGATGACGAAACGAGGGAGGTGAAGCGGGTAGTGGCGTAGAAAACACTATTGTAACACATGTAGTCACCGAGGGACCCATAACCCGTTGGCGTGTCGTCGGCAAACCCGAACGTGGAAGGGAAGGCACCAGAACGAGTCAGTAGCTGACTGCATGGTAGTTGCTCGACGCTCAATGGCACGCACAAGGTACATAGTTGTCTGAAGGTCCTGAGGCTCATGCAACTCGACATCGACCTTGATATGTTCAGGAAGACCCTCAACAAATAGGTCAGCCTTTTGGGTGGGGACAGATTGCGAGCATTGAACAAGATGGTAGTGAAGCGGTCGGAGTAGTGGTGGACCGTCGACAAGAAGGGGAGCCGGCTAAGCTCGGCCAGCCGAGAGCCATGAATCGCGGGTCCGAAACGAAGACCACAGAGCTCCTTGAAGCGTTCTCACGACGGCATGCCCTCGTCCTTCTCGAGGGCGTAGTACCAGTTTTGGGCCACCCCTGGAGATGATAGGAGGCGAGTGTCGATGGTAATTATGAGTTATTTTATCACCATCAAAACACCGTCAACATCCTCATATTCAAAGGAAAACAAGAATAGCATGAACATAATTTACCCAATAACTAGTTCCACATGTCCCATGACTATTTGAGTGCAGGTAATGATAAATGGGGACTTTTGGGAGCTAGTGGGCCCAATTAGGGGGTCGACCGACCACCCTGTGGGGCCACTAGACCTTCCAAGCCCCCCATGATCCAAGTAACACTCTCCAAATCACTTTCTACCCCTTGGATCCAAGTGTGCTACCTCTCAACGGTTCTGGATCAAAGCATGAGGATCCATGGGCCCAACATTGACATATTTCCATGTATGGCAAATGTGCAAAAAGAATACACCATCATGATGGGCATTAGCTCTAGAAGCTACCTACAAAAGATGAGCTCATTTGGCCAAATCTTTGGTTCGGCCGAACCACCCTATGGGCCCACAGGCCACCCACATGATCCCTGTGCTGTGGGGACACCTCCTGAGGGAAAAGTGGCAAGGTCCACCTGCCATTGGGGTCGGCCAAACCAGGTCAGGTGCCCAAAAGGTGCACCGACCTCCCCACCGACTTCCTGCATGCCTCCATGCACCCACTTGATCTCCCTCGTTGATCTAAGTCGGTTCTAATGACGTTTTGATCCTACGGTGGATGATGGAAGTGACGTGGATCGCTGACGTGGCACCAGAGTAGTCCCTACTCCACCTCTAGCTATAAATAGACCCCCTACGCCCTCACTCTCACTCGTGCCTCATTGGAGAAACTACTCCTTAGTATCTTAGCGGAGCTCTGTAGTAGTGCTATGCTAGTTGGAGGAGAGTGAGGAGCGCCTGGAAGAGAGCCGGGCCTGTCTGGCGTCTTCTCTGAGTTGTACCTCAGCGGATGCGAGTCTCTTGTAAGTTTAGTACTTGTAAGTGACTTCTTCCGACTTCTTTATAGTATTCAGTGTGCTAAATCTGGTTTAGCTATTATACAACTTTTCATGCTTGATCATCGCTTTACTTTAAGTAGAGTGCTTTAGTCCTTAGCTGGGGTTAAAGTAGTAAGAATAGTGTAGACGTGGTGTCTATACTAGATCTTACCTTTGTAAACCACTTATTGCGCGGATTGTTTGTGGATGCTAGTAGAAGGTGATAGCTCTATCTAGTCTTCGTATTCCACCATGTGTGTAAGATAAGTTCTTAAAAGGTAAGGCTTCAATACAACGTGACGGCGCGGTCCGGTTAGAGTTTTGCCCTCTTTCTGATCTATCATGTCGCCTCCTTCTAGAGAAGGGCCCATAAGGCCAGTATAACCAGCTATCCCTTGTTAGACGTATGTGTTATATCGAACCTCTCAACCCAGTTATCATAGTCTTCCATGATCCATCATAGGACATATCTTTAATCCTAGTTAGATCACTATCGTTCCCTGAGGAAAATACGATACCTGGAATACTCCCGGTGAAGTGTTACATCGGTATAATCTGTGCGCTTGTGGATTTATCCAATAGTCATAAGAATTACCAACCAGCATTTCTGGCGCCGTTGCCGGGGAACGGTAGCTTTTAACTAGAACCCTTTGGTCCTATTATCCTTGTTTTATCTTTATTTTCATTTTATCCTTTTCATATACACCATGAACGAATCATCCATCTCTTATCTTGCACCTCCAAAGGGCCATAGTTTGGAACCACCACCATCAACACATCCCATCCTTTCACTTAGCTATGAGTTTCGCCCTAGCTTCATAGCCAAAGTTCAGGAACAATCTTTCTCTGGGATGAAGATGAAAATCCATACACTCACCTACGTGACTTTGAACAATTGTGTTCATGTATCAACATCCAAGGGATGAGGCGAGGTACCCTTAAGTGGAAGCTATTTCCGTTCTCTTTGACGGGAATAGCCAAACAATGGTACCTTCGCCACGTAGATGGTGTAAACAGAGAATGGGAAAAGTTACAATCCAAATTCTGCCTAGCTTTCTTCCCTATTCCTCACGTTGTTCGTCTTCGAAAAGAGGTCATCAACTTCTCAAAAAAGGAGAAAGAACCTCTAGGTGCGGCATGGGCCCGTCTTTTAGAGCTATCATCATCTGGCCCTGATCTTGCTATAACCGAGCCAACGTTGTTAGAACACTTTTATGGCGGTCTTAGCAAAGATTCTGCACAACTTCTTGATATAACTTCCGGGGAGCCTTCCTGTGTTTATCCGGTAGTGCAGGGTACAAAGATTCTTGAGAACACCCCCTTTACTAACGATTATAATGAAGGACCCAAGGAAGAACAAAAACTAGCCCATAGAAAAGAATCCTCGATAGCTGAATCACCACCATTTCTATCCAAAGATTCTGCCATTGATCCTGAACCACAAATACCACAAATTTCGAAGGAAGAAGAAATCCAACACATAAATCATTCCTTCGAGTTCGAGGCTAACCTTTCATATGATCTTGCTGGTTTTGGGAATGCCCAAAATGATTCTTTCCTAAAGAGACCTTCTAAGAAACATCTTTCTAGGCCTCTCATGAAGGGATTGTTGGTATTTCTTATGACTATTGGATAAATTCGCAAGCGCACAGATTATACCATTGCAGCACTTCACCAAGGAGTATTCCGAGGTATCGTAATTTATATTATCCCAAAGGAAAGCCTTTATAGAAATGATAATTGGATAGAGATCCTAGAGAGCACCTCAACTTTAGTACCAACTAGTATAGGGGGGTAAGTGATAAATGTGATAGGAAGGGGTTGATGAATGAAGAAGCTACGATAAAAGATACTTAGAATGGACCTCAGAGACTAGCTAGGTGGGAGGACAACGAGAAGAGTAAAGGGACTCCTATGTACTTCTCTCTACTTCAATATACTTAGCTAATTAACTAGTCTAGACACTATAGTTAATTGATGGTGAATGGAAAAAGGCGAAGGCGAATGGCGTCAGACGCCACTCCCTTGATGGTGAATGTGCCACATAACTCCATGAAGTGCTGGAGATGAGCATTGGCATCCTCATGGGGCTTTCCGCAAAACGGATCGGCCTGCACCATGTGGATCAAGGCGGGCTTCAACTTGAAGGTGGCATCCCCGAAGTTGATCTCGGGACCCTGAGCTATGTGGGTAGCTGACGGAGCCGAGAAGTCAGAGATTGCCTTCTGGGCCATAGCTTCCTTAAGTGGTGGTGTAGAGCCTCCTTCCTTGAACGGATCCTGGTTCGAGATGAACCTCTGAGGGGGAACTTGACGACGTCTAGTCCTCCTCAATAGCTGCTCGGAATCTTCGAGATAGTTTCCAAGAAGTTGGAAACCGCTCATACACTGTCTGGCTTCACAGGAAAGGAAGACACAGACAGGGGTAAGCCCCTATGACTAATTGATAACTAAGTTAATGAGAATCTCTGGATTCAATCTAATTAAAATTTCTTGGCTAAGCTTTCCCCGACAACAGCGCAAGAAATGCTTGTTGGTATTTCTTATGACTATTAGATAAATCCGCAAGCGCACAGATTATACTGCTGCAACACTTCACCAAGGAGTATTCCGACGTATCGTAATTTATATTATCCTAAAGGAAAGCTTTGCTAGAAATGATAATTGGATAGAGATCCTAGAGAGCACCTCAACTTTAGTACCAACTACTATAAAGGGGTAAATGATAAATGTGATAGGAAGGGGTCGACGAATGAAGAAGCTACGATAAAATATACTTAGAACGGACCTTAGAGACTAGCTAGGTGGGATGACAACGAGAAGAGTAAAGGGACTCCTATGTACTTCTCTCTACTTCAATATACTTAGCTAATTAACTAGTCTAGACACTATAGTTTGTCTCCTCAATACAAGTATGCTAGGCGTGGGGATAGATCAGTAGGAGGGAAAAACTCCTACCGGACCACACCCTCTTCTTACAGGGGCCTTACCTTTTAAGAACTTGCCTAAGAACACGTGGTGGAATACAACGACTAGACAAGGCTGTCACCTCTTGGTAGCTACCACAAACAATCCGTGCAGCAAGTGATAACGAAGGATAAAATGATGTATAAGCACCATGCTTACACACAACTTACTACTTTGACTACGATCTATAATCAAAGCACCCTATGACAGGCAATGATCGCATACAGGAAAGGTCACAAGGATCACAGACTATGGGTGTGAAGGCTATTAAAGAGCAAAAGCATATAGCAAGACTATATCTAGTATAGAAATGCTCAAAGTAAATACTAAGTAAAGTAAAGAGAAAGATATATATTGAATAAGATAAAGTCTTACAAAGAAGGAAAGATACAAGAGCTATACTAGACTCTCCAGAAGACGACTCCGGAAATCCCGAGCACAACTCGACTCGACTCTAACTCCCACTCTAGACTAACTCCTAGAATAATCTAAGGAATAGAGCTTGTAGGCTTCTTCTTCATGATTACAGAGGGGGGTGTGACCCTCTATTTATAGTAGGAGGTGGAGTAGGGGCTACTCCGGCGCCACGTCAGCGATCCAGGGCCTTCCATTCTCCCCCGTTGGATCCAACCGACCTTGAAACCGACCAAGGCATGAATGGTGGAGATCCAACACGTGGGGAGAAGGTATGGCGGTTGGGGGGGACCCAACCAACCTAGGGGTGGTTCGGCCGAACCCCCCTATGGCCAGTGGGCCCTCCCTTGCTTCCTTGGATGAGGTCCCACCGGTCAGGGACTGAGTGGGGCCTATTTGAGCCACTTGATGGTTCGGCCAACCCCCTTGGGGGTGCCTAGCCCACCTTTTGCTCCCTGGTGCTAGTCCCACTTGTCATTGGTGCTAATTGCTGGTTCTGAGTTGGTTATCACGTTGATTTCCTTGGTGTGGGCCCATGGATCCATGTGCTTCGCTTGTGAGCCGTTGAGAGGAAACACTGAGTGATCCAATGGATGGATTCCACTCTAGAGTGCCTCTCTTGGATCATGGCCGAGAGGGAAGAGCATGGTGGGCCCATAGGGTGGTCGATCGACCCCCTATGTGGGCCCAACTGGCTCTTCTTTGCTCCATTTTTTCATTCTTGCACTCAAACACTCATGGACATGTGGAACTAGTTATTTGATAAAGTATGCTCATGATGTGTTTGTTTATCCTTGATCCTTGGATTGGTGGCACCATTTTAGCTATGTAAAAGATGGTCATAATTTGTGCCAACAGGGATCTCTTCAAAAACCTCCCAAATCAACATCACCTTGTGCCTCGACTTTTCACATGGCACATCAGGAAAAGCTTGGGATATTTGATGAAAAAATGTCGAGTGAGCTTATAGAAGAAGAACTAAAGTGTTTAGAAGCCAAATCTATCCTCTCCTTCTCTATGCCCACATCTGACTTATCTTATGAACCCATCCTTGATCCTGATGATCCCCCATGTGTTTCTTCATTCAAGTCTTATGATGACCCACGTAATGACTTTGGGAATTCATTAAGACACCCGAGGTATGGAAGCCATGAGAGCCATAAATCTGACCAAGAGGAGCATAATCAACAGTTAGAGCCTTTGCCTACCGTTGTAGCTCAAGAATGGTTGGATGAGGCCGAATCTTCAAAAGAAGTCACTAAAATTCCCACACATGTGAGGAGAATATCCTGTCAAGTGTTAGGCATTAATGGTGAAATTTGCTATGATCCCAGCCTCGGGATCAACATCCTTCCTCATTTCCATGTTCCAACACCATCAAAGGATCATCTATCCCAATCACAAAAACACCTTAGACTCCCCAATGGTCAAATCCTTGATTTCTTAGGAGTCCTCCATGATGGTCTTGTGGTGGTTGATGATCTCAAGATCTTCTTAGATTTCCATATCTTTGACCTTCCTGGACTTTCCTTTCATCTCACCTTTATCGGAAGGCCAATCATGAGAATCTTGGAGAACACAATAGGAAATGAGAAGCTTGGTCAGAGAATAGGTGGAGATTATCTACCCGTTTGGTCTTCCCAACCTCTCATCAAAGGGTTAAAATCCCAACCAGTTCTTGATCCAAGGGGTGAGCTAATGTCAATATCGCCAACAGCCATGACCCATTCAAGCCTTGATGATGACTTGAAATGTCATGAGAAAGAACGTGCTCACCCACTCCTTGAAAGGGAGAATGATGTCAATGAGCATGGAAGCTATTCCCCAATATTCCCATCAAAACCATGCTCAAATAATAAATCTCACAAATCAATCCTTCCCTCGACCATAGCTGCACACATGATCTACAACCCTTTCATACCTCTTGTTTCTAAGATCTTTGTAAGGTTGGTTGTAGATGTGTTTTTCTACCACAAGTTTTGCAAATCTCGTAGTGGTTTTGGTCTTGAGGATAGGTTCAAAAATGTTGGAGTTGAAGGGGAAACCACTTCACCAACATGAGATTAACTTGAAGGTTTCCCAAAGACAAGCCTGTGTCTTAAAATTGAGCTTTCTTCTTTTCTATTAAAGGTTTGCTTAAAAAAATATAAAACAAAATAAAAATATTTTTTCTTTTAGTTTCCCAAATGAATAAAATGACTTTGTAAAAAGAGATTAAGGGAATATTTGTGAAAGTGTTCCTTCAAGTATTTTTGTCACTAACTATTTTAGGTTTGAACAAAAAGAACGATGGAGCAAAACACAAGGTATGTCCAACCAAACATCCTTCAATAATGAAGCACATTTAAAATAAAATTTCACATCCTAGACTTGGATTTTCACATTGTAAAATGTTGCAAAATCCAAGTATGGGGGAGTGGAATTCACTAAGAAATTTATGTCTTGTTTCATTCTTAATTTTGTTTGGTTGTCTCTACCTTGCTTTATATTTTTACCTTGCTCATCTTGCTAAGTCATATAAAAAAATAATAAAAAAAAATCTGCAAATGCTCATCTGGTTCACCATCCATGATCCTGTCTCCTTTTTGAATCTCTTGATGCCTTCATGCTTCCTTTTTCTATTATAAGTATGCTTTGGTTTGGAGTACTTCTCGAGTGTACTCTCAAAGGCTTTTCAAATTAAGCATGGTGCTTAGGTTAAATAGTCTTCCTTAATCAAATTAGACATGTTGTCAAGTTTGATTAATGAACCTAAAGAAAAATTGTATGGAATTTGGTTGTGCTCTTAGACTAACCAATGCATGATAACTTCAAAATTTTGATGGTTAAGTCATGAGATCTTTCATAGAGACAAATCAAGGGTTGAGATAGTAATGAAACAATCTTGCACATCTTTGCCTCAACCTTGCTTAACTTTTAAAGAATTGGTGAACAATGAAGGAGCATCTCTTTCTACGCTAAAATGCTAAAGTCAATTTTTCTATAGCATAGAAGATGTCCTCTGTTTCTATGACAATAATGCCCCTGCTTTAAAACATTCGTGCATTCCTTCGGGTATGTGTTGTCCACTAATGCTTCGTAGGAGAGAAGAAATGAATGGAGGAAAGGGTCTGAGTACAACGCAACGATTCATAGAAGAAAGACCATTCGTCATAATCAATGTCATGACGCAAGGAATCGTCATGCTTCGAGATTACGGCTGCAGCACCTTTAAAGGTAAATGGCCAGTAAAGTTTACATGAGCATGAAATTCCTGAGCAAGAAACTGATATGATAGATTTTGTTCTTAATCTCAAATTAGAACTAAAATCTACATGTTTTAACTTTTTTGTTCAAATTTCGAAAAGGGACTTAGAAATGGTCTAGACTTAGCCTTGACTCCCTCCTCGTGAAAGCTCGGCCCATTTGGCCTCTAAAGTGATTCGGCCGAACCTCTCTTTGGGCCAAACAGCGCGAAACTTCACGAGCTGACTCACCTGACCCAAACAAGTTCGAAACCTGGCTCTTTCGTTCAAAATCTTTCAAAAAGCATTTGGCCGATCATGGCTCGAACTCGTTCAAACGTCCCATTGCACAGGAATGTTGGGCCAATGTTCTCCTTCGGTTTTCATCGCGATCCGAGCGAAAATGAAGGCCCTGAACATTGTTTCTCTTCTTCTTAACCTCTCCCTCTCCTTCTTCCTCCTCTTACCTTTTTATCTTCACCACCAGTAGAAATTCCATCTCCTCTTGTTTCCCTTCTGACCTTCCTTGACAGAGCGATTTAGAAAACCAATTCAGCTATTATAAACGTAGATCTATTTGTAAAGATATCATGAAAACAATAAATGTTTAAGTTTAAACAGATCTATAAGAGATAAAAAGAGCCGAACCGTATCAATCTAGATTGGGCAAAGCAGTGTTACAAATATATAAAAGATCTAAAACATGCAACACGTGATAAATTGATGAATCTATTAGATCTTGCCAAATCTAACAGAGCTGATACCTATCTTGCCTTTTGCTAAGCATATCGAGCAAACATCTGCCGCACGGTATTTAATCATAAACAAAACATAAGCAAAGACCTCTTGACTGTTAAGCAAAGATCCGTCGCACGATCATTGAAAACAAACAAGACTACTTGCATCAAGTTCTAAATCCACTGCATGATACTAGACATGATAGCAAGGTTGCCGGACTTACGGAGGTCGACGGATCGATGATTCCTCTCGAAGAACTCGACGACATGACAAAAGGACTCAAAGTTGGCACGGGGCCAGTTGTATTGATTTGGTTGTGAACGTTTTTACAATAGCCAAGGGTTTATATTTATACCCCGGTCATGACATGAGTCCTAAGAGGACACGGATACAAAATATTAAAGGAAAAATACAATATCTTGACTTTGGTTTCCTTCGGAGTCTCCATTGCCTTAATCATAGCAGCTGTTGTTACCGATTTGGCTCCTACTCGCCGCCTTTGTTGCTCTGACGAAAACTACCTCTCTTCTAAATAACCGATTGTGCAATCGATCACCGAATCTGGGAATTAACCGACCGCACGGACATCTGCCGAACGCTTGCCGAATCTGGGAATTAACTGATTGCACGGATATCTGCCGAATGCTTGTCCCTGCCGATTCACCGTACACTGGCCCACTCATCATTGTGCAAAAACCCAGTGTTAACACATGCCCCCTCCATTTCGGGATAAAAATGTTTATTCTGAAATTGACCGCAAGCTCTACCTTTCCCCTAGGTCAATACTGTTCAACGCCGCAGCCGCCGCTTAAGAAATCCAAACCCCAGCTCATTTTCAAATCCATTCTGAACCTTCAATGGCGACTCTAGATGAAATCCCAGAGGTAAACTTCATTCACTCATATGCATTCGGTAATTTCTGATTAGTTTCCTCGCCTTTCTGCCAATTCATTCGTTTTTTTCGATCCCACTATTTTTGAAGCAATACAAGAACAAAATTTTGATCCCCTATGCTACAAACCCTGATTCTTACCTCCTTGGTCCCATGGGCAATCCTAGTCGCAAGGGAGTAGAGGAGTTTACAAACATGCATCGAGAGATATCTACCTAGGATATCGAGCCCCCTTCCTTCTTCGTGAAGGATGTTGGGCATTTACAATACTATATTCCTATTTTCTTCGTACTTGGTCGGAGGAGAGGAGTTGTGTCGACTCCTTGTTACATCGCCGGAGGATACGGGGGGTCCGGTTGAACCCGTAGTGTAGTAGAGGCATGGAGTTCATTGTACCATTGGAAGGTACATGGCTGTACCTTCTTATGATTCTTTTTGTATACGACGGATTCCTCCACTCCGGGCCAATGGGTTTCGTTACCTAGCGGGCCCCATGTACCTGATGTACTTTTATTCGGAGGATTTCTGTAGGGTCCCGGAAGCCGGAGGGGTTGCCGTTGCTTCTTGGGGGCGTGGGTCCCTCCTGTCCTAGAAATCTGATTCCGTCCCATCCCTGGCTGGAGGACTCGTCATGTCTCCGTTTCGGTAGGGAACTAGGGTGTTATCCTGCGCTCCGGTTCATACGGGGTGTACGATCTTTAGGATAACATACCTCCGTTCTTATCGACGTTCGCACCGTCATCGCCTACAAGGCAATAACTGTCATCTTCTAGAAGGGGCAAATGGGCCTTTTCCCTATCAGCGGCGCCCTGCACGTCTTCTGCTGGCGGGGGACTCGTCCCGCTTCCCACGTCGGGCGAGACGGAAACACGTCTGCCCGGGGGCGCGTCTGCCTACCCGGGCCGGCGGGATTCTGTGGATCACGTGCCCTTTCTTCGTGGGCCGGCAGTGATTTATCCCTGATGGGCTTCTCATCCCTATCTAGATGACCGTCGTGGGGCCTTTAGTTTATGGTTTTGTTTCTGAAAGTTTATCATTAAATTAGATCTCCGACAGCGCTGGGGCTTGGATTCCTTGAGCGGCGGCTGTAGTATCGGACAGTGTTGACCTAAGAAGAAAAGGAAGGTTATGGTCAATTTCAGAATAAAATGACTTTTATCCCGAAATTGAGGGGGCATGTGTTAACACTGGATTTTTGTATACTTGAGAGGATGACAAGTGGGCCAGTACGCAGTAAAGTTGCAAAGACAGGCACTCAGAGCATTCGATAGGTGTCCATGCGGTCGGCTAAATTCTAAAAGAATCGGCAAGTGATCGCGCGGTCGGCTATTCTAAGAAAAGGCGGTTGAAGCGACGAAATCGGCAAGTGAAGAGCCGAGCGGGCAACAAAGATTGTGATAATTAAGGAAATAAAGACTCCAAAGGAAACTAGAGTCAAAAGTGTCGTGGTTTCTTTAATATTTTGTAACCGTGTCCTTTTAGGACTCATGTCATGACCAGGATATAAATATAAACCCTTGGCCACTGTAAAAGGGTTCACAACCAAATCAATACAACTGGCCCTGTGCCAACTTCGAGTCCTTTTTGTCGTGTCGTCGAGTTCTTCAAGAGGAACCATCGATCCGTCGACCTCCGTAAGTCCCGACAACCTTGTTATCATGTCTAGTATCATGCGGTGGATTTAGATATTGATGCAAGTAGTCTTGTTTGTTTTCAATGATCGTGCGGCGGATCATTGTTTGATAATCAGTAAGTCTTCGCTTATGTTTCGTTTGTAAGTAGATGCCGTGCGGCGGGTGTTTTCTTGTTATGCTTAGCAAAAGCAAGATATTTATCGGTTCTATTAGATTTGGCAAAATCTAATAGATTCATCAAGTTATCATGTGTTGCATGCTTTATATGTTTTATATATATGCAACAATCTTTTGCCCAATCTAGATTAATACGATTCAGCTCTTTTCTTTATCATAGATCTATTTATATGTTAACAACTTCCATGTTGTTTATATAGATAGAGCTTATATTCATGATAGCCAAATTAGTTCAATCTAGGTTGTTACGTGTTGCGGGTTCATGCATGTTAAATTACGTTCAAGCTTCGATAAAGCTAGGTATCGTGCGACAGGTGCAAGCTTAGATTAGTTTGATCGTGTTTTCTTATATGTTTCCTTCATCATGGATTCGACTTTTAGCTAATTGATTCATCTAAACATACTTTTCCCATGCATACATATTCGGCTATCAATGTTTCACGTACTCCTTTATTGTTTTAGCTGAATGATCTATAAAACTTATTGGCAGATAGCTTCTATAGTTGTATGTCGTTGTAAGTGGCTTCAGGGCCGTATATATGGAACTGTCTGGTCTCATCCAGCACGTTCCAGTTTATATCTAATGATTTTCATCCCTTGTTAGTTTCAGGTTAAACTGACTGGCACGTTCTCAGATTCCGAAACACCTGGGCACCCGATTGAAGCTACGCTTTCCGGCTTGCTGTGTGTGAGGCACAGTGCATTACATTTTGTGTCAACAAAAACGTTGTTTCTCCTCAAGCAAGGCAAAGACACTCTCCTAGTCCAAATATACATGGATGATATCATCTTTTCGGGTTCTTCTCATGCTCTTGTTGCCAAGTTTGCAGATCTTATGAGCGGGGAATTTGAGATGAGCATGATGGGAGAGTTGACTTTCTTTCTCGAGTTGGAAATCAAGCAAACCTGGGAAGGGACGTTTGTGCACCAAGGCAAGTACACGAAGGATATCTTGAAGAAGTTTCACATGGGCGAGGCAAAGCCCCTCTCGACACCCATGTCGACTACGACTGCCTTGGATGCGGACGAGGAAGGAGAGGCGGTGCATCAGACGGAGTACCGAAGCATGATCGGGTCGCTTCTGTACTTGACAGCGACTCGGCCGGACATTCAGTTTGTCGTCTGCTTTTGTGCATGCTTTCAGGCGTCCCCACGGACTTCGCACAAGCAGGCGATGAAATGCATCATGAGGTACTTGCGCTTCACTCCCAAATTTGGTCTTTGGTTTTCCGCCTCCTCCTCTCTTGCGCTTTGTGGTTATTATGATGCCGATTTTGCCGGATGTCGTCTTGATCGGAAGTCCACTACTGGGACTTGCCAGTTTCTTGGGTCTTCTTTGGTGTCTTGGTCTTCTCGCAAACAGTCTAGCATGGCATAGTCGACGTGCGAAGCTAAGTACGTTGCCGTGGCTAGCTGTTGCTCGCAGTTGATTTGGATGATTGCAACTTTGAAGGATTTTGGTCTTGTTCTTACTAAGGTGCCTCTGCTTTGCGATAGCACGAGTGCAATTAGTGTGGCAAAAAATCTCATGCTTCACTCTAAGACCAAGAACATTGAGGTCCGCTCACTTCTTGCGAGATCACTACGAGAAGGGTGACATTGACCTCCGGCATGTCGAGACCCCAAACCAGCTTGCGGACATTCTCACAAAACCTTTGGATCAAGCTGTGTTTTCGCGCCTTCGGGGCGAGTTGGGTGTTTGCTTCCCTTTTTAGTTGAGGAAAGCTCTTTGTGTCTTATAGTCTTTTGGTTCTTATTTGTCTTTTCTTTTACTTTCTTTCTTTTGGTGTATTTTTAGCTTTTAATTGGTGTCATTGCATTTTGCATCTCATTCATTTGTGACTTAGTTCATTCTAAGCTTCATACCTATAGCCGATATAATGAATCTATGCTCTGTTTGAGGTACTTTATGTGTCTATGGTGTTGCCTAACTTAGATTCTCTTTGATCTCTTGATATGCAATAGTGCTAAGTTAGAAAATCTTTAAAACTGAATTTAATTCCCCATGTCACCTCTGAAATGGCACTAGCATGTGTAGGCTTTTGAAGATCCTTCTTGGCTGCCTTGTATATAGCTTGTAACTATGGCTCTTCATTGCTTCATTCACTTCCATTGAGCACCATGATTAAAAGTGATCTAAAATGAAATTGCTCTTTGTTTTGTGAATTGGAAAGATCGAGTTGGGTCTGCATTGTGAGCACATCACCGTGTGTTCGAGACTGCTTCCCATATGGGTGGAAATTGAGCGGTGTCGTGTATGACCGAAACCGGTGTGTCAAGTCCTTTGACTTCGCCCGGTTGGTAAGTGGCATCACTTTGCTTACAACCACTCGCATACAACTTAAATGTGCCTAAAACTGAAATTTGGCTGCAAAACTCTGAAACTTGAAAAATTTATTCAGTTGGGTCATTGGCTTGTTGTATGAACTTTGCTAGGGATAGTTCTACTTGCTATACATGAGATTGCTTTGAGATAGATCATATCTTGTTTGCCATATTTAGTTGTCTGTAGGAGGTGATACCCATTCCTTGCTCACACATCTAATCTTCTCTATTTTAGCTTCTAAAGTGATCTTTAGCTCAACCTGAGTCTTTGTTGGGCACGTAGAGCTTTTCCTATTCTCACAGGATCACATCACTTAGAGCATCTATTCATTGTCTTAGCTCTATGTATGAAGCTTGTTGCACTCATTCTGCATATCATGGCATTTGAGGTCGTTTCTTGAGTTTTGAGCTTTGATGAGCTACATGTGTCACCAAGGGGGAGAAATGTGCATTTCATTCATATTCAACCAAGGGGAAGAAAACAATGCATTTTCATACTTGCATTAGTCAAGGGGGAGAAAATGAGCTTTTTGAGTTTTTAAAAGTTGTTCAATTGGTATCTTGTTTTGGCTCTTTGGTAGGTCTTCAATTGGTATCTTGCTCAGGGGGAGCTTTTGCTAGATGTGTTGAGCTGTTGCCTCTTCTGGAGGGTCTAGCTTGCTTTCTTAGCTCCGACAGGTTTCGATTGGCCTTTTCAGCCCTATTTGGTTTAATTGGTATCTTTAAGCTTCTCTTGATGTTCCAATTGGTATTCTGAGCTTTGAGAGTTAAATTGGAAGTTTGAGCTTTGAGAGTTGTGATTGGTATCTTGGACTTGCTAGCGGTGTTGAGCCCGTTTTTGTACCTCTTCTTGAGGGCTAGCTTTGTTTCGCTTGGTTGCGTCGAGCCGTTGCCCATGTCTTTGGGAACCAAGTTTTTGGACTCGTTTTGCTTCTCTCAAGTGACCCCGTTTTGGCTTTCTTAGCTTTTTGGTCATTTGGAGAGCTTTACCTTGTGGCTCAAATCTGAAATGCATTTGTGTTGACAATGCACTCATCAAGGGGGAGATTGCGAACACATGGTGGATAAGTACCCATGTAGTTCAGTTTTGTGATGAGTGATTGCCCAACACTTGAGCGTTTCAGTTTGAGTGGCTTACTACTAATCTTTGTGAAAGCAAATGCGTGGCTATCTATCGGCTTGTGGTGTGTAGGTGTTATGCCTAGTGACAGTGGTCAATGGCATGGAGAAAGTCAAGTAGAGGCTTGCCGTGCCGATGGACTGAGAGAGGTGAAGGGCGGAAGCGGGGCTCGGACCGAGGGACCATGGGCGCCGGCGGACTAGCTGTGGTGGCTAGTACTTGGCACCGGCGAGTGCGAGAAGACATGGAGGTAGACCGAGTTGACCAACTCAAGAAAGCGGACGAGCGTGTCGAGCGAGACTCGGAGTCCGGTCGGGCGAGGACAAGGTGGCTCGAGTCGAATGGTTTGGTGGTTTGGGCCTCAAAACCATCCGAGGACGGTTTCCGAGTTTGGGCCTCAAAACTCGGGGTTCGGTAGTTGAGCCCAAAGCTACCGGTGGCGGTTTTCTTGGGTTTGGGCCTCAAAACCTAGGCGGAGCTTCCGAGGAAGCGGGGATGGCACGTGGCGGAATCCTAGAGGTTGCGTCGAGGCGACGGCAACTCCTGGTAGGAAGCGGGGCCGTCCATTCAAAATGCGGGAGATATTTTCTGGAGCTTGGACTGCAATGCTTGGGCTAGGTAGTTCACTCATGTATCTAGGGGGGTCTTTGGGAAATAGCCAAAGGCCTGTTAAATAGGGGATGAAGGGGTATCCTCATTCTACCTCTTGAACTCTAGTCATTTGCACCACCTCTCTCTCTAGTTTATCTCTCTAGTTCGTGAGGTCCCTAGTGTAAGGATTTGCACTTTTTGATTCTGTTGGGAATCGGAGGCCTTACCCTCCATAAGCCATGGCATCTTTGATTCGGTGACTATGTCTCCTTTTCTTGTGTTCTTCGCTAATCGCGTTTTTTCTCCTGTTAATCCTCTTTGTTCATGCGATGATTTCTCTTGATTGAGAGCGAGTTTTGCTATTCCGTTTGAACCAAGTTGTGCGGGATCACGAGTAGAAGAATTGCACCGAAGGGCTTTGCTCCAAACCGTGTGAGGACATAGATCGGGCAATTTCTATTTTGTGTTCTTCGTTTTTGGAGTTTTTGCCGAAATTCTTTTACGCCCGTTGATTCGATCCAAATTGAGCGATGATTCTCAAGGGATAGCTCCTCCATAGGCTTGGGATCATGCCCACAAAGTTTGGTGGCCATTGGAGAAGGTTTGGATGAGGATCTTTTGAGTTTTGGGTGGAGATGATTTGAAATCGCCCCCTATTCTTCTCTGCCCGAGCAGACGCGGACAGTCCGCCGTGGTGAGCACGGATAGTCCGAGGGTCGGGCTCCGGCAGAGGCCCGCGGTTCTGTTCTTTGTTGAATCGCGGACAGTCCGCAACCTGTTCGCGGACTGTAACACCCCAAAATTTGCATAATTTGAAATAGGATTAAAAAGTTTCCTTATACAATTATTGTTATGCATTTAATCTAGTGAACACGATGCAGAGCAGAGGAAACCACAACCGAATCCCTCAATCATCGGGATTGCTTGCCTAATCGGTTCGGGGCCTGTTGACACAAAAAGTGTTAGGATGTGCGAACACCTCGGGCTTATACCCAAAATTCGATATCCAAGGTGTGCCAGTCGATTTGACCAGTTAATCGACAAGGACGATAACTAGAGCAAGATCTGAACAGGACAACAGCGATGCGCCCAGATGTCAAAGCTCAGAGGTACTCCCATGCGGAACTTGCAAAGATTTGACGGAGATCAAGGTGATGCAGCCCGTCGAAAGCTTGGAGAACTCGTAGATAAACTAAAACTAATGCAAAAAGGATAAATTGCGGTAAAAGTAGAATAAAAGTAAATTGATTTGATGTTTATATGATTTTTCTTACACGCAGCCCTTGGGCACATATTTATACTCCCGCATGGAGAGTTGTACAGAGACATGACTCGTACCTTTCCTAAACAAAACTCCTAACTTTAAGGAAATAACGGACTCGCGCAGGAGTCGAACCCAAATAATAATATTATTTTTCCTAAACAGACACTTCTATTTTAAAGGAAATAAACGACTCGTGCAAGAGTCGGACTCAAACTACTATAACAATACTGGTATAAAATCACCAGTTTCCTTATGTCCTTCCTTCGATGAAAACTTTCCATCGGCAGATTTCTTCAATCCGCGACTTCCTTCTTTTGCCACCGGCAATCTTCTGCTGACGTCAACCGCCACATCTCCCTGTGCCCATCGAGACTCCATGCCCATCAGCATCATCTCCTCATCGGCAATCGGCATCGGCAACATCTCCTCATCAGCAATCGGCGTCGACAACTTTGCAGTTCTGATGACTTGACTTCACCAACTATCGACAAGAATTATCCAGCTTTCATCGGCAACAAACTTATCCTCTTCACAGCTTTTACCTTCATCGGTAATACTAACCTATGACTTCCCGATGCCGATGGAAAGACGACTGCCGATCAATACAAGTTTTAACTCATTTGACACGTGCCGAAAAACGGTGTCAACACATGCCCCCCAATTTTGGAGTGTATAATATTTTACGCGCCGAAATTTTCCACTGTAACCGTTCCCTCCAAGATAACCGCACGATTCCCTCGATTAGCGTGCGCAAAACCACAATTTATTAATAAAATTCCGCGACATACCTATTGCATACCCTTCCACATTCCTGCTCAGCATGAAGAAAATTCCAAAATACCCCTGACCTAGGTCTATAAAAGTTACCACGATCCAATTTACTTTTTACCCTGGGTCTTCTTTCACTTTTCAACCGCCCCTGTATTTAACCTCGGCATCTTCAACCTCGGCGACGGCCCCGAAGAACTGCTCCGCGAGCTCAAGCAACAGTACCTCCTTCAAGCCGAGCACAACCCGCAAGAACTCCTCCATCTCCAATGGCGATCCAAGTCGACATCCCCAAAGTAAGCTTACTCCTTCCTCATCCTCTCTTCTGCCAGTTCCTTTTCCACGTGAATTTCTGCAAATTTTTTTATCCTTCTTTTTCTTTTCGAAACCCAGGAACTGTACAATAAAGTAGTAATCCCCCTCGAGCAGTCCAACTTCAACTGCCTAGGCCCAATGGGAAATCCTGATCCTAGCTATCTGATCAATGCGGAAACCAACTGTATCCCCTTCAAGTCTGAGTGCTTCAATCTAGGGTTATGGAAGGACGCCTTTCGTTCATGGCCTAAACCAACCAAGGGATGGAAAAACTAGTACCTTAGGCTCATTAGAACACAGCAAGTTTACTGGTCAGAACGCAATCTGGATCAATGCATCAGGCTTTCCATTGCCGATATGGAGAAAAACGAGAACATGCTGATAGCGGCCTCCTACTTCTGGTCTGACACCATGAATGTTTTTCTATTCAGACATGGACCAACCACCCCTACCCTTGCCGATGTGCATATGTTGACCGGCCTTGATGTCTCTTCTGCCGATGTCTCAGCCCTGTTCCATCGAAAGGCTGAATATAAAGTGAACACACGGAACATCAGTGGCTAGACCGGTTATATTCAAGAGTACCAAAAGACTGGATCGGTAAACCAAAGAGAACACGCTATCTTTCTGAACATGTGGCTGGAGAAGTTCATCTTCTGTGGTAAAACAGTCAGACCGACCACAATGTACCTCCTAGCAGGAGAACTCCTAGCCGATGGAACAAGACTCCCTCTCGGCCGATATCTTCTTGGATCGGTATACCGCCTCTTACACCAAGTATCCAAGAAGCTACTGCTAGGCGAGCCCATCGGCAACCTTGGGGGTCCTTGGTGGTTCATAAACATGTGGTTGAACGCACACATGTACAAAGTCCTTCAGTTTGACTTGTTCACCCAACAATTTCCAAGAGACATATCGGAGAACTATATATTCAGAGATGATGAATCGGCAACTCGACCTCCACTCAACTTCGGAGAAGCTATCATAGTGCTACCAGGAACTGATGCCGATGTAGAGCAGTTCGGCATGTTTTTCCAGAAGTTTTACAATGGAATCCCTGCTTCAGAACGGCTCTGGTGGCCATACATTGATGAAGACAACCGATTTCCCTTGCTGCTCAACCTTACCGATGGGAATGTGCCTCAAAATCAAATAATCATGAAGGCCAGTATTGTCCCTTGACCCATTCCAATCAACATTTTCGGAACTGGGAAGAATGCGCCTCCGTCCTTCGAGTTTTATTACCCGGCGGCAGCGACAAGACAATTGGCATTCGGCCAACTGCCGATCAAGCTCTGCTATGCCAAGGTGATAAAACCAAGGCAAATCATCTCCAGCGCCATAGACTAGAACAAGGTCGTCAACCTCCCCCCAAATGTCGATACTTCAGATATTGACTTATCCTCCTAGGCACCAAAATCCTTCATCACAAATGAATATAAATTCTGGTGGCAAGAATGGAGATATCAACTATTTGCCAAGTCATCACACTACTATCGGCATATGATTGATGCCAATCACGTCATTCCCGATGATGCAGTAAGTTTTTAATCCCGATGTATTCCTCATTACTTTATTCCTATCATCGGTATCTGACCTTCTTATGCTTAACAGGTTGACGACCCAATCCCAAAAATGAGCAGGAGTGGCAAACCTTTCAATCTTCGCGTGATGAGTCCTATATCACTCATTGGCAACAATGCCCCCACACTAGCTGCCTTCACCCCTCAGAAGGTATCTAAGGTTCCTCTCAAGCCCAAGTCAACGCCTGCAAAAACCATGGCTACATCGGCTGCTGCTACTGCTTTGACACGGGCTTTTGCAGTAAATCTTATCTTCACTTATACCGATCACATACTACTCATCGGGAATATTTACTTTATATAACTCGTACTAAACATTTTTAGGCAATGAGGTCATTGGCAGCTACTCCAAACATTCAAACTTCTCCAAGTCCTGCTGCCGATGCCACCCAGACTTCATCGAAACGGGTCGGTTCTCCCACTGCTGCACCAAGGAAGAAAAGGCGCCTGAGATTAGCCACCCCGTCTACGCCATCGACTCCAGTCGCATCACCAACTGCCGACGTACCAACGGCAGAACCATCATCGGCATCCATCCCCGAGCAGCCGATGGACGAAGCTTCCGACCAGGGAACAACACCAACCCCGCAGGAACCGGCTGCAACGGCATCGGCATCGGAACCGATACTTATACCTGATGAAATTCCTGATCAGAGGACAGCATCGCCGCCACAAGAGCCAGCCGTCACAGCAGAGGCAGCACCAGCAACAGCGTCACCAGCACCAACCACTCCTCTCACGGAGGTAAATTCATCGGCAACCGCTGCCGATCTCTAGGATGAAGCTGTACCAGCCAACATGCCAAGTCCTAGGAAAGAAATTCGCTTCAAGATGGTAAGTCAGTTACCTAAAATTTTGCAGTATAACCTTATGATCGGCACATCTTAACTTCTTCTTTTTCAGGCCCAAGACTCCCCCGACAGCTTGTTCTCTTTTGACGTCAACTTCCAGGATGATAACAAAAACCAAGAAGGCCCTGCTCCAGCAGACAACTTATTCTCCTTCGCCATTAATATTCCCGATGAAGACGAGGATGAAGAAAGCTCTGCTCCAGCTCTATCGGCAGAGGTCAAATCCAGGCTCGAAACACTGCTCTCCCTGCTGCAACAAGATACATCCCAGCTCATTCAGGATTCAACTGCAGCAAGGACAACTTTCAAGGACATCCAAGGCCACCTCTCTGTCGATACAAAAGAAGCACTCTTTCAGGCGACTTTCCTCGATAGCAAGCAACTCCAATACCAGAGGCTCTCCCGTCGCATAGCCGATAGGACTGCCCGATCAAAGATCGGAGAAGAAATGCAAGTTCAAGCACGTTGCCGATGAGAAGCATAAAGACATCGGCCAAATAGAAGCTTCTGGCACTAATCTTGACCAAGAATTCATTCAATTATCGGCAAGGAAAGGAGAGCTGCAGGCCGAGCTAAGAAAAGTTGAAGAAGCCTTGAACGCAGTCAGCCAAAAGAAAGCCCAACTAGCCGACACTATCAAGGTTCTGTGTCAAGAGAGGGATAGCAACGCCCGACAAGCTATCTTGCTGAAGAATAAGATGAAACCAATTGAAGGCGATGATGAAGCTAGGGAGATGGAAGAGATAGAACAAATTCGCCTGCGTGCGATATCAGCCATCCAATCCCTGTTGTAATTTGTCAAATTCCATCACATCGGCAAATGTAATCAGTAACACTTGATTTTGGCTCTGTAATATAACGTCAGTACACTTTTACCGATGTTTATATAACTTTTCTTTCCATCGGCATTCAAACGAGTACTCTATGCGTCTACCCAAATACTAGGGTAATATTTCTTCAAGTATTTACCGTTGATTGCTCTAGAGAATGCAACTCCTTCGAGAGTTTCCAAAATATAGGCATTGCCAGGAGCAGACTGTTTTATCCGATAAGGACCTTCCCAATTAGGGGACCATTTTCCAAACTTAGGACTTTTAGTCCCAATCGGTAAAATCAACTTCCACACCAGATCACCATTGGCAAATTGCTTTACTTTCACCTTCTTGTCATACCATCTGGCAACCCTTTTCTTGTTTTCTTCAATGGTGATTAGAGCCCTTAACCGATGACCTGCTAGATCTTCTAACTCATCTTTCATAAGAGTAGCATAATCATCGGTCGTCAATTGACCTTGAGAAGACAATTGCCTAGAACCAGTTTTAATTTCCCAAGGCAGGACAACATCGTGTCCGTAGACCAACTGATACGGCGAGACTTTAGTTGCACCATGACAAGCCATCCGATATGACCATAAGGCCTCATTTAACACCATATGCCACCTTCTAGGGTTCTCTTCAATCTTGCGCTTAATAAGATTGATAACTCCTTTATTAGTTGCTTCAGCCTGACCGTTAGCTTGAGCATAATAAGGAGAAGAATTTAATACCTTGAACCCCATACTAGCAACAAATTCATCAAACTCTCATGATGTGAACATTGTTCCTTGATCGGTAGTAATAGTCTGAGGAATACCAAATCGGTAAACGACGTGTTCTTTTACGAAATCCACCATGTTTGCCGATGTCACCTTCTTTAAAGGAATCGCCTCCACCCATTTCGTAAAGTAATCAGTAGCAACGAGTATAAACTTATGCCCCTTGCTTGACGGTGGATAAATCTGGCGGATGAGATCAATAGCCCATTCTCTGAACGGCCAAGGCTTGATTATAGGATTCATCGCCGACGCAGGTGCCCTCTGGACGTTACCAAACTTCTGACAATCTTGGCATCCTTTAAAATAGTTGAAACAATCTTCAAGAATCGTCGGCCAATAATATCCATTCCGCCTGATCATCCATTTCATTTTGAATGCCGATTGATGTGCTCCACACACACCTTCATGGATTTCGCCCATCAATTCTTTTGATTCCTCCTTACCAAGGCACCTGAGTAAAACTCCATCAATCGTCCAATAATACAATTCATCGTCAAGGAGCAGATACTTGGTAGCTTGAAATCTTAGACGCCTTTCAACTTTCTTGGATGGATCTCTTAAGTAATCGGCAATCTCCTTTCTCCAGTCATCGGCAACCATTACCGAAGTCATGACTTCTTGGATCGGCTGATATCCTGAAGCGTTTTGTGCTAACCGATTAGCCTCTTCATTATGCAATCTAGGAATGTACTTAAGGCGGTACACTTTGAATTCATTTAACAACTGCAAACACCTTTCGTGGGTTGCAATTAAAGCTTCACTTCGGCATTCATATGTCCCAATCAATTGGTTAATTACCAACATAGAATCGCCGAAGATCTCAACAGCATCGGCACGTACCTCCCTGAGTAATTCCAACCCCTTTAGTAGAGCCTGGTACTCAGCCTGATTGTTTGTTGAAGTAGCAACAATCGGTAACGAAATCTCATACTTTCGTCCTTGGGGTGAAATCAAGAGAATACCGATACCTGCTCCGTCCTTGCACGTAGATCCATCAAAGAACAAAGTCCAAGGAGCAATTTCCACAGAGCTTACCATATTGCAATGTTGAGTAACAAAATCGGCCATCACCTGACCCTTTACTGCCTTAGCCGATTCATACTTTAGATCGAACTCTAAAAGCGCCAAAATCCATTTGCCGATTCTTTCACTTAATATCGGCATTGACAGCATATACTTAACCACATCATCTTTGCAGATAACAGTGCATTCAGCCGACAATAAGTAATGTCTTAATTTTATGCAAGAGAAATACAAACATAAGCATAATCTTTCTATGGCTGAATACCTTGTTTCAGCATCCACCAGTCTTCTGTTCAAATATTATATCACATGTTCTCTCCCTTCAAATTCTTGAATTAAGGCTGATCCGATAACACTGTCATCAGCAGACAAATACAATCTAAAAGGCTTCCTGTGTTGAGGTGGAACCAATACTGGAGGGTTTACCAAATATTTCTTGATCTCCTCCAAGGCTAACTGCTGCTCCTCTTTCCATGTAAACTCTTGATTGGCTTTCAACTTTAACAATGGACTAAAAGAGTTAATCTTACCGGATAAGATGGATATAAATCTTCTGATGAAGTTAATCTTGCCAATCAAAGATTGCAGCTCAGTCTTGTTGGTAGGAGCAATCACCTTGTTGATTGCATCAATAGATTTTCTGCCGATCTCAATGCCTCTTTGATGCACCATGAAACCCAGAAATTGACCTGCTGATACACCAAACGCACATTTGTTAGGATTCATTTTCAACCCATGCTCCCTTGTGCATTCCAGAATTTTTCGCAAATCGGCAAGATGCCTCTCAAAATCTCCGGACTTAACCACCACATCATCAATATAGATTTCGACTATCATGCCGATATACTTATGAAAGATGAAATTCATTTCCCTCTGATAAGTAGCACCGGCATTCTTCAAGCCAAAAGTCATGACAACCCATTCAAATAAACCGACATGACCTGGACATCTGAAAGCAGTTTTGGATATGTCTTCTTCAGCCATGAATATTTGATTATATCCAGCATTACCATCCATGAAGCTAATGATTTGATGTCCAGCAGCAGCATCAATCAGCAGATCGGCAACAGGCATTGGGTAACCATCCATTGGCGTAGCCTTGTTGAGATTCCTGAAATCAATACAAACACGAAGTTTTCCATTTTTCTTATATACAGGAACCACATTAGAAATCCATTCAGCATATCGGCATTGCCGAATAAATCCAGCTTCGATTAACATGGTAATCTCAGCCTTAATGTCAGGTAGAATAGTAGGATTGCATCGGCGCGCAGGTTGCCGATGTGGTTGGAAACCAGACTTAATAGGTAACCGATGTTCGACTACCGATCGGTCTAAACCAGGCATCTCGGTATAATCCCAAGCAAAGCAATCTTTGTATTTCTTTAATAAATCGGTTAACTGCTGTTTACATTGGGAATCTAACTTAGCACTAATAAAAGTAGGCCTATGTTTACTACCATCGCCGATGTCTATCTCAAGTAAATCATCGGCGGATGTGAAGCCCTGCCCCAGTTTTCCATCATCAACGAACTGATCCATTAAAACTCTTCTTCAGGACCGACTGCTTGGATCGGTGTAATACGGTAATCGGCAACTCTAAGGAATTCCGTGTCCCAAACTTCACCTGATATGCATCTGGTTTGCTCATAAGTTTCCGATTCTGCCGACACTACAACCGATGGGGTCTCACTCCGGACGACCTCAATCTTGTCTCCGACCCACTGCACAAGGCTTTGATGCAAGGTGGAAGGAATACAACAATTGGCGTGGATCCAATCCCTTCCTAGGAGCAAGTTATAGGTGTCTTTGCCACTGATTACAAAAAATGTCGTCGGCAAAGTTTTGTTGCCGATGGTTAACTCAACACATATGGCTCCCATAGCTGTCGACACATTGCCTTCAAAGTCCTTGAGCTTCATGTCTGTCTTGACTAAGTCTTGGTCGCCTTTTCCAAGCTTCCTGAACACGACATATGGCATTATATTTATTGACGCGCCACCATCTACCAGCATCTTTGTCATAGGCTGTCCATCTACTTTGCCTTTAACAAACAGAGCCCTTAGGTGCTGCCTTTCATCATCGGCAGGCTTCTCAAAGATATCCGTCCTCGGATCCAGGACCAATTGCACCATCTCCGCAGTTTCTTCATCATCACTGACAGGCGCCATGAACTCCATCGGCAATATGACGACCATGTTAATTTCTACCGATGGATCCCTGTCCTTGCGCTTTGGCCTCCACTGTTTTTCCCTTGAAGGATCTTCATTGTCACACAAGTCATTTCGGCGTTCGCGCTGAACCCTCCTTTTCTAAGTCTTCGTTAGACCCTTAGGGAACCACTGAGGGAGCTGGTTTTCCAGACAGGCTGGTGTTGCCTATCATTGCTTGCATCGGCCCTTCTCCCGACGTTTGGATCTCTGGAGAATATTTCTTCATCAGGCACTCTTGCATGGGCCATCTCCTCCAGCTCCTCTTGATCAACGTGCCTGCCAAGCCTGCTATGGGCACTGAGCTTGCCCCCCAGCTGGTCATGTGCCGATTTCTTCTCTCTGAGTGGCTTAGCATACCTGGGTGCTCGATCATCAAAACAAGGTTTCTTACCTGACCGATCGGCAGCGTAGTACCCATTGCATTCAGGATAGTTATCGGCAGTAGGTAGCTTGATGCCCTCTTCCCAGCAGTGAACGAAGAAAGGACACTTCCAGTGGTCTTTATGCCGAAGCCACTCTTGATGTTCTTCTTCTTTTGCCGATATCGCTCTTCACGTGATTGCCGATAGCCTCGCTTTGGCTGCTTATGCGTGATTATAACACTAGGAGCCCTGTTGGCACTGCTACCTTCATCGGCAACTTTCTTACCCTTCCTGTCATCGGTAAACCTTCTTGCGTCACGCTCAGCTACTTGGTGGTTGGGATCTACCGATGCGTTCTTCCTGGCATCTTCCGATGTCGGCACTCTAGTCTTGCCACTAGCTTCCACCATATTATTTGGAAATGGGTGTTGATCAATCTTCATCGGTTTCTGGACTTTAGAATTTTCAAATTTGATTCGCCTAGATTCAATCTCGGACTGCAGTTGCTGCCTGAATACCTTGCAGTCATTGGTACTATGTGAAGTTGCATTGTGCCACTTGCAGTACCTGATCTTTCTGAGCTCTTCGGCCGATGGAATTACTTGGTTAGGCGCCAACTTGATTCGCCCTTCTTGAAGTAACAAGTCGAACATCCTATCGGCCTTGGTGATGTCAAATGTGAACCTTTCAGTTTCTTTCTGGCCGAACGGACAAGACACAGATTTCTTATCCTTCACCCATTCGGCCGCACCGATGCTCAGCTCTTCATCTGACTCAGAATTTTCTTCTTGCTCGATGAAAGTTACCTTCTTATTCCAAGTCTTCCTGGGCTCAAAGGTTTTAACATCCTAATCGGCAATCCTTTGCACCAGGTGACTTAAGCTTTCAAACTCTTGGGACGTATACTTATCTTTGATATGCGGCAGTAGTCCTTGAAAAGCTAAATCTGCCAGTTGCCGATCATCAAGAGTTAGGCTGTAGCACTTGTTCTTTACGTCGCGCAACCTCTGAACAAAGTTCTCTACCGATTCGTCACTGCGTTGCCTCAACTTGACCAAATCGGTAAGCTTCTTTTCATGTATGCCAGCGAAGAAGCACTTGTGAAACTGCCTCTCTAGATCGGCCCACGTAATCACAGAATTTGGAGGCAATAATATAAACCATGTAAAGCCGATCCAGACAACGATGAAGAGAACAGTCTCACCCTCAGTTCTTCTCTGCTGGCAGCTTCTCCACACTGGATAATGAAGCGGTTGATGTGCTCCATCGTTGACGTGTCATCTTGGCCGGAGAACTTGGTAAAATCAGGCACTTTGTACCGATTTGGGAGAGGAATTAAATCATATGCTGGAGGATACGGTGTCCGATAAGAATATGTATTGACCTTAGGTTTAATGCCGAATTGGTCCTTCATCACTTCGGCGATCTTATCGGTCCAATATGCATCCTGCTCTTGCCGACTCATTGGCTGGTTGTTGACTGGTGGAGCCGGCTGATGCGCCTCTTCACGTCTTGGTAGAAGATGATGCGGAGTAGTCACGGGCGCGGCACCAGTCATCTGGACGTTATGCATCGGCTGACTTACCGATGGATAATTTTGTACACTTAGTGGATTAGGTTGAGTCATCATATTCATCGGTTGCTGTACCGATGGTCCACACTGAGTGTTAGCTGGACTTCTGTACTGATACATTAGTACGCCAGACTATTGAGCTGGCGGCTGACTAGTCCATCCAGGATTATAAATCATCGGCATGTGACTTACCGACGGCTAATAGCTGACTGGCACCTGCTGTTCCTGCACCTTGGAGTAGTCAACAAATTGGCTACCTTGATGTGCCATTGCTTCGGCCTGAGGATTCACTAGCATAGGTTGGCTTCCAGTTGTCATAGTGTGTTGCATCGGCATAGAGTTGGCCGATGGTGGCATCAGAGGTATCTTAGGAATCATTTGGAAATCTTCTGATGGCACTTGTACAGTTGGAGAGGTTGTGGAATAATGCATCGTGGGGATCACCGGCTGTGCTTGTATCGCTGATGCCGCAGAGCCCCTCCAAGCAGAGCTATCTCCCTGCACCAGATTAGAACCAGCAGATGGATTTGAAGGCATACCGTAACCCCACCAGTTGGCAAGTGCTGGATGACTCTGGATGGCAGGTCCCGACATTGCCGACACCACTGGATCTGTATTGAGCTTGGTGATGCTTTCAGGACTCGGCCTTGGCGGTGTAGCCACATCGGCAGACGGATCCACAGGGGTGGAAGACGCCATTAGGGCTGCCGATGGGTTTATAGATGCCGATCCAGGTTGATGATATGCTAGACCAACATATTGAGGTGCATGTCCTTCTTTGAATGATTGCATGACAACATTGTAGATAGTATTGGACAGTATGCTGGAGTGGCTAATTAATGCCTGACTTAAAGCAGAATTAACCATCTCTTGTAACTTACCAGGATTGGCGTCAAACGTGACCTGCCGTGGTAACGGCGGATCTTGCTTTTGGATTGCTTCGCCGCTCCTACTCCGGCTGAAGGACTTCAGATACAATTGCTTGTACTCCTCCATAGCCCGCTCCATAGCCAGCCTCTGATCATCTTTCAGATCGGCCTCGGAGACTTCGATGACGTTCCTCTGGTTAACGTCGGAGTTATCACCCATGATAGATGTAAAATTTGTCCCACTAGCGTGCCAAAAGAGGTGTTGACACAAAAAGCGTTAGGATCTGCGAACACCTCGGGCTTATATCCAAAATTCGATATCCAAGGTGTGCCAGTCGATTTGACTAGTTAATCGACAAGGACGGTAACTAGAGCAAGATCTGAACACGACAACGGTGATACGCCCGGATGTCAGGACTCAGACTTGATCAGGATAACTAGAGTAGAGCTGAACGAGACAACAGCGATGCACCCGGATGTCAAAGCTCAGAGGTACTCCCACGCGGAATTTGCAAAGATTTGACGGAGATCAAGGTGATGCTGCCCGTCGAAAGCTTGAAGAACTCGTAGATAAACTAAAACTAATGCAAAAAGGATAAATTTCAGTAAAAGTAGAATAAGAGTAAATTGATTTGATTTTTATATGATTTTTCTTACACGCAGCCCTTGGGCACATATTTATACTCCCGCATGGAGAGTTGTACAGAGACACGACTCGTACCTTCCCTAAACAAAACTCCTAACTTTAAGGAAATAATAGACTCACGTAGGAGTCGGACCCAAATAATAATATTATTTTTCCTAAACAGACACTTCTATTTTAAAGGAAATAAACGACTCGTGCAAGAGTCAGACTCAAACTACTATAACAATACTGGTATAAAATCACCAGTTTCCTTATGTCCTTCCTTCGATGAAAACTTTCCATCGGCAGATTTCTTCAATCCGCGACTTCCTTCTTTCGCCACTGGCAATCTTCTGCTGACGTCAACCGCCACATCACCCTGTGCCCATCGGCACTCCATGCCCATCGGCATCATCTCCTCATCGGCAATCGGCATCGGCAACATCTCCTCATCGGCAATCAGCGTCGGCAACTTTGCAGTTCTGATGACTTGACTTCACCAACTATCGACAAGAATTATCCAGCTTTCATCGGCAACAAACTTATCCTCTTCACATCTTTTACCTTCATCGGTAATACTGACCTATGACTTCCCAATGTCGATCGAAAGACGACTGCCGATCAATACAAGTTTTAGCTCATTTGACACGTGCTGAAAAACGGTGTCTATAGGGCCCTATAAGTAGTCCAACACCCTCACCCGACATAGTTTTTCCCATCTTCGTGCCGCCTTCGCCTCTGCCTAGCTGTGCAGCGCCGTCTCCAGAGCTCGAACGCAGCCGCCATCGCCATTGACGGTCGTCCAAGCTCATCCACCGCTCCTTGGCCCTTCTCTCTCATCTGAGCAAGGTACGGGTACCCTTGAAGCTTCTCCCGTGCTCGATTGTGCGTTTCGTTGCCTTCGTTGGCTCATCGCCGAATGCAGGGATCTCCGTGCCTCTTCTCGACGTCACCAGGACCCTCTGTCACTCCTCCGGCCGCACGAAGCACCCAGGTGGATTACCCTTTCCCTACTCTCTCTCCCGGGACCATCGGTTTCCCGTATGGTGGTCCGTAGGGCCATATGTGTCATCGCCGGTGAGCTCCCCAGCTTGGCCATGGAGTCCGCCACGCCGGAGGTCCAATCCCTGCCAGCGCACCGTCTATTTCCCTCTCCCTTCTAATTTCAGCCCTCCGATGTGAGATCAACGGCTAGAAATCACCGATACCTCTTCGTTGGCAACTTTGCTAAAGAGACCCTGGGAAGATTCGAGTCTCAACCTGCCATCCTGTGGCGCCTTCCCGCTTTACATTTTCTTCTATGAGAAACGTATTTTCTTTCGGGATTGATTTTATTCGAAAATAAATGGAAACTCAATATTCACAGTTTTGCCACTGAATTTGAAAACCCCATAACTTGCTCATTTTAAATCCATTTTGACCCGTTCAAGTTGCGTTAGATTCGTCATAAAATTCTCTACATGTTAATACCACTGTAAGTTAACTTTGAAACTTTTTAATTTCGTGATTAGATTTAAATAAATATCTTTATATAGGAAAACTTATTTAATTCATAACTTCATCGTTTTAGCTCCGTTTTTTGTGAACGAAACGTCGATGTGATCGTAGCAATATGTAGATTAGTTTTATAAACTTTTCATCTTGTTTTCTTACTGTTGGTGTACTGTTCTAATCATAGCCTTGTTTGCTTCGTGTATGATTGACCGTTGATTGAATGGTGTTGATTGTTGATCGGTATAGACATTGAGCAACCCGTTGAAGAACCGGAGTTTTTCTTTGATCAAGATCAGCAAGACCAGTAAGACTACTTCGAAGAAGGCAAGTATAACATGGGATTATCCTTGTTGTCCTATTCACAATTAATATAATTCATATGCATGATATTCCTTGTTTACCATAGATTGATCCTAGTGATTCGTTATCCTGAATGCCTTGACACCTATGATTTCATCACCACATATGATTAGTATTGCTAGCGCTCAAACCAGATGTACATGATCTTAATTGGTTAATGACTATATGCAATAATGATAAAACTCGCTTTTTAGCAACATTGGATTATAGGAGCTTATCTGTCGACAAAAGCTGGGATATATAGTACAACCACGAGGGCTATATGACTCTGGTTTTAACTCAGTATGGGGGCCTTTTTCTAGCTTGTTCAGTGGTTACCTTTATGGCGCGAAAGGGGTGTGCCGAGATGGGTATAGTGTGGTTCCTAATCTATGGGCATAGCCACGAAGGAGTGTGACCGTAGACAGGTTGGCTCTATATATGCTTGCCATAGAAACCTTGCGGCCCTAGCTTGTTAGACGAACCCTTGAAAGGTTTCATAGTGTACCCTGCCCGCTCACCTCGGCAGTGTTTTGGGAGTTGCAAACCCGGGCAAATGGGCAAACACGACTGGTGGGTAAAGATGTACACCTCTGCTCAGAGTTAAAAACTATCATGATAGCCGTGCTCACGGACACGAGCGGCTCGAAAAACTCACAGAATTATTGGGTTCTTATTTCTATGTGGCTTATGTAAGTATTATTTATTTATTATATCATTGTCATTTACTTTATGATCATGGATATTTGAGCTTATGCAATTACCTTGGCAAACATTGATATTAATATGAATTTGATCTACTTAAGATGCTTACCGCTATGAACCATGCATATCCTTTTGAGCCTCATGAACCCCATGTTATATTTGTTGAGTACGTATGTGCTCACCCTTGCATTCAAACACGACAGATGAAGATTGGATTGATGATTACTGCATTGAGTACTAGTCTTGGAGTCAACCAGTCAACCAGTCCCTGTTTTGGAGCTTCCGCAGAAGTCGTCGTCTTAGTTATACTTTATTTTTTTTACAACTCTGTATTGAATATTTATTCGTAATAAGCACTGTGATGGTACTTTTATGATTTGTCAACTCATGTGTGCGACTATTCCTGGGCTGCACATGAGTCTTTTTATGCACTTGTTTTTGTTTTTAAAAACGGGTGTGACAAATTGGTATCAGAGCATGTGTTGACTGTAGGACGCAAGCCTAGTAGTTCTGGTCTCTATCTAAAGTTTAGATTGTTACAAATATTATTTTCTACAACCTTGCCCTTTGAATTGATTATTTCTCAATTCTTGTCCGATTATCACCTCCTTGATAGTTTCCTTTGAGCTAATATTTCTTATCACCTTGTATATTTTGTTTCTCTTAGTTTTACTAAGTTTCTAGATTCACCTTGTTCAAAATCTTTGTGGCCTTTCTTCACTTATCTCCCCTTTCCTAGGATGTCCACCAATTGAGCAGAAATGTGAATAGTATTGCTAATCGAGTCTTTCGTGTATTGTAAACCCTTTGTGCTTGGATTATTTGTCATTATGTGAATGTGTGATTTGGATCTTTGTATTTCTTGCTGGAACCTTGTGGTTATACCTACAAGTTTCCAAAGTTTTATAATAAATAGTTAATGCCATACATATAGTTGGGTTGGGTTTGTCCTGTCTCTATCCTTGCTGTTTTCTGGAGCAGTCTGCAATGTTTCTGTTATATCTCAAGATCTGATCATGCAAAAATTATGAAATTTTTCTGGGAGCAACTAGACTTACCCATGGTTCATTTCCAACTGGAATCACCCTTACAGCTCTTATACTTTAAGAGATATGCCTGTTTCAAGTTGAGGTTTCTGCGCAGTCTGAAACCTGAAAAACAGAATCTGTTCTTTGCTGTTTTACGCAATTTTAACTTCTGAATCTGGGAATACCGGTTAATACAAAGTTGTATAGAATTTCGAGACATTTCCAGAAAGTCTAGAACCAACTTCATCGGATATCTGTAACTCGAGATATGGTTGTTTTACTGCAGTGTTGTCAAAACATCTTATCCAGAAAATTTTAGATTCACATATATTAGCTACTCTTTGATGCCCCAGTTAATCAATCCTTAAGGGGGGGTAGACTTTCAGATTAGTCCAGTTATTTGACAAGATGTATGATATTCAGAGAATGTGTGTTGATTATAGATCACTCAATGAGGTTACAATCAAGAACAAGTATCCTTTGCCTAGAATTGATGATTTGTTTGATCAGTTGAGAGGTGCTTGTGTGTTCTCAAAGATTGATCTTCGTTATGGTTATCATCAACTGAAGATTCGTGCTAGTGACATTCCAAAGATAGTTTTCACCACAAGCTGTTATGTCATTTGGATTGACCAATGCTCATACACAATTTATGTACATGATGAATAAGGTGTTTATGGAGTACTTGGATAAATTTGTGGTTGTGTTCATTGATAATATATTGGTATTCTCTAAAATTGAGGAAGAACATGATGAACATGTGAGATTGGTATTGCAGAAGCTTAGAGATCACAAGTTGTATGCTAAGCGAAGCAAGTGTAAGTTCTTGTTGAAGGAAGTTTCTTTTCTTGGTCATGTTGTCTCTAATGGAGATATTTCTGTTGATCTAAGCAAGGTAAGGGATGTAGCTGAGTATGTGGCTTTGTGTGATACTTGTCAGAGAGTAAAAGCTGAGCATCAGAGACCTACTGGATTGTTGCAACCTATGAAGATACCTGAATGGAAGTGGGAAGAGTTGGTATGGATTTTATTGTTGGGTTACCTTGTACACAACGAGGTTATGATTCTATATGGCTGATAGTTGATTGTTTGACCAAGGTAGCTCACTTTTGCCAGTCAAGACTAAGTACAATGGTGCTCAGTTAGCAGAATTGTATATGGAATGCATAGTATGTTTGCATGGAGTTCCAAAGAAGACCGTGTCTGATAGAGGTACTCAGTTCACTTCAAACTTTTGGGAAAAGGTACATAGTTCTTTGGGAACCAAGTTGAATTTTAGTACTACATATCATCCTCAAACAGATGGTCAAACTGAAAGAACTAATCAGATATTAGAAAATATGTTGAGAGCTTGTGCATTGCAGTATGGTACTAGTTGGGAACAAAGTTTGCCTTATGCTAAGTTCTCATACAACAACAATTATCAGCAGAGTATCAAGATGGCACCGTTTGAGGCATTGTATGGTCATAAGTGTAGGACACCATTGTTTTGGAATCAGATAGGTGAAACACAAGTGTTTGAGGCTGATGTACTTAGAGATGCTGAGGATTGTGTGAGAGTGATCCGAGAAAGCTTGAGAATAGCACAGTCGAGACAGGAGAGTTATGCTGATAATAGAAGAAGAGACCTGTCTTTTAATATTGATGATTATGTCTATCTGAAAGTATCACCAATGAGAAGTGTGAAAAGGTTTAACATGAAAGGTAAGCTAGCACCAAGGTATGTTGGACCGTTTAAAGTTTTATCCAAACATGGTGAAGTTGCTTATCAGTTAGAACTGTCTGAGAATTTATCTGGAGTTCATGATGTGTTTCATATGTCTCAACTTAAGAAGTGTTGCGAGTACCAGAAGAGCAAATACCTCTAGATGATCTTAATGTTACCGAGGATTTGACTTATGAATAATATCCGGTCAAGATTCTTGAAACAACTGAAAAAGTAACCAGGAGCAGAGTCATTAAGATGTGTAAAGTTCAGTGAAACCGGTATTCAGAGGTAGAAGCAACATGGAAAAGAGAAGATGATATGAGAAAATCATACCCGCAGTTGTTTGAGTAAGCCAGTTAATCTCGAGGATGATATTCTTTTAAGGGGGGTAGATTTGTAACACCCCAAAATTTGCATACTTTGAAATAGGATTAAAAAGTTTCCTTATACAATTATTGTTATGCATTTAATCTAGTGAAAATAAATAATGGTTTGGTGAAAGTAAATAAAACATCATGTAGAAACCTGTTGATCATTCATGCTGGAGCATTTGTTGATTTTGTGCTGAGTGGTTTTGAAAAGTATTCAAATCTGTTTTTCATAATGCATTTGAAAATTTATTCGAAAATCAGCTCTGGAAAAATTGCAAAAGCTTTTTTTTTCTCTCCCTCACTCCTTCCCTCCTTTTGGCCCGCTGAACTTCTCCCCGCAGGCCTTCCTTTCTTTTTCGGCCGAAGCAGGCCAGTGGTCGTTTCCCTTCTCGGCCTAGCTCCCGGCCGCAAGGCCCAACCCGTGGCCCAACGCATGTGCGCAGGGACTCCCCTCCTTCCCCGTTCCAGCTCCTTACTAGGCCCAGTGCCTCCCTCTGCACTCGGCCCGTTCAACCGATGCAGGAGCGCGGCCCATCTCTCTCGGGCCCAGCAGAGCGCGAGCAGGAGCGCCCCCTCCCCTTTGCTCTTTGTGCCACTGACTTCGCGGGACCACGCGTCAGCGTCTTCCCCCTCTGCCATTCCTGTATCCGTGTAGAACACGATGTAGAGCAAAGGAAACCGCAACCGAATCCCTCAATCATCGAGATTGCTTGCCTAATCGGTTTGGGGCCCTATAAGCAGTCCAGCACCCTCCCCCGACCCAGTTTTTCCCATCTGCGTGCCGCCTTCGCCTCTCCCTAGCTGTGCAGTGCCGTCTTCAGAGCTCGAATGCAGCCGCCATCGCCATTGACGGTCGTCCAAGCTCATCCACCGCTCCTTGGCCCTTCTCTCTCATCTGATCAAGGTACGGGTACCCTTGAAGCTTCTCCCGTGCTCGATTGTGCGTTTCGTTGCCCTCGTTGGCTCGTCGCCGAATGCAGGGATCTCCGTGCCACTTCCCAACGTCGCCAGGACCCTCTGTCACTCCTCCGGCCGCGTGAAGCACCTAGGTGGATTCCCCTTTCCCTCCTCTCTCTCCCGGGACCATCGGTTTCCCGTATGGTGGTCCATAGGGCCGTATGTGTCATCGTCGGCGAGCTCCCCAGCTTGGCCATGGAGTCCGCCGCGCCGGAGGTCCAGTCCCCGCCAGCGCACCATCTGTTTCCCTCTCGCTTCTAATTTCAGCCCTCCGATCTGAGATCAACGGCTAGAAATTACCGATACCTCTTTGTTGGCAACTTTGCTAAAGAGACCCTGGGAAGATTCGAGTCTCAACCCGCCGTCCTGTGGCGCCTTCCCGCTTTACGTTTTCTTTTCTGAGAAACGTATTTTCTTTCGGGATTGATTTTATTCGAAAATAAATGGAAAATCAATATTCATAGTTTTGCCACTGAATTTGTAGGAGCTTATCTGTCGGCAAAAGCTGGGTTATACAGTACAACCATGAGGGCTATATGGCTCTGGCTTTAACTCAGTATGGAGGCCTTTTCTAGCTTGTTCAGTGGTTACCTTTATGGCGCGAAAGGGGTGTGCCGAGACGGGTATAGTGTGGTTCCTAATCTATGGGCATAGCCGCGAAGGAGTGTGACCGTAGACAGGTTGGCTCTATATCTGCTTGCCATGGAAACCTTGCGGCCCTAGCTTGTTAGACAAACCCTTGAAAGGTTTCATAGTGTACCCTGCCCGCTCACCTCGGCAATGTTTTGGGAGTTGCAAACCCGGGCAAATGGCAAAACACGACTCGTGGGTAAAGATGTACACCTCTGATTAGAGTTAAAAACTATCATGATAGCCATGCTCACGGACACGAGCGGCTCGGAAAACTCATAGAATTATTGGGTTCTTATTTCTATGTAGCTTATGCAAGTATTATTTATTTATTGTATCATTGTCATTTGCTTTATGATCATGGATATTTGAGCTTATGCAATTACCTTGGCAAACATTGATATTAATATGAATTTGATCTACTTAAGATGCTTACTGCTATGAACCATGCATATCCTTTTGAGCCTCATGAACCCCATGTTATATTTGTTGAGTACGTATGTTCTCACCCTTGCATTCAAACACCACAGATGAAGATTGGATTGATGATTACCGCATTGAGTACTAGTCTTGGAGTCAACCAGTCCCTGTTTTGGAGCTTCTGTAGAAGTCGTCGTCTTAGTTATACTTTATTTGTTTACAACTCTGTATTGAATATTTATTCGTAATAAGCACTGTGATGGTACTTTTATGATTTGTCAACTCATGTGTGCGACTATTCCTGGGCTGCACATGAGCCTTTTATGCACTTGTTTTTGTTTTTAAAAACGGGTGTGACACGGACAGTCTGCCATTGATTTTCTGCGAGCAACAGAGTTTCTGTTTTTCCTTCTGCTCTTTTTCTTCTCACCCGCGGACAGTCTGAGGTGCAAGGGCGGACAGTCTGCGACCAGTCCAGAAATTGTTCCAGAACAGTGTGTTTTAGGACATTTGGCCAGCGGATAGTCCGAGAGTTTTGGCGGATAGTCCGCAGTTGTTTTCTTCACTGCAGCGGACAGTCCGAGCCTAGGGTCCGGATAGTCCGGGAATCCCCAGGAAGCTTGTTTTGTCTTGATTCTTCCATGGCTTGTTCGTCGAGGTTTTTTGACCGCTCCACTGCACCTTTAGGACAACTTCTAAGGTGTCCACCTACTCGTTAGGTTGTGTGCGAGTCGAAGTTCTCGAAGTTGCATTTTAGGTGTGATTTTGGGACAAGGGTCAAGTAATAGAAGTTTCCGAAGGGAATTTTTACTTGGCTCCCATTCACGCCCCCCACAGGTCGCCGTTCTCGGTCCTTCAATCCAGCTCTTCTCCTTCGTGGAGCGGTGGTGTGCTATCCCTCCTTGGAGGACAGCCAAGGATGTGTCGACTGGGACAGTCATAGCAGTTCGCCTACATGACACCAGGAGTTGGCCCATCCTTGGTTGTTGGTTTATGGCGATGTCGCCGTCGGCGAGATGGGCGGGCTCGGAGCCGCTTGCCGGCGGTGACCTTGATCATGGAGCAGTTGGGGCGACTTAGCTATAAAGTGCCCGACCAACTCCGGGGGAAGGAGCAACGTCGTCACGACCCGGGGTGATGAGGACATCCCAGCCATGCACGCTAGCTCAAGACCAAAGGATACAAATCAAGGTCCAATTACGCGAAACCGTGCAAAGCTACTCCAAAAAGAGGTGAATTCACTCCTAGCTGAAATTAACATTAATAATTCTGAGAATGTTATACTACCTAAGTGTTCTACTTTTATTGTACTTAGGCATACACATCAAGAGGAGAATGTTACTCCACATGAAGAAAAGATACAAACCAAAAATGGACCAGTTCTCTGAGGAAGAATCGGTCATGTCCAAAATGGACCAGTTCAGTCAAAAACGGACCAGTTAAAGAAATGTTCATATCTCTCAGCTCCGAGAAGCTTTTGAGGTTCTTGAAGACATTTTGGAAACATCTTCAAGTCTACTTTCCAATGCAACAAACCTAACCCCTTTTGGACGTGTCAATCTTGAGATATACACGTTTTAGTCAAGACTGCTCAGAAGGCCAACAGTTTCACAGGACAGAATGCTGGTTCAAATTCTCCTGTAAAACTGTACCATTCTACAATGTTTCGTGATGCACGGTATAGATGGATGGAAATCTTATTAAGTCTACTTTCACACCCAACAAACAGTTCGTCAATTGGACTTCCCAATAAGGAGTTATGATCAGTTTAGTGGAAACTGCTCTGAAGGCCAAGAGTCACGCGAGACCATTTCGGGAAGCTATCTCGTGGTGACCTTTCACATAGCTCGTATTCAGAAACTCCTTTTCGTTTCCACACCTATCTAGGAGGGTTGTTCCTAGTATAAATATCCCCTGCATCTAAGTTGTAGGCAACTTTTGATAATTTGATAAACAATACCCCATTGCAGCCGAGCGGTCGAGTGCTTACTCAAACCTTTGTTCTTCCTTGTTCTTCTTGGACATGTGAAGTGATTCCTCTGGAATCCCCTACTTCGTGCTCTATGGCTCCCGTTCGGCTGCACCGTATTGTGTGGATTAGTTCTGGATTGTGGTTATGCGATCGTTCAGAAATCGAGTCGAAGTCTTTGTGGTTTCGGTGCCTCTCTCCCCGTCGCTTGGTCGCATCCAACCTTGGTCAGGTATAAAGCTAGTTATCCCTCACTGTTCGCAGCAAGTTATCTCTTGAATTCATGACCTACTGTCGTGAAGATCGGGCCAATCCCTTACCGATCCATATCGGGTCTTGTCACGGGGTCTCTTGAAGACGAGGCAGCCGCTGTTCTCCCACAGCTGCGGCATGCCTAGTCAGATTTGTCAGCGGGCCGTGACGGCGTCATCCGGCGTGATCTTGAATACCAGGCAGATGCTCCCCGGGCCTCGCGGCTGGGTTGCCTGACCTAGATATTTGGTGTGTCGGGCGGCGGTGCCCTTAGTGCGGGTGTCGCTGCTGCGTCTCTGCCTTTCGACCCTTTCGGCCTAGGAGCTCCCTTTAGTCCACCTTGTAAATGTTTTTGTGTTCTTGATGTTCGATAACTGGGCCTAGCCCCCGCGGTTCTTCGAGAGCTTGTAACCCCTGCAAGGATTAGCTAATAATATATGTATATGAAAATGAAATGTGTTCGTTGTGTGTTCACCTGTATGGACCTCTGACGAATGAGGCTCGGCTCGTGGTGCGGTGACAGCCCCCGAGTCCTTACTCGACGTAAAGAAATTGTCTCGGATCTGCACCGTCTTTTTATACGTTCCCTCGCATCTCTCCGCGAGAAGGGGGAATATGAGCCAAACCATGCTATCCTCGAAGCGGACGAACCATGGAGGCTCGTCGAGTTAATATCGGGCAAATCTGAGTGGGGTGCTGGTTCCCATTCGCTAGGGTTCCTGCTAGTGACCCATGTCGTGGCTCACCCCAAATCGGTTTCATATAGTAGCCGGGTCCGTTCGTTGGGTCCCGGGGGCTCGTTGCCTTCCTTCGGCGGAATACCATGAACCAATAATCCGTAAAGAACGGACTCAAATACGAAACCTGAGAATGACCTTAGCATCCGGTTGCCAGGCTTGTGACCGCTAGCGTGTCCATTCCCTATTCGCCCCTCATTCTGTCGTCCTGAGTCGGTCGTTTCGAACCCCACTGGGCCGGCCTCCGTATCTCTAGACCGTACTAGGCCGTCGGGGCATCTATAGCCCGTATCCCTTTATCTTACCTGGGCCCATGGGCCATTACCTCCGGTTGCGCCACGTGTGCGTGTCTCCGACCTTTGCGTGTGTTGGCCGAGCTCGGATGAGTCAGTGGTCCTTCCGAGGTGCGCTTTCGCTCGGAGAGCGTGCGCCTTGGATGGGGACGCGTAGCAGAAGATCCATGTGCGCGGCATGGTGGGCCCAAGATGGATCTTGTAATGATGATAGATACGGTATACGGAGCGAAGCGAGGAAAAGGGCGGGTGGTGTCAGTTACCTACCATCATGCGCACGACTCCCGGTATTCCTCTGATCAGTGGAATCAACGCAACCGAGAGGCCACATTTAATGCAACTGAGGGCGTGGGCGCATGGTGTGAAGAGCCGGTGGTGGCGTCGCTCCGCCTTCCGGGTTCCTATAAGTACCCGCGCGCCGCGTCATCCCAGGGAGCTCGCACTGTTGGCCTTCTTTGTCTCCTCGTCTTGCTACCGTCGTCTTCCTTTGAATCTATGGTTTGTGCCGCCGCGTCTCCACCTTAGCCACTCCCCTTGCCGCGCAGCGAGCCATCCCTCAGGCGCATTCCACATGGCTGGAGAACACCTAGAGAGGAGATGGGCCCGATGCACGCTCGAGTATGGGCGTGCGCTCGAGACGGTGGACGCGGGGCTGCTGCGCCGCGAGCTCTCCGCCGACGGTCATCTTGAGTGGATCGTCCCCACCGGCGTCGACGTGTCGGACCTGCCGACGGGGTATGTGGACTCCTTCCTGCCATTCCATGACCGCGGGTTCGGAATGTCGTCGTCTCGCTTCTTCCGCGGGATTCTCCACCATTACGGGATTCAGCTATCCCATCTCCATCCTTCACCTCGCGGCTTTCGCGGCCATGTCGGAGGGGATGTTGGCGACGGAGCTGTTGACACAAAAAGCGTCGGATCTGCGAATACCTCGGGCTTATACCCGAATTCGATATCCAAGGTGTGCCAGTCGATTTGACCAGGTAATCGACAAGGACGATAACTAGAATAACGATGAACGAGACGACGACGATGCGCCCAGACGTCAAGGCTCAGATTGCTCAAAAAGCGGAACTCGCAACGTAGACGGAGATCTTGTAGATGTAGCCGTCGAGATCGTGAGAAACTGGTGAATAAACTAGAACTAGTGCGATAAAAGTAGATGCTGGAAAAGTAGATAAAAGTAATAGATTTGTATTTTATTGATTGTCCTTTTCACGCAAGCCCTAGGTACATATTTATACTCCGGTAGAAGGAGTTGTACACAGACACGACTCATACCTAAACAAAACTCCTATTTTTAAGGAAATAAACGACTTGTGCAAGAGTCAGACTCAAACTAAAAAACAAATACTAGTATATAATCACTAGTTTCCATATCCGTTTTCGTTACGATGACACCTTCCATCGGCGGATTTCATTCAATCTGCAACCTTCCTTTAACGCCATCGGCAACCTCCGCTGTCATCAGTCATACCATTCTGCATTCACCAGCATGCTTCCCTATCGGCAACATCTTCATCGGCAACTGTCCAATCGGCACGCAACTTTCTTCTCTTTCTCCCTTGACGCTTCTTCAATCAACCGACAACATCTTGATGTCGATGAGGAACAACGATTACCCCTTTGCCTATAAATGCCCTTGGTTTAATACTGACCCGTACAAAAACGGTGTCAACACATGCCTCCAATTTCGGAGTATAAAATATCTTATGCACCGAAATTTGCTCTATTGTAATTTTGCCTCCAAAATATCCATGTTGTCATTTCGATTTCCGCGCGTTATCACTGCAAATTACCAACAACTCCTGCGACTGAAGCGCCAACAATTGCAACTCCTCGATAACCATGCAAATTCATCGCGATATCCTTCCATATCTCTTCTCAGTCAAAAAGAAAACTCAAAAATGCCCATTGACCTAGGCCTATAAAGATTATCGTCCGTTCTCCTTTTCACCCTGAGCTCACATTTTCATCTTCATTCCAACGTCATCTCCGAAGAGCACTTCGGCAACCACTCCAATGGTGGCTTCTTCTCTCATTAGGAGGCGCGACCCTTTGCAAGAACTTCTGCTTCAATGGCGATCAACTTCACTGCTCCTGCGGTAATTTCTCTTCGCTGGATATACTGCACTTTCATCCTTCCGCACTTTTATTTCTTGATTTCTTTTCCTCTCCTTTCTTTTACTTCTTGAATCTAGGAAATGCGCAACAGAATAGTGATCCCCACTGATCAAGCACACCTCTGTTGTTTGGGTCCAATGGGGAATGCCGATCCAAACAATCTCATCAACGCGGAAACCAACTCTATCCCTTTTAGATCCGAACACTTCGATCTAGGGTTATGGTCGGACACTTTTCGTTCCTGGCCCAAACCTACCAAAGGGTGGAAGAACTGGTATCTCAGGATAGCTAGGTCACAATAACTCTATTGGTCAGAGCGCAACATCGACCAATGCATCAGACTGTCCATTGCCGATATGGCCAAGAATGAAAATATGATGATTGCTGCTTCGTATTTCTGGTCTGATACAATGAACACATTCCTATTCAGACATGGACCAGCCACCCCCACACTTGCCGATGTACACATGCTTACTGGCCTCGATGTCTCTTCTGCCGATCCTGCCACCCTTTTCCGCAGGAAGTCTGAACGTCGGATAAGCGCACGCAATATCGGTGGTTGGACCGGATATATCCAAGAGTATCAGCCGATGGCGGATTTCCCCTTGGTCGATACCTCCTCGGTTCAGTTTATCGCCTCCTACACCAGGTATTGAGAAAATTACTGCTAGGCGAGCCTATCGATAACCTTGGAGGCCCTTCGTAGTTTATCAACCTATGGTTGAACGCCCACATGCATAAATGTCTTCAATTTGATCTGTTCAGCCAGCAGTTCCCAAGAGATATATCTGAAGACTATATCTTTGATGATGATGAATTGGCAACCCGTTACCCACTCGATTTTTGGGAAGCCATGATAGTGCTACCAGGAACCGATGCCAACGAAGATCAATTCGGCATGTTCTTCTAGAGGCTCTACTGCGGAATTCTAGCTGCAGAACGAGTCTGGTGGCCTTATGTTGATGAAGATAACCAATTTCCACTCTCCTTCAACCTTACCGATGGGAATATACCACAAAACGAAGGAATCATGAAGGCTACCCTCGTTCCTCGAGCTATTCCAGTTAACATCTTTGGGACCGGGAAGAACTCTTATCCATCATATGAGTTCTATTATCCATCGACAGCAGCAAGACAACAAGCATTTGGTCAATTGCCGATCAAACTCAGATATGTCAACGTGATAAAACCAAGAGAGGTCATCTCTAGTGCTATGGATTGGAATAAAATTGTCACCCTCTCTCCTCATGCCAATGTAGCCAACGTCGATTTATCCTCTTGGGCGCCAACATCCTTCATCACTGAGTCGTACAAATCCTGGTGGCAAGAGTGGAAGGATCGACTATTCGTTGCATCATCACACTACTATCGACACCTGATTGACGTCGATCACATTATACCTGATGATGCGGTAAGTTTATTTCCGATACTACTTTTCGTTAACTTTTCAAATGCATCGGCAATTAACTCTCTGTCAACAGGTTAACGATCCGATCCCCAAGAAGAGCAAGAGCGGCAAACATTTTAACCTACGACCGATGAACCCTACATCGATAATCGGTAGCAAGGCTCCTTCATTGGCCGCTCTCCAGCATCACAAGGCAGTTCCTAAGGTCACCATCAAGTCTAAACCATTGCCAACTGATGACGCTGCCACTGCTGCCGCTGCCTTGGCGCAAGCTTTCATGGTAACAAATCTTCATTTATCTATGCCAATTATAACAATATTTTTAATCAACAATTTTTATTCAATCTGTACCAAATTTTCCTCTGTAGCAGACAAGTTCGTCAACGGCCGTTCCAAACGTGCAAATTTCTATGGCTGAACCTGCCGATGCCCCCAAGTGCAACAGCCAAAACGCCGACGCTCATCAAGTGCTGCTCCCAAACCGAAACGCCCAAAGCCATCAGCTCCAAGCACATCACCAGTTGCATCTCCTCAAGCTCCTACCGATACACCAACACTGGAGCCAGCATCGGCACCTATCCCTGACCAATCAACAGCCGAAACCCCTAACCAAGAAAAAGCACCATCGCCGCAGGGGTTGGCCGCAACAACAGAAACAACACCGGCATCAGCATCAGTACCAGCACCAACTATCCCTTCCGCTGAGGTAAGTCCATCGGCAACATTTGTCGATCGAGACATAGTTACGCCGACTACTCTGCCAAGTCCAAGGTGAGAGACCACTCTCAAACAGGTAAATCAAACATTTATTATAAACTTGCAAGACACAAGCTTGCAGCCAACAAATCTTAATCCTTCCTTTTCAGGCTCAAGATTCTCCCAATAGTTTATTCTCCTTCGCCATCAACCTTCCAGATGAAGACGAAGAAGACGAAAGCTCCACTCCAGCCTCAAATATCATATCGGCAGAAGTAAAGTCCAAACTCAAAGCCATACTACTCTTATTGCAGCAAAACACCTCCCAACTAGTTCAAGACTCTAATGCAGTAAGAATAGCTTTCAAAGATATTCAGAATCAACTGCCTGTCGATATCCAAGAAGCGCTTTTCCAAGCGGCGTACCTTGAGAGTCGACAACTCCAATATAAAAAATCTTCACGTCGCATTGCCGATAGAACCGCCCAAACAGAACTTGAAGAAGAAATGCTTAAATTCAAGAGAACCGCCGAAGAAAAGCACAAAGACATCATCCGTTTGGTAGCTTCTAGTATTGAGCTTGAACAAGAAATCGTTCGTCTATCGGCACGAAAAGAGGAGTTGCTAGCGGATCTAAAGAAAGTTGACGAAGCTTTAAGTACGACCAATCAAAAGAAGGTTCAACTCCCTGCCGCCACCCCATACAACAAGAGAGAGATGCCAATGCTCGTGAAGCTCTTATGCTGAAGAGGAAGATCAAGCCAGTTGAGGGCTCTGCCGATGAGGATGCCAAGGAGATAGAGGAAGCAGATCAAATTCTCCTTCGTGCGATTTCATCTATTCAGTCTCTGCTGTAATTTGTTGTATGCGAACCTGATGACCGATTCCTCCTGTAATATAACGTTAACACCCTTTTTACCGATGTTTTGCATAATGACTCTATCATCGGTATTTATATCTGTATTACTCTATGCATCTATCCAGATACTAGGATAATATTTCTTTAAATATTTGCCATTGATTGCTCTGAAAAATGCAACTCCTTCGAGGGTTTCCAAAATATAAGCGTTGCCAGGAATAGATTGATTTATCCGAAAAGGACCTTCCCAATTAGGAGACCACTTTCCAAACTTTGAACTCTTAGTTCCAATCGGTAAAATCAATTTCCACACCAAATCACCATCGGCAAATTCTTTTACCTTCACCTTCTTGTTATACCATCTGGCAACTCTTTTCTTGTTTTCCTCGATACTGATTAGAGCTCTTAACCGATGACCCACTAGATCTTCTAACTCATCCTTCATAAGGATATCATACTCATCGGCTGCTAATTGGTCTTGGGCAAACAATCGTCTAGAACCAGTTTTAATTTCTTAAGGTAGAACAGCATCGTGTCCGTACACCAACTGATACGGCGAAACCTTAGTAGCACCATGACATTCCATCCGATATGCCCACAAAGCTTCATTTAATACCGTATGCCACCTCCTAGGGTTCTCTTCAATCTTGCATTTGATAAGCTTGATTATTCCCTTATTAGTTGCCTCAGCCTGACCATTAGCTTGAGCATAATAAGGAGAAGAATTCAACACCTTGAACCCCATACCGGTAGCAAATTCATCAAACTCCCCCGACGTAAACATGGTCCCTTGATCAGTTGTAATAGTCTGAGGAATCCCAAATCGGTAAACAATATGCTCTTTCATAAAATCTATCATGTTTGTCAATGTCACATTCTTCAAAGGAATGGCTTCAACCCACTTCGTGAAATAATCAGTAGCAACAAGTATAAACTTATCCCGCTTACTCGATGGTGGGTAAATTTGGCCGATGAGATCAATGGCCAAGGCTTGATTATAGGATTCATTGCCGACGCAGGTGCCCTCTGAACATTACCGAATTTCTGACAATCTTGACACCCTTTGAAGTACTCAAAACAATCCTCAAGAATTGTCGGCCAATAATATCCATTCTGCCTAATCATCCACTTCATCTTGAATGCCGATTGGTGCGCTCCACATACTCCTTCATGGATTTCACGCATCAAGACCTTTGATTCCTCTCCATTAAGGCATATGAGCAAAACTCCATCAATTGTATGATAATACAACTTATCATCAAGGGGCACATACTTGGTAGCCTGAAACCTCAACCGTCTTTCAACTTTTCTAGACGGATCTCTTAAGTAATCGGCAATCTCTTTTCTCCAGTCATCGACAATCATTACCGATGTCATTATTTCTTGAATCGGTTGTCAGCTTCAGCAATGGGCTAAAATATTTAATCTTCCCAGACAAATTAGATATAAATCTTCTAATAAAATTAATCTTGCCGATCAAAGATTGCAACTCAGTCTTGTTTGTAGGAGCAACTATTTTGTTAATTGCATCAATAGACTTTCTACCGATTTCTATACCCCTTTGATGCACCATGAACCCTAGGAATTGTCCTGCCGATACACCAAACGCGCACTTATTTGGATTCATCTTCAACCCATGCTCCCTTGTACACTCTAGAATCTTCCGCAGATCGGCAAGATGCTTCTCAAAGTCTCCAGACTTAACCACCACATCGTCAATATAGATTTCGACCAATGTGCCGATGTACTTATGAAAAATAAAATTCATTGCTCTTTGATAAGTAGCACCGGCGTTCTTCAACCCAAAAGTCATTACGACTCATTCAAACAAACCGACGTGACCTGGACACCTAAAAGCAGTTTTGGATATATCTTCTTCAGCCATGAATATTTGATTATATCCAGCATTACCATCCATAAAACTGATAATTTTATGTCCAGCAGAAGCATCAACTAGTAGATCGACAACGGGCATTGGATAGCCGTCCATCGGCGTGGCTTTATTGAGATTCCTGAAATCAATACAAACACGAAGTTTTCCATTATTCTTATATACAGGAACCACATTAGAAATCCATTCGGCATATCGGCATTGCCGAATAAATCCAGCTTCGATTAACTTTGTAATCTCAGCTTTAATATCGGGTAACACAGTAGGATTGCATCGGCGTGCTGGTTGCCGATGTGGTTGAAATCCCAACTTAATAGGTAACCGATGTTCAACTATCGATCGATCTAGACCAGGCATCTCGGTATAATCCCAAGCAAAACAATCTTTATATTCTTTTAATAAATCACTCAATTGTTGCTTACATTGGGAATCTAACTTAGCACTAATAAAAGTTGGCCTAGGCTTGCTACCGTCACCGATGTCTATTTCTAGCAAATCATCGGCTGATGTGAACCCCTGTCCAAGCTTTCCATCATCGGTGAACTGATCCATTAAACCTATTCTTCAGAACCGACTGCTTGGATCGGTATAATCCGGTAATCGGCCACCTTGAGGAATTTTGTATCCCAAGCTTCACCAGATATGCACTTGGTATGTTCATAGGTTTCCGATTCTGCCGATGCAACTATTGACGGGGCTTCACTTCAGATGACCTCAATCTTGTCCCCGACCCATTGTACGAGGCTTTGGTGCATTGTGGAAGGTACACAGCAATTAGCATGGATCCAATCTCTCCCCAAGAGAAAGTTGTAGGAGCCTTTATCACTAATCACGAAAAACGTCGTCGGCAAAGTTTTGCTGCCGATGGTCAATTCGACACATGCTGCCCCCATAGCTGGTGGCACATTGTCTTCAAAATCCTTTAGCTTCATGTCTGTTTTGACTAAGTATTGATCACCTTTTCCAAGCTTTCTGAATATGATATACGGCATTATATTGATTGACGCTCCACCATCTACCAACATCCTTGATACTGGCTGCCCATCAACTTTGTCTTTGACAAACAACGCTTTCAAATGCTGCCTTTCATCATCGGCAGGCTTTTCAAAGACAACCGCCATCGGGTCCAAAACTAGCTGAGCCATCTCAGCGGCCTCTTCCTCAGCCTCAGCAGGTGCCATAAATTCCATCTGCAATATAACAACCATGTTGACTTCTGTCGATGGACTCCTCTCCTGGTGTTTTGGCCTCCACTCTTAAACTGGAGATTCTCCCTTTGAAGGGTTTTCACCACAATACAGATCATTCTGGCGTTCGCGCTGGATCCTCCTTCTCTGAGTCTTCGTTAGGCCTTTGGACACCATTGAGGAAGCTTAGTCTTCCAAATAGGCTGGTACTGTCTCTCACCGTGTCGGCTTGCATCACTCCTTATGTTTGGATCTCTAGAGAATATCTCTTCATTGGGCACCCTTGCATCAGCCATCTCTTCAAGCTTTTCTTGACGAACACGCTTGCCGAGCCTGTCATGTACGTTGAGCTTGTCCCCAAGCCGATCATGCACCGACTCCTTTCTGATCGGCCTATCATAGCTGGCTCCTCGATCATCCGAACATGATCTCTTTCCCGACCGATCGGAAGGATAATACCTGTTGCATTCGGGGCAATTATCAGCAGTGGGTAGCTTGATGCCTTCTTCCCAACAATGAACGAAGAAAGGACAATTCCAATGATTTTTATGCCGACGCCACTCCCGGCTCCTTTCTTCTTCCTGCTGCCGATATTGCTCTTCTTGAGAGCGCCGATATTCCTGTCGTGGTTGTCTGTGCGTGACTACAACGCCATGTCCACGAGGTCTCTCGACGTTGTTACCTCCGTCAGCAACTTTTTTGCCTTTCTTATCATCGGCACACCTTTTCCCCTTCACATCATGCACAGCTATTTGATGTTTAGGATCTACCAATGCATTCTTCTTGGAGGCTTCCGATGTCAGTACTTTAACCTTCTCACTGGCTTCCACCATATTTCTTGGAAACAAGTGCTGGTCGATCTTCATCGGCTTCTGGGTTTTAGAATTTTCAAATTTAATTCGTCCAGCCCCAATTTCTAACTGCAATTGCTGCCTAAAGACTTTGCAATCATTGGTAGTGTGTGAGGTTGCGTCATGCCACTTACAATACCTCATCCTTCTAAGCTCTTCAGCCGATGGAATCACTTGATTAGGCGCCAGCTTAATTCGCCCTTCCTGAAGCAACAGATCAAATATCCTATCGGCTTAGGCAGTATCAAAAGTGAATCTTTCAGCCTCCTTCTGACCAAACGGACAGGATATCGGCTTCTTATCTTTCACCCATTCAGCAACGCCGATATCTATTCCTTCATCTGACTCAGACTCTTCTTCCTCTTCGATGAAGGACACCTTCTTATTCCAAGTATTTCTAGGTTCGAAGGCTTTGATTTCTTGATCGGCAACTCTCTGTATGAGATGGCTCAGACTCTCGAACTCTTGAGATGTGTACTTGTCCTTGATGTGTGGCAGTAGTCCCTAGAAGGCCAAATCTGCCAATTGCCGATCATCCAACACTAAACTGTAGCATTTATTCTTCACATCCCGAAGCCTTTGGACGAAGATTTCTACCGATTCATCATTGCACTATTTCAGCTTGACCACAGTAATTCTCTTCTCATGAACGCCAGAGAAGAAGCACTTATGAAATTGCTTTTCCAGATCGGCCCAAGTAATCACAGAATTTGGAGGAAGCGAGATGAGCCATGTAAATGCCCATCTAGATAAAGACGATGAAAACAATCTTACCCTCAGCTCATCTTTGCTAGCTGCCTCTCCACATTGAATAATGAAGCGATTGATGTGCTCCATCGTTGACGTATCATCTTGACCAGAAAACTTGGTGAAATACGGCACCTTGTACCGATTCGGGAGAGGAATCAAATCATACGCCTGAGGGTACGGCGTCCGATAAGAGTATGTATTAACTTTAGGCTTGATACCGAACTGTACTTTGATCACCTCAGCAATTTTGTCGGCCCAGTATGCATCCTGATCCTGCCGATAGATCGGCTGGACATTAACCGGCTGGATTGGTGGATACGCCCTGTCTTGCCTTGGCGGCAAATAAGCTGATCCGATTGGCACCGGCACAGCACCACCTTGCTAAATATTATGCACCGGCTGATTTGCCGATGTATAACCTTGGGCACCCACTGGGGTATACTGCGGTATGATATTCATCGGTCGACACACCGATGTTTCATTTTGAGTGTTCGCCGAGTAATGGTACTGTTGCGCTCCCGCTACTGGATGTCCAGGTTGCACCACCTGCTATTGAATTGGACTAGTCCACACAGGATTATAAGTCATCGGCATATGATTTGCCAATAATTGATAGTTACCTGGCGCCTGTTGCTCCTGCACCCTGGAATAATCAACAAATTGGCTTCCTTGGTGCACTGATACCCCAGTTTGAGGATTCGCCATCATCATGGGATGGTTTACCACTGTCAAATCTTGTTGCATCGGCAAAGAACCTACCGATGGTTGTCCATAAGGCACTTTGGGTATCGCCATCTGAAGATTCCCTGGCGGCAACTGCACATTTGGAGAAGACGCAACATAATGTACTATTGGGCTCATCGGCTGTGCCGATACTACCGATTCAATAGAGGCCTTTCCTGCTGCACTATTGCCTTGGATCAACTTAGCATCGGCAGATGAATCCGGAGGCATACCGTATCCCCACCAGTTAGCGGGAGTTGGCTGACTCTAGATTATATGTCCTGACATTGCCGATGCCACCAGATCGGTGTTCAACCGAACGACGCTTGCAGGGCTCGATGATGGTGTAGCTTCATCGGTAGACGGATTTGCAGGTTGGAGCGCTGGAGCCGCCGATGAAGTCATGGCAGATGCCGATCCAGGTTGATGATACGCTGGACCAACATACCTAGGTGGTTGTCCTCTTTGAAAGATTGCATGACAGCATTGTACACAGTATTGGACAACACATTGGCGTGGCTAATCAACGCCTGATTTAACGTAGAATTAACCATATCTTGCAACTTACCAGGATTGGCATCGAAAGTGACTTGCCGAGGCAATGGCGGATCTAGCTTCTGGACTGTGTCGCCACTCCTATTTAGGCTGAAGGATTTCAGATATAGCTGCTTGTACTCCTCCATAGCCTGCTCCATAACTTGCTTCTGATCATCCTTCAGATCTGCTTCGGAGACTTCAATGACGTTCCTTGGATGGACGTCAGTAGAATCACCCATGATTGTGATCAAGAGATGTATCTAGGATCCCACCGGGTATGCCAAAAGAGGTGTTGACACAAAAAATGTCGGATCTGCGAACACCTCGGGCTTATACCCGAATTCGATATCCAAGGTGTGCCAGTCGATTTGACCAGATAATCGATAAGGATGATAACTAGAACAACGATGAACGAGACGATGACGATGCGCCCGGACGTCAAGGCTCAGATTGCTCAAAAAGCAGAACTCGCAACGTAGATGGAGATCTTGTAGATGCAACCCATCGAGATCGTGTGAACTCGTGAATAAACTAGAACTAGTGCGATAAAAGTAGATGCTGGAAAAATAGATAAAAGTAATAGATTTGTATTTTATTGATTGTCCCTTTCACGCAAGCCCTAGGTACATATTTATACTCCGGTAGAAGGAGTTGTACACAGACATGACTCATACCTAAACAAAACTCCTATTTTTAAGGAAATAAACGTCTCGTGCAAGAGTCGGACTCAAACTAAAAAACAAATACTAGTATATAATCACTAGTTTCCATATTCGTTTTCGTTATGATGACACCTTCCATCGGCGGATTTCATTCAATCTGCAACCTTCCTTTAATGCCATCGGCCACCTCCGCTGTTGTCAATCATACCATCCTGCATTCACCAGCATGCTTCCCTATCGGCAACATCTTCATCGGCAACTGTCCAATCGGCATGCAGCTTTCTTCTCTTTCTCCCTTGACGCTTCTTCAATCAACCGGTAGCATCTTGATGTCGATGAGGAACAGCGATTACCCACTTGCCGATCAATGCACTTGGTTTAATACTGACCCGTACAAAAACGGTGTCAACAGGAGCCGGATTTCGTCTTGTGGAAATTTTTCTTCAAGGCAACTGTGCTCCTCCTCTACTCCGGCAGCACGAGATGGGTGGCGCCGAGCGGGGGTGCGCCATCAGCCTCCGCTCGACGAATTCGCACCTCTACATGCCGGCACGGGGGATCTCGTCGAACCGGGGGTGGCATTCTCAGTGGTTCTATATCAGGAACCACCCCGAGGCGCCGCTCTCGGTTTACATGGGCCGGCGCTTTGTCGAGGAGCTCCCCAGCTGGCACTACGGCCCGACCCCCAAGGATATCGCTGGGATGGAGCCCTATCTCCGAAGCCTGGTGCGGCTTCGGGACCAGGAGCTAAACTTCTCGGGGCTCGTTGCGTAGTTCCTGCAGCGCCGGGTGCTCCCTCTCATGGACAGGGAGCGCTGGTTGCACGAGATGGTGCCCGGGGCATCGCGTCCGTGGTCCGCCATGCCAGAGGTGGACCTGAGCCTTGAGGATGCGATTACCGTTGCCCGGAGGCTGCTGGGGAATGCCCTGGATGAGGACGGCGTCTACCACTGCCCGCCGATGCTCCCGGACCCCAACCTCGTTGAGCTGGTAAGTCCAGATCGCACTATGTTGTTTTCACCTGTGTTTGCCTTGTTTTGGTGAGGCTGACCCGCGTGCCCCCGTCCTTCTTCTGCAGGGGGGCCGCTCGATGGCTCGTCACGTGGCGGCCCCCCTCCCCGTTCCACCGGCGCAGCGGGCAACAAACCGGGAGCGGAACGCACAATAGTGCGCGGATGCCGTCGAGAGGAGGAAGCGAAAGGCTGCTAGGGCCTTGCGCCGCACGGATCTGGACCAGCAGCGGGCCAGGCAATGGCACGCTGGGGAGATGGTGGAGGATTCTCCCACCAAGTCCGACGAGGACTGGGAGAACCCCAGTGGTGGCAACGACGATGACGATGACGACGATGATGACGACGAGGAGGACAGGCGTCCTTTGTCTGCGGTGGTGCCGACGCTTCTGGCGGCCGGGACCTTGCGCCACCCCGCGGGGTCTGCGCCGGTAGTGGTGATGCCCCCAGTGAGAACACTTGGGGCACATCTAGCCCCCGGGGGTTTCGGGAGCGACATTGCCCGTGGTGCCCTGGGCACTCCCCGTTCCGCCCCGTCCGAGGAGGGCGAGGGGAGCGGTGGTTCGGGCGCTGCCAGTCGCGGTGAGGTGGAACCGAAGCGGAAACGCATCCGCGTCTTCTCCCCGCGGTGAGTTTGCAATATTTGGTGTCCTTCTCCGTTCTTTGATGAAGAAAGAAGTTTGCATGCGCTTGACTGTGCGTGATAGGCGTCTCAGGGTTGGAGCCACCACGCATGCGGGATGGAAGAAACTACGCCGGGGGGCGCCGTCCGCCGGTGCGGGACAAAGCGACGGCACCCTGCCCCTTGACTTGACGAGCGTCGTTGGGGCCGGAGGCGAGCCTATCTCGGGTGACACTGCCGTTGTTGGCGTGGCGCCGCCGACCCCCGCAGGTGCTGGCCTTGCGGTCATCGCGTCGTCCTCTTCCCCGGAGGTGGTAGTCATTGATGACTCTAGGGAGGAGGGTGGTCTGGATGACCCCATGGTCGTGGACGCCAAGGAGGTCCAGCCGGCCGTGGCGTTGGCGGGCACATCGGTGGTGACCGTGGCGGCCGTGCTCGATGGAGGCGGCTCTAACGGCGTGGACGGGACAGTGGGCATCGCGGTCATGACGTCTGAGGCCGAGGCAGCGGCGACAGGGGCAAGTGAGGAGGGACCCCTAGACAGTCCCCTTCCTACCAACCTGCCGGCCCGGGACATGGTGGGCCCCCGGTCCTTCACCGAGGAGGAGGTGGCGGCTGCCCGCGAGTCGAAGGCGCTCCTTTCCCAATCCAGCGCGACCTCGCTAGGCGAGACGGCTGGCGCTGGGGGAGCATCACCCCTGGGGCGCTGCGTCGGTTGGGTCCCGACCGCCATGGCTTCGGGGACAGCGATCCCATTGCCTGGGTCGACCGAACGAACCAGGGGGTGCCGGTGTTCGTGCTGGACGACCACCGCGAGCTCCGGCACTGGAACCGTGTGGCTGCTTCCCGTCAGGAGCACGATCACCTTGTTGCGCGCGCAGTGGAGCTGATCCAGAGGGCGGTCGTGGCGCTCCGCGAGGACTTCTCGCATCATGGCAACATGAGAAGCCACTCGACCATAACCGTGAGTGTTGCTTGTTCTTTTTGATCGACTTCTTGACATCTTCATCTACGCAGATCCTGATGGCGACGAGCGCCGGGAAGTCCGACTTCCTCTGTCGCGAGTTCGGTCGGTGGGATCCCGGGTCGTGGACGTCCGCCAGGGAGGCCGATGTGGGGGAGGAGCTCGTGGCGACCCGCCGCCGTGCGGAGGAGTTGGAGGAGTGGCTAGCCTCCTCAGAATCGAGGGTGGTTGTTGGTAGCACTTCACCCAGGAGTATTCCGGGGTATCATAATTTATATTCTCCCAAGGGAAAGCGGAGCTAGAAATAATAATAAAAGAGAGATCCTAGAGATCACCTCAATTTAGTACCAGCTAGTGTAAGGGGGTAATCGATATGATGATAGGAAGGTGATGATGTAACAAACCGGTAAAGATAAGTAAGAGATGACTAGTGAGTATAACTATGTGGGAGGACAACGAGAGAGTAAAAGGACTCCTGTGATTACAACTCTACTTTTGTGGATTTAGCTATGGCACTTAGATGAGACAAACATCGATTGATTCCTCAATACAAGTATGCTAGGCGAGGGGATAGATCAGTAGGAGGACAAAACTCCTACCAGACCGCGCCCTCTTCTTACAGGGCTCTTATCTTTTAAGAACTTGCCTATAAACACGTGGTGGAATACAACGACTAGACAAGGCTGTCACCTCTTGCTAGCTACCACAAACAATCCATGCAACAAGCGATAACCAAAGGTGAGATTAAGTATAAGCACCACGCTTACACCTATTCTTACTACTCTAATCGTGTATACGACACTTAGAGCACCCTATAACAGGCGATGATCGCATACAGGAAAGGCCACAAGGATCTCAATCTAGTTTATAACAACTAATTAACAAGATAAACCACAACAATACTATAGCAAGTATAATATTGCACAAAGTAAAGACTAAGTAAAGTAAAGAAAGAATATTATATTAAATAAGCAAAGTCTTACAAAAGGGAAAAGATACAAGAGCTTATACCAGATCCTCCGGGAAGACAACTCCGAAAAGCCCGAGCTAAGCTCAACTCAACTCTAACTCCCACACTAGAGAACACCACTAGACTAATCTCCACTTGATAACAAGAGTGGCTTGTATGGATAGAGGGAGGTCTAGGCCTCTATTTATAGTGGGGGTGGAGTAGGGGTTACTCCAGCGCCATGTCATCGATCCAGGGAGCTTCAATCCTCCTCCCTTGGATCAAACCGTCATAGAACCGCCTAGGATGGATGGCTTGGATTTCTGCCTTGTGCTAGTTAATATGGCGGTTGAGGGGGGCCCAACCAACCAAGGGCGGTGATCGACCGATCCCTCCTATGGCCAGTGGGCCATCCCGTGGCCTTGTGGGTGTGGCCCCACTGGTCAGGGACTGAGTGGGGGCCAGATGGGCCTAGGGGGTGGTCGGCCGACCCCCCTAGGGGTCCCTAGCCCACCTCGTCCATCCTGGTGTTGGTCCCACTTGTCATGCGCAGTGGTTGTTCATTCTTGAGTCTTTGTCGTGTTGATCTCTTTGGTGTGGGCCCATGAATCCTTGTGCATTGCTTGTGAGCCGTTGGGAGAAAACACAAAGTGATCTGATGGTTGGAAATCACTCAAAAGGGCTTCTCCTGGATCATGGCCGAGGGGGAGACCTGGTGGGCCCATAGGGTGGTCGGCCGACCCCCTATGTGGGTCCCACTCGGTCTCTTTTGCTCCATTTCTTCATATCTACATTCAAATATTCATGGACATGTGGAACTCGTTATTTTATAAAATATGCTTATGCGATGATTGTTTTCTCCTTGATCCTGAGTTATTGGCAGCATTTTAGTTATATAAAAATGGGTCATAATTTGTGCCAACAAGATCCCCTAAGCTTAACCTTTTCTCGTCCCGAGCAAATAATCAAACTTAGCAAGGTGGATCAGGAGTTGCTGCAATGCTTCATATTTCAAGAGTACTAAATCTACAACAAGAATAATTCTCTTTTGTATAAAAAATTCAGCAATAAAGACTCATCCATTTTACCTTAGTCCTCCATGGGGCTTATAGCTTTATCCTTTGTCTTGGGCAGTTGAGAGATAGAACAACTTGACTTGAGCACTAGTTTTCTCATTCTTTCACAAGTTTCATAACAAAGGTTTTGCAATGTTTTGTAAAAGAAAACTTAAAGTTCCTCAAATGGTACTCTCGAGTCGCTCATCAGGTGTATGATTCCTCACCAAGGCATATATCAAAGTCTGCCTTCTTTCATCCTATCTCTAAAGCTTATGTGGAGCTGTAGGTAGGGATCAAAGGTATAGCAAACTTACCTTACATATATTGTAAAGTCAAATTCCGGATCCAAGGAGAGAAATGTCATACTCTTGGATCAAGATGTGCAAGTGTGTGGAAACATGGCAATTGATCATTACTCCTATATTTGGATGATCTATCTTTCCTATCTTTTTATTTTGAGACATAGCTAATTTTCTGCGAGCTTTTGAAGATGCTCATCATTTTTTAAGAGCTTTGGAATGCTCAGAAAGATTGGGACTTTGGAATGCCCCTAAATAATTTTGCATAGTCTGTCTCAATTACTAGCAATGTACTAGAGAGAGATTATTCTAATAAAGCATGGAGTATGAACTATCTGGATATGTAAGGCATGTTTCTGCGTACTTCCAGTGTAGAAGCAACATGTATATGTGGCGTGCATGTGATCTTGATCTTGGGAGCATGATAAGTCTCTCAACAAGGGTCACAAAACTTGACCAAACTCAATACAAAGTAAGCAACTTATGTAGAAAGCTTATATCATGAAAGAGCATGTATGGCTTTGGTAGGAATTTTCACCATTGAGGAACAGAAAGTGTTTTTATCATTTTAACAAATAAAACTCCGATAGTCATTCTTGCTTAGAACAATAGTATAGCAGATCTTATCTTGTCATATCATGTCTCACAACAACTTAGACTTAGTTACAGCATTTGCAACCCACAGGAGTTTGAGGTTCATGGTGGTTTCTTTTAAGCCGAGTAATTCATACTTGGAGAAATATCGAGTTGTACACTAAGTACTAGAGAAACATTTAGCAGAGCAACTATTCATAATTTCCACAAGAAAGATGGATAATTATGGAGCAACTTTATTCTAAGGAAAAATAAATTTAATTAATTGATAGGGAAATATTTTTATTAATTTTCCAGTGTTTTTTAATACAGAAAATAAAAATACTGGAATTAAGAAATTATGAAATTTAAATTGTAGAATTAAAATGCTGAAATGGAAACTTACCTTAGTGGGGGAGAGAATCTCCCCCAAGCTTATTTGTTCATGGTCCTTGTGGATGAAACTGTGATGGGTCTATACCTTGCTGGACATAGCCTACTGCTGGTTCTAGAAGTTTCTTATTTCTTGGACCCGTTGTTGATTTTGGACCATCTTCTCATGGAGGATTCCATGACTTACCCGTAACTCATCTACTTGGGTAGTGAGTAGGTCCACGTCGTGACGGAACTCGTTATACTCCCTTCCCTATGAAGAAGAAGCAAAAGAGAACCCTGCACTTTGGGTGTGCGATGCTGATCTTTGGAGTCCACTGCTTGAGCTAGTGAACTGTGTGGCGCTAGTGGACTCATCCATGAACTCCGATCCTAGAGATGTGCCTTCTTCCTATGCAGCATATGCCATGCTGCGTGTCATCCGTCGACCTGCAAAACTCCTATGCCCTTCTTGTGTTTTTGTATCAAAGGTTAGTCTCCTACACCTATATAGTTTAAGCCTTTCATAAGGGAGTGGAATTCTTTTTATGGGTTCATTGTTCAAATATAAAACAGAATCATTTATCCCCTGAGCTAGATTGTGGCCTTGCACAAAATAACCAATATATAACACAGATCTTTGTGAATGTAAGTAAAACTGATATTCCTGGAGCTGAGCCATGTTATGCATGATTTTGGTGATCATGGATGTAAACTCAAAGGGTCCTTTTCTACTACTGGTTGAGCACCAGTGATCTACCATGGCTCTAACAGGAGAAACTTGAATTTTATTCACCATGGCAAAAAGCAATCTTAGCTCCACATTCGTTACGGGCCTTACATCATCTCTAGGGAACAGAGTTATTCCTATCCAACGATGCATGAACTGTAAAGTAGGATTATGGATTTCATTTGTTCATGGGTATCTAGCATTATCTTTTCTAGAGATGAGTTTCCAAAAGTCCTTTCTATCATACCCAGGAGTAGCATGCTCAACATTAATGGCACATTTTTCTTTACACCCAAGAACATGACTAAACTCTTTCCAAGTTAATACAGAGCCTCCCCTCGGGAGTGTCTAGGACCGGGAGGTTGTGGAGCAGCATTGCCGCTGCCGCGATGTTCTGGCTGGCCCACGTGAACTGCGGTAGGCTGTGCTCGTCGTTGACGATGTGATGGTGCACCGCTCGGGCCTCCCTTTGTGCACGAGGCTCTCTGAGGGCCCTAGCGGCTTCGCGCTCGAACGTCACCCTGCGCTGGCGCTCTGCGAGTTGTTGCTCCATGTAGTGGAGGTCATGCAGCTGCCGCTGCTAGGGATCTAAGGGTTGCGGATCGCCCCGTGGCATGGGTGCCGGAACACCTATCTCACGCGCGAGTGTGTGGTCGCTGTCTTCGTCCGCCTCCTCGATGAGAGTGGCCTCGACAGCCATTCCACGCAGCGGTGAGGCGCACATGAAGCACTCGCGATCGCGGTCGGCGCTGTGGTCGCTCGAGTCAGACTCGAGCAGGTAATCACTGGCGTGCAGGAAACTGTAGAAGGCCTCCTTATCCCCCAGACCTTCGAAGTCCAGGGGCTCCTAGGGATCCGCACTCCCGCGGTTGGAGTCGGTGTAGTAGGTGGCCTCGGAACTTGTGAGGAGGTCGGAGACAGATTGAAGGTGATGGGACGGGAGTCCGATGCACGTCGCCTCCACGGGGTCAGCGCGGAAACCCGCAGCCATCGCATCCGAGTAAGATGCAGCAGCATTCCTCATGCCGTAAGGTAGCGCCCTCTGGACGGGCGCCGAGAAGAGCTCGGGGGAGAGAGGTTGCCCTCCCGCGAGTTGCGCCGCCACGTTGGCAAACGCGAAGTAGATATTGTGCAAGGACCCCTGAGTTGGCTGGGGACCCATCAGGGTATCGAGCTGGCACTCGAACTCGGGGTAGTCGGCTCGTGGGACGATTGTGCCTTGAGCGGTTTGCCCCCCGGAGGGAGGCAAGCCAAGGTGGGCATTGGACGCCGAGATGGCGTCCACGGCTACCTTAGAAGAGTCTGTGGGGCGACAGAGGACCAGGTCGGCCCCCTGCCCGTGGCACTGGAAGTCCAGGCTACCAAAACGAACAATGGAGCCAGGAGCAAAATCGACGTGGCGAGAAGCCATCCGATACTCCAAAATACGGGTGACACGTGTAACAGAACAGCCCAAATTACAAAAACTTAATTTCAAAAACCGATAATCGATGCGATAAATTTTTGTCCTTAGGCTTTCATAACCCCGGTAGTCCGTGAAACCACAACGGATTTCATTCCTTGCTCATTCATAGCCGAGAATCGCTTTAGTTCAACAGACCATCCATACATTACATAAAGTTCAAATTTGAATACATCAGAGTACGAATTTTTAAAAGTTATTACATGACCATATCTCTTGCAGCGGGAATAGTTTTGAAACCAACTCACACACACTTAGTTCATTACAATGCCAGTACTAAGTTGTTTCTCACAAAAGCATAGATGAGACTTTAGAGATGACAATCGCCCATGGTCCTAGTTGTCGCCCATAGCAGGGTAGAGACAGTTGATGCAGTATCCGTAGTACATCTGCCCATCTGCAACAACATTGGGAACGAAGCCCTGAGTACACGAATGTACTCAGCTAGACTTACCCATCTTAAACTAAAATAAAGACACCAAGGATAATGTAGGCTTTTGATGTGGTACAAGGTCGAACTCTCTTTTACGGCAAAGCATTTGTTATTGAGTACTTAATAAGGAAGCCACATTTTATAATTATTACATGCCTTCTAAATTAGCACATGTACTAAACATTACACTTGATTAAGCATACCGTGACCAGCTGCCCTTCTAGTCTCATCATATCATTCTATCGGAACCATTCAAGTAATTAATTGTTCCCACGCCAGTGTAGCAATTGTCAAGTTCTCACTAACGGGGAGAGACCGCGACTCGAATCAACTTCCTATCCAGCTGGAGGTTTATTCTAACCCAAACTTCACAGCCCTTGAACGGGGGCGCGGTAGTCACCTATTCTACCATTCAAACCAAGATCGATTCAGAACCATACTCGACAAGCCTGAGGACCCCCCGGCACCCCATACGTCCAGCCTACGAATCAGCTACCTGGCCTCGGTCTTACACTCCGCGTCCTCGCCAGCCCGCACCGGCTTGCGGTTTGCTTCGTTCTTGGTTCGGCCAGTAGGTAGGTTTCACGGCTCGAACGAGTTATCTTGCCAGCTAAGGGTTGAGGCATGCGTTGAACATGACAAGAGGGACACCACCCGATCGGCCCGCCAAAAAGGCAGACACATATGCAAGGTACCGACCTAGGGCGCACAGCTCACCTAGATGTTGCTAGTATCAGACGTACGGACAATTTACCAACCTTCCTGGTTGTCTTTCCATTTCATGATATCTTTCATACCTTCGGCTTCGCCACGTAGAGCAATACGTGACTTTTGTTACCGAGGAGTCCCATTAAATAGCAGGGCTAAGCATCTATCTTTACTATGCTAACAGGTTAACAAAGATATAAGGATATCAAAAGCAAGGAGGGTGATATGCAACAATTAGGTTCACCCAACTCCTATACGTAATGCAACAACATAGTATAACATAGTAAGTTAATATAGTAAGATATGGTTAAAATGCACCGGGGCTTGCCTTTCTCGAACGAGCTAGGCTGGTGATCTGGACACTCCTGGAGTGCCTCTTCTGGTTCCTCGTTCACGTGCCCTTCATTGGCTCCTTGCTGATTGCCTTCGTCCTGCTCCTGAGGAAGGTCATACTGAGCTTCCTCCTGCGATCCTGTATGATGCGTATATGCAAATGATATGAGACAAGGTATAATATTAACCCATGCAAGACGATGAATATACTGAGATGTGATATGCTCATGATGTCCCTTTCTTAATTGATTTATAACAGGGGCATATTTCTTTACTAGTGATTAATTATTATAATTGTTATTTAACAATTTAACTTATCACTCAAATGATGAACACTGAACAGCAGGGTTCAGTTTAAGATTACTTAACCTAGCTGGTTGATTAATGCTTCAAAGATACACCAAAGCTTAAGTAACAAATTAACCTTTCTTCTTAGCATTTTAGTTAACTAGAAACTAGCACAGAACTACACACCCTATATAAATAGTTCATTAAATTCTACAAAAATTATAGTAGCTTAAGCAGGGGCAAATTAGTCTACTCAAATGTTTCCAAGTTAAAAGGAACAGTATTCTACTCTGCACAAAATTAGCAAGTTTAAAGCTAATAATTACTTAAAAATACTTAGTACAGTGGAAGTGGTAAACTACCCAGGTTAGCATTTTTCCCAGGCACTACTCCTTACTGGAAAACTACACAAAAAGTTATAGCTCTTTTCTATTCAGAAAACTATTTACTAAAAATCTTACAAGTTAACAGCCAAAACACATTTTAATTGTTAGTTATTTATTTTTGCACAGAAACTACTAAGGGAATAATTTGATGGAATACGAGGTTGCTATGCTAGCCGGAAAACAAAACTTTTTGACCTCATAAAACAGGATCTACTACTAGTTATAGGTTACGGGATTACCACTAGACGCGCAGGTGCAGCGGAAGACGACTTGATGTAGTCGTGCGCGTCGCAGCAGGCAGTGCAGTTGCGTGGTCGTCCGTCTCAACGTCCCCTTCGTGTGGTTCGTCCTTGTGCTCCAGATGCAGCACCTCCGAGGAATCCCACACGTACAGGGAGGAAGCGTTGCGCCTCCGGACTACTAGGTCCGCGAGGAGCAAAAGGCGCGAGCGTGGGGAGGCGACGGCGGCTGCCAAAAGGCGTGAATCAATCTCGCCCCGTGCCCACCCCTTGCTTATATAGGCGTCCTGAGGAGCTCCCACGTTGGAGGCCCATTAGTAACCCTAAAGCTAGTCTAATTCGGGTCCAACCCGAATTAGGCTTCCAGCCCTTTAAGCGTGCGACCCTATGGGCTCACGCATACATAGACATGGCCCAAGTACTCTTACTCGACCAATAGTTGATAGCGGCCTCTAGCAAGGCGTGTCAACTCCTATGCATACGCTTATGATCATATCAGACGAACCACTATGACCATGTACAAGTTATTCCCTTTGCCACTCGATATATGGTTCAACTCGTGGGTTAACACTTAACCCAAGCACGGCCATGCATTTGTTGATCCAATCACATGAATGATCCAGTGATATCTCTCTCACGAAGAGAGGGGCAAATTCCATCTTGATTGTCTATGTCTCATAGCATGTTTCCTGACCACCCAACGACCACCTTTATAACTACCCAATAACGGAGTAGCGTTTGATAGTCCCTAAGTAGATCGTTTCACATCTTGAGTACATACCACAATCTCAGGTCTAAGGACATAACATACATGACATGAATAGAGACTTTCTCTTGTTGGGTCAGTCCAGGCTACATGTCTCACATGTGCCCACATTATTAGTTTGACATCTCCATGTCTATGACTTGTGAAACATAGCCATCAACTAATACATGTGCTGGTCTAATATTCAAGTGTGCTCTTACAAGAATGCCGACCAGGTACAACTTTTAGAATAACCATTCAGGTAATTGAGTTTCACAAACAATTCACATAATCGTCAATCAATAATATTTGTCTATAATGGATATTCAAAGAACACTTTATTAATCATGGATACAATCAGAATATAATCATCTACATGATTAGCTCTAGGGCATATTCCTAACATAATTTTCTTAGCTTTTAACAACCATTTAAGTTTTACTGGAACAGGAATTCCTTTTGTAGCACAAGCCTAAAATAGCTCAATTGATTTATGCAGTTTTAATCAGTTTCAGTATTTATTTAATCCTACATAGAAGAGTAATACAAAATACACATGCAATATTTTTCCAAGGTAGATCTACTTATAACAAGTACTCTCAATTATTTTCATGATTTTTAGATCATTTTTTAGTGAGATATGATTTTTACAAACCGATTTAAATTTTCTGAAAATGAAAAAACAAAAAGGCGCAGGCCTTTCGGCCCAACAGGCCGAGCAGGCCCGTTTTGGAGAGGCGGCCCAGTCCCAAAGGGGAACCGGCGCCTGACAGCGGGGGCCGCGCGAGGGGGACCCCACACGTCGGTGACACAGGGCGGAGCCGAGGCGTTCGCCGGCGATTTCTCGCCGACGGTGAGGTTTCCGACGGTGCGGCTTGGCCCTACGGGTGTGGCTACGCGAGACGAACTCAGCGCAACCCTAATCGCGTGCAATGGTGGCCGGAGTGAAGCTCGTCGGTGTCCATGGCGGAGCGGCGGCGCGGTCACACGGCGGCATGCCAAGACAGGCCGCAGCGGCTTCGATTGAGCGGGGCTAAAGCTTCGCGGAGCTACGGCGAGTGCGGAGCTCACGTTATCGCGGGCTAACGGCGGCCAGAGGGGTGTGGTCCACGGCACGGTGCGCGGCGGTGCCGGCGTAGAGCTCAGTCTCAAGCGGAGGGGCACGACGGGGTCTTATCGAGGCTCATCGGTTGTCTTTGCGGGCTCGGGGAGGCGAGGCGGAGCTTCGGTGGAGATGGAGAGGGCGGTAGTGCTCCGAGTCAGCCAGAACGGCGGCGATGCCGCTCGGCGTCGCGGCGGCGGCGCGCTCTATGCGTGCACGAGCGAGGGCGTGAGCGAGAGCGAGAGAGGAGGATGGCGCTCGATAGGGGACAGAATGGATGGAGGGAGGACTGGGGCGCATCCGCCTCAGGTGTAGTCGCGGCTCGGCCAGAGCTTAGCGGCCACACGTGCGTCGCCGGCGGGCATGGCGGCCATGCAGCATGTGGCTCCTGGGCGCGGTTAGGCACAGGCGGGAACCGGCGCGAGCGTGCGGGGTAGGCCGGGCTGGCTTGCTCGGCTCGGTCGTTTCATTGGCGCCGGCCCAGTAAGGTAAGGAATTCCCTTTTCGTTTTCTTTTCTGTTTTTATTTCTTTGTTTTGATTTGTTTGTTTTCCAAACAGGTTTCAAATTTCAAAACCAAGCTTTGGAGTGAATACCAAATTTGTTCAAAATGATTTAAACTAACTTTTTGCTTGAGAAGTCAAGGTCAAATTCCTTATAGTTTTTAAATTATGATTTAAAATCCAATGCAAAGCTTTCCTTTTTAATAAAATATAATGAATTCAAAATGGTTTTTAAACTTTATTTCTCATTTCAAATCTAGTGTTTAAAAGCAAGATTAATTAAGTGTAGTGATTTCAAGATTTGATTCAAACACCAACAAAATGAATTCATCTTACTTTCACACTCTAAGCAAAGTTTAACTTAAATTTGATTCCAAAATGAGATGTCATGATGCTTCATGATGATGCTTATGCAATGAATGATTTGCAATGATCATGTGGATTATGCAATGCTTAACACTAGGGTGTTAGAGCCCTTCCCCCTTAAGAAAATCTCGCCCCGAGATTTAGGTACTAACCATTGGTCACAAAAGGTGGGGTAGGCCTCCCTTAAATACTCTTCGGTCTCCCAAGTTGCACCTCCTTCGTCATGGGAACTCCATTGTATTTTATAAACCCGAGTAACCCTGTTATGAGTCACGCGATCCTTCGTATCTAGTATTTTTATTGGCTCTTCTTGATAGGTCAAGTCTGATCTGAGCTTGATATTCTTGATTGCTATTTCTTCTTCTGGCACTCGCAAGCATCTTTTAAGTTGTGACACATGAAACACTGGAAATATCGAACTCATTTCTTCTCGTAGTTCCAGTTTGTAAGCCACTTCCCCTTTTCTTTCTACAATCTGGTACGGTCCCACGTATCTTGGTGCGAGTTTCCCCTTTACGCCGAATCTTTTTACTCCTTCCATGGGTGACACCTTTAAATATACATAGTCACCTACTTCAAACGTTAGGGGTCTTCTTCTTTTATCCGTGTAGCTCTTCTGAGGAGACTGAGCTGCTTTCATATTTTGGTGAATAGTGTGAACCTTCTCTTCGGCTTCATCTACGAAATCAATACCATAGAATCTTATTTCTCCTAGCTCAACACAATTGGCAGGTGTTCTACACTTGCGACCATACAAGGCTTCAAACGGAGCCATTTTGATACTCTCTTGATAGCTGTTGTTGTAAGAAAACTCTATTAAAGGTAACCATGATTCCCATGATCCTCCTAAAGATATCACACAAGCACGAAGCATGTCTTCTAGAACTTGGTTCAATCTTTCTGTTTGGCCTGAAGTTTGAGGGTGGTACGCAGAGCTGCATATAAGACTAGTACCCAAACACTTGTGTAACCGTTCCCATAAGTGAGCAGTAAACTAAGGACCTCGGTCCGACACTATTGTCTTTGGTACACCATGCAATCTAACTATCTCTGCGAAATACTTATCAGCATATTGCGGTGGTCTGTCCGTAGTCTTGACTGGTGAAAAGTGAGCAGACTTGGTGAGTCTATCCACAATCACCCAGATTGAGTCATTTCCTTTCTGTGTAGTCGGAAGACCTGTGATAAAATCCATGCTAATATCATCCCACTTCCAAACTAGAATTGGCAAAGACTGCAAGAGTCCGGCAGGTCTGAGGTGAATAGCTTTTACTCGACAACAGACACCACATCTGGCGACATAAGCTGGTATCTCCTTTTTCATTTTGGTCCACCAAAATCTTGGTCTTATGTCGTGGTACATCTTGTTACTACCAAGATGAAATGACAGTTTAGAATTATCAGCTTCATCCATAATCCTGATTCTGAGTTCTCGACTCTTTGGTATGACGATACGATCCTTAAACCACAATGCATTTCTCTCATCAATACGGAATTGCGGGGACAAGCCCTTCTGTACTTTGATTTTGATATGGGAGATTCCTTTATCTGAGGCTTGTTGCTTGATAATATCACTCTCTAGTGTGCAACTGAGCTGGATATTGAAAAGAACTTCTGAATGCATTAGGTTGAATCCATCTTCAAAGAGAGGTTGTATCACATGGTAATGTGACTTTCTGCTCAATGCGTCAGCCACTACGTTGGCCTTTCCGGGGTGGTATTGCACATTCAAGTTGTAATCTTTAATCAATTCCAACCATCTTCTTTGTCGCATATTCAATTCAGACTGCGTGAAGATATACTTGAGGCTCTTGTGATCAGTAAAAATGTTGCACACATTACCTAGCAGGTAATGTCTCCATATCTTCAGGGCATGCACTACCGCGGCAAGTTCTAAATTATGCGTCGGGTAGTTGACTTCATGCTTCTTTAGTTGGCACGAGGCATAAGCAATGACTCAGCCTTCTTGCATTAACACACAACCCAAACCGGTCTTTGAGGTGTCGCGGAAAACATCAAACAGCTTCTCGATGTCTGGTTGGGCTAGTACTGGTGCGGTGGTTAACAATGTACGCGATGTGTGAAAAGTTGTTTCACATTTTTCTGTCCAAACAAATTTGTTATCCTTTTGCAACAGGGTGGTCATTGGTTTTTCAATCTTGGAAAAGTCCGGTATGAAATGACGATAGTATCCAGCTAAACCAAGAAAACTCCTTATCTCATGCACCGAGGTAGGTGCTTTCCAATCCATTACTTCCTGAATCTTGCTCAGGTCTACTGAGATTCCATTTTCTGACAGAATGTGTCCAAGGAACAGAACTTTAGTGATCTAGAATTCGCACTTGCTGAACTTGGCATATAGCTTATGTTCCTGAAGTCGGGTTAAGATGATCCTCAAGTGTTCTTCATGATCCTTCTCGTTCCTCGAGTAGACCAAAATGTCATCGATGAACACGATCACAAATTTGTCCAACTCAGGCATGAACACTGAGTTCATTAGATACATGAAATATGCAGGAGCATTTGTCAAGCCAAAAGACATGACGAGATACTCGTACAATCTGTACCTAGTAGAAAAGGCAGTCTTAGGTACATCTTGTGGTCTGATTTTTATTTGATGATATCCGGACCTCGGGTCTATCTTGGAAAAGACATGTGCCTTAGACAACTGATCGAACAGAATGTCGATATGAGGTAGTGGATATTTGTTCTTAATGGTCACGGCATTTAACGGCCGATAATCCACACACATCCGCAAAGAGTTATCCCTCTTTTTCTTCACGAACAAAGTAGGACATCCCCAAGCTGACTTGCTTGGCTGAATTAGGCCTTTCTCTAGCAAACCCTTTAGCTGTGTTTTTTAATTATGCAAGTTCATTGGGTGGCATCCGATAAGGTTTTCGCGAGATTGGTGTTGTTCCTGGTACAAGTTCTATAACAAACTCAACTTCTCTGTCCGGAGGAAGACCAGGTAGTTCCTCCGAGAAGATGTCGGGAAACTCACATACTACAGGGATTTCTGTTAAAGAAGCGGTATATAGCGCAGTAGAAGTGCTGACTACCCCCAGTCTCCTTGGTAGACATACTTGGAAAGTACCCTTACCCATGGGATCCTTAAGAGAGATGTTTCGGCTTTTAATGTCTAACACCACTTCCCACTCTTTCATCCATTCCATCCCTAGTATGACATCCAAGGCTAGGCCTGGCAGGATTACTAGGTTCATCTGAAACTTCCGGTTAGCTATGGTAAGGATTACTCCTTGCACTATCTGGTTGGTCAACAAGTCATCCCCGGATGAACTTATCCGATAACCATACTCCAATTCCTTAACTTTTAACTCATGCTGTTTAACAAATGATTGACTGATGAACGGATGCGATGATCCTGAATCGAACAAAACACCTGCGGGAAAATGATTAATAGAGAACATACAAGTGGTGACTGGCTCTCCGACTGGGATCTCATCCAGGTTGGTGAAGTGCACACGAGCATTGAATTGCGTCTGTGGTTTAGGAGTATTGGCGCAACCCTTTGTGAAGTGTCCCATCTGTCCACACTTGAAGCATGGTCCTCTTACCGCAGTGTTATCTCCTGTCAGCGGATTCTGAGCGGCATTAGAATTGGGAGTGGCCACCTTGTACGGCTTGAAGTTCCTCTGAGGTCCTGGCGCATTCTGCTGCTTGCGCTGCGGCGGCTTGAACCTTGCTCCCGGTGCAGGGGGGCAATATTGCGGACGGCTGACAAACTGAGTGCGTGCTTGAGAGGCACCTGCTTCAAAAGCTCTCTTCCTGCTCTTAGATACCGTGTATAGGCTATTATGATTCTCTTGGGTTAAGCAGTCACTGACAAAGTCATTGAACATTGTCCTAGAGGAATTTCCAATGGTTTTAAGCATCTTAGGGCTAAGACCCCTCTTGAAACTAGCAATCTTCTTGCTCTCGGTGTCAACAAACTCAGTGGCGTACCGTGAGAGGTTGTTGAAAGCATGTAAGTATTTAGTCAAGCTCTTTGTTCCTTGAGTCAACTTCATGAATTCCCCCACCTTCATAGCCATAAGACCAGGTGGTATGTAATTACCACGAAAAGCGGTGGTGAAACGAGCCCAAGTAATCTGTTCACCCTCACGGTAGGTAGCATGGTGATGAGTCCACCAGATTCTGGCGGGACCTTGAAGTTGATGAGCTACATATTCCGCCTTCAGGGACTCTGTTAACCTGAGGACACGAAACTTCTGTTCCATCGTATTGATCCATTCATCAGCTTCTAGAGGTTCAGATGCTTCCTTGAATATTGGTGGTTTCATATCTAGGAAATCCTTAAAAGTCTTGTACTGGTTTCCAGCAGGAGCTCCATCCCTCCGCCTCTACAGGTATTCTCTGCAATGTTGCGCAATGCAGCCTCCATATTGAGCTACAGATTCTCGATGTTGCGTTGACTTCCTAAAAACTAGTTAAAGAAAGTCTCGACAGACATTTAGGGAGGAGGAGGTGGTGGTGGCGGTGGATCGGCACTAGCACGAGGACCACCAACTGCGGTACGGCGAGTTTCAGGCATCTGCATATGATAGTACCAAGTCAGTAGACCGCAACGAGGTAGGAGTTGTAGGTGACGCATAATTATGTCATACTGAATTAACGGGTGCAACACACAATCCACTCAATAAAGTAGAGGCACAATAATTCAACTACAATCACCACGTCGCGTTCATCCACATGATAACTAAACATAGCACACCATCGCATGTCTCGTTTGCCAGCATACATACACTAGACTTTAGTACCGAGCGTTACAAGTTACGCTTACATCCCATCCATTCAACACATGGTTACATGCAACCATGGTGCAAAAGCAACAAAAGGCTAACTATCACTAGGCTCCAGGAATCTAGGTGTGTGACCCATGGTCACTGTCCACCTCTGACGTCGTGGCGTTGTCCACCTCAACTGCTCCTGGAAGAGGGTGAAGTTGGTAGTACAACTGGTGCACCTGCTCGTGTAGCGCATCGTTGTAGGCATAGACGACGTTCAGCTGACCCCTGAGGTTGTCCTCTGCATTCCAAGCAGCATTCCTCGCTATCACTGTGCGAGCAAGCATTAGCTCACTACTCTGGATAGCTATGTAGGCCTGCTCCCTCTGATTCCTGATCACTGAGAGGTCCTGAGTCAACACTTCCTTGTCATGCTTTAGCTTGGTCTTTTGCAGCTTCACCTACTCTAGCTCGTTCTGAAGACTCTCCATATTCTTTTCGCACTCACGGCGAACCTCACGCCTGTCTGCACAAGCACCATGGTAGTTTTCCTCCATGCGAGCAAAACCCATCTCTAGGTCGTGGTAGGCAGTCATCATGGCGAACCTGGCGCTCATAGCAGAACCAATGCTGCTCTGTCCCTCCTCTGGGCCTCCTGTCAAAGTAGTCCCCTTGGGCTGCTCCCACACAGTGGTGTGAGGGCTGCCACTAGGGAATAGCCCTGGCAACGCACGAGCTATAGCCTCTGGAGCTGTCTCGATGATGCTCAAAAGCACCCTGTAGACTGCACTGCAGGCACCTTCCCAAGGTGTCCTTCCCTTGCCTCCAAACATCCAGCCCCCGAGGTGCAAGTCTCCTGTGTCATGTGGACCAACGGCCTCCACGTAGACAAAGGTACCATCTCCAAGGCTCTCCTTGCTCCAGTAGTAGTGAGGTGCCTTCTCCTCTGGGTAACCCGCTGCACTAAGGACCCTCTAGAGAAGAGTGGGCAAGCCAAACTTCTCCAGAAACTTGCTCTTGAGGCGAGGGCTCCTGGTGGCAAGCTGGTGGCGAGGGACTCTGCCTCCGGTGGACTTGCGGACCGTGGACTTGGTACGGACCATCTGTAGCAAAAAGGTATAAGAGAGAGTTGATAAGAATTAATTTTATACTCGGATACTTTTAAGCAACAATTTTTAACTTGCGAGGAAAGTAGTGAAATGAATGACATGATGACATAATATGATGCAGGCACGTAAAGTACGTCCTCACATAGAAAAGTAAAGAAGTAAGATATCGTACTAGGCGGTGGCATACATCGTTCTCTCATATATATACGTGACTATACGTACTAACGAGAGCACTGTTATGTACCTGCAGAAATTCATTTCAGCCCATCCCTCATAGTATGAAATATGCATTGCAAAATATAAACCTGGTACTTCCAGATATACACCCCCAAGTATACATATGAAGCACTCGTAGCTAGTTCTTCGCCCTAATGATGGCATCGTCATCACAAACGGCACTCCACACAAGGATACCTTCTCATGAACTTATGTAAACAAGATCATGGTCAAGCATCATATAAGCATTCCCCTAGTATCGGCAGTGTATCCGACCATGCTCTCACAACTCACACTTACCAAGGCGTAGCGGCAATCTGATCCATACATTACCACTCAAGCGAATGACACCCATACAATTTCAACCTGTATGGACAAGTAAATAGAAATATGATGCATCACCCCCAAGTCAGTACTTAGATAAGCCACCTAGATCCTATTAGGCGTAAGAGATACAACTACTAGCACACTCTTAGTTTAGTGAAGATAGTATTTTTAAATACTCATATGAACAGTAACCGTTGAACTAAGGCTCTGATACCAGCTGTAATAGAACCACCCAAATTACAAAAACTTAAGATCAAAAACCGATCGCCGATGCGATAAATTTTCGTCCTTAGGCTTTCATAACCCCGGTAGTCCCTGAAACCATGACAGATTTCATTCCTTGCTCATTCACAGCCGAGAATCGCTTTAGTTCAACATACCATCCATACGTTACATAAAGTTCAAATCTGAATACATCAGAGTACAAATTTTTAAAAGTTATTAAATGACCAAATCTCTTGCAGCGGAAATAGTTTTGAAACCAACTCACACACACTTAGTTCATTACAGTGTCAGTACTAAGTTGATTCTCATAAAAGAATAGATGAGACTTCAGAGATGACCATCGCCCATGGTTGTAACACCCCAAATTTTTGCTTTTTGAAAAGAGGTTTAAATTTATTTAATTATTATTTTTGGTTCTCATGAAAACATAGGAAACAAAACTTTTTATGAAATTAAAATTTATGAGGAGGTAGAAACATGTTTGAGCATACATGATGGTGCATTTGGGTTCTTGTCTTGAGTGAAGGTTTAAAATCTAAAACTAGTCTTGAAAATGTTTTGAAAAGAGCTTTGGGTTAAGAAGATAAAATAAAGAAGAAATAAAAAGGTTTTGGAAAAAGGGTTTAAGCAAAAGAAATAAAAAGAAAAGAGAAACAAAACCCCTCCTCACCCCAATTCCTTCTAGCCCGAGAGGCCCAAGCCATTTCTCCCCCACCCCCCAGCCCACCCAGTGTCCCCTCTCCCTTCCCGAGCTGGCCAAGCCCAGTAGGCCGGCCCGTTCCCCCACTGGCTTGGACTCGCCGACAGGTAGGCCCCACCTGTCAGCTTCTCCTTCTACCTTCCCTTTCTTCCTCCCTCATTCACCGCGCGCAGTCACTGCCCGCAATCAGAGGACGCCGCCTTCCTTCCTTGCGTCGCCCTTCCATCTCCGAGTCGAGCACTCCGGGCTATAAATAGCCGAGACCCGCGCCCCTCCGCCTCCATTCCAAGCACCCCAGAGACACCCCGCCGCCGCCGTAACCCTAGCGCCGCCCTGCTCGCCTTCACTTGCTGCAGCCGAGCCTTCCCGCCACTCCAAAGCTCCCTCCGAGCTTCGAATCGTGGTAAGGCAGTTTCCAGGGGCTCCAGTCCTACTCCTACCCATCTCGGTCCCTCTGTCCATGCTCACGGTAGCTTCGCCACCTATCCCGAGCCGCCATGCCTTGTGGACCGCCCCTCTGAGTCCCTCTCGGCCTCAACCAATACCGCAATCGAGTTCTCCTCTCCCTCCTCTCTCTCTCCCGGTGTTTTCCTTTCGATCAATGGAGCTCGAAATCGTCGTGTCCATGTACACCGGCGAGCTCACGCAACTCCGGCCATGGCGCCGCCGCGGTAAAGCCCCGGCCCGGCGTCCTCAGCCCGCGCCGCCCTCTGAGCCATCCGATCCCACACGGATGGCCCAGATTAGATCCCCCGAAGGGGTACGCCTTCTGGTCCACCATGGACCGGTGGACCAAGCCCCTGCGCGTGGTTCACTGCTGGTCTACGGTCCCACCCAATCGTGTAGCGCCACGTGGCAATCTGCCGGCCCCGCACCGCGGTCCTCTTAGCGCCTCCCGCGTTTACGCTTTCTCTTCTGAAAAGCGTATTTTAGTTCGGGTTTCGTTTTATTCGAAAATCAATTGAAAATCTCTAATTACAAATCTGCCATCCATTTTCAAATGTTTATAAAAGATGCGTTTCAAATCCGATTTGATCCATTCGAGTTGCGTTAGATTCGTAGAGTTATTAACTACATGATTAAACCCTAATCACTCATGTTTTGAGACTTTGAAAATATAGATTTATTTAATGTCTTTTAAAAATTCAAGTTTAATCTCTAAATCTTGTTTTCTCCGTAACTTCTCCGTTTTAGATCCGATTCGACTCGTTCAAGTTGCGTTGGCTTCATATCGATAAAATCTTCGCATTTGTTATCTTTAATACCATGTTAATAGTTATATATTTTCATGATGTGAAACCCTAATTTGATTAACAAATATGCAACTTGTTTTATACATAAAATAATGATAGTTTCTACTTTTGTTTTCGAAATCCAAATGGAAGTTTGACCTAATTAAACCAAGGTGTTTCACTGAAATACTTTATACACTCTTTTATATAGTTATAAAATTTGATAAAGCTCATAGTTCTATTTTATAAAAGCAAATCTTTCGTTAGTTGTATATTTCTAATCGTAGCTTCGATTAGTGTGTTCTTCGCAACTATGTGATCGTAGAGACGCGTAGATTTTCTTTTTAAATCATTTTCATTGATTGGTGTATTGTTCTAATTTAGCCATGTTTGTATGCTTTGTATTATCGGATGCTTGTGTGGTGATTTGTTAAGTATTGTCCAATCGGTGAGCGTTACGTTGAAGATCAAGAAGTTGGCTTCCTAGGAGATCTTTTGAAGACTAGAACTATAAGAAGGATCTGTTTTTAAGGCAAGTATTCATGGGATCATCCTTGTTGTCCTAATCACATTAAACATTAATTCATGATATGCATGTGTTTCCTTGACATCCTATATAGTTTTACCATAGATTTGTACCTTATACCTTGTTACCCTGGGATTTATGCATTGGGTAGATCAAGCTAGTGCTCTTGAAAAATAACTATGATCATGTAACATTGACTAATGACTTATGCAACAACAGTAAAATATGCTTTTTAGCAACATGGATTAAGGTGATCTAGAGCACAGTTTTTGAGGTGCTCTAGAACCTCTGTAAGCGATCACCCGGGATTTACAGTACAACTATGAGAGCTACATGGCTCTAGCTTTAGTTAAGTAAGGGTTTACTTTCTCGCATGTGATAGTTCATGAAAGTTGCCATTGACACGCGGTTGCGGGGACGGCCGGAGTGGCTACCGCTGCGTGTGTGTACCATCGAGGGGTCCCCGTATACCCCTTGCTCGTGGATCCGTAGTGTCTGTTGTATGTCAGCGAGCCCCTCTGAAAGACTTCATAGTGTACCCTGCCCGCTCACCTTGGCAGTGTTTTGAGAGTAATTAACCTGGGCATATGGGCAACACGACTCATGGGTAAAGATGTACAACCTCTGCAGAGTGTCTTAAAACTAATATATTAGCCGTGCTCACGGATACGAGCGGCCTGGAATTCTTATGGAACAGAATGACTTTAATCTACCATTTACTCGTTTGTTATTCATTATACATGTTTACTTGATCATATAGTTATTGTGCTGTTGATATTATTGATGCTATCCATATGCTAAAATTGTGACAACATAAAAGCTGATGCAGTTAAACCAGTGTCATACTTTTTGAGCCTCATGAACCCCATGAATATTTGTTGAGTATGAAAGTACTTACGCTTGCTTTACTTTTCAATACTTGGATAAAAATCCCGGATGGGTACCAGATTGCAAGAGTCTCGAGCAGTTAGGCTTGTAATCAACCAGTCAGTTGGTCCCTGAGGAGTGGAGTCTTCGTCTGAAGATCAGAGTGTCCTTCCGTTGTTTGCTCTCTTAAGGTTATTTCTTTGACCTTATATGTTATGTATTTAAGTATTGTCTTTTGATATTACCTTCTTCTGTGGCTATATGTGAGAATCGACTTCCTGGGCTCACATATGGTGTATATCTGATTTTGTTCTTAAAACCGGGTGTGACAATGGTCCTAGTTGTCGCCCATAGCAATGTAGAGACAGTTGATGCAGTATCCGTAGTACATCTGCCCATCTGCAACAACATTGGGAACGAAGCCCTGAGTACGCGAATGTACTCAGCTAGACTTACCCGTCTTAAACTAAAATAAAGACACCAAGGATAATGTAGGCTTTTGATGTGGTACAAGGTCGAACTCTCTTTTGCGTCAAAGCATTTGTTATTGAGTACTTAATAAGGAAGCCACATTTTATAATTATTACCTGCCTTCTAAATTAGCACATGTACTAAACATTACACTTGATTAAGCATACCATGACCAGCTGCCCTTCTAGTCTCATCATATCATTCCATCGGAACCATTCAAGTAATTAATTGTTCCCACGCCAGTGTAGCAATTGTCAAGTTCTCACTAACGGGGAGAGACCGCGACTCGAATTGACTTCCTATCCAGCTGGAGGTTTATTCCTAACCCAAACTTCGCAGCCCTTGAACAGGGGCGCGACAGTCGCCTATTCTACCATACAAACCAAGATCGATTCAGAACTATACTCGACAAGCCCGAGGACCGTCCGACACCCCGTACGTCCAGCCTAGGGATCAGCTAGCTGGCCTCGGTCTTACACTCTGCGTCCTCACCAACCCGCATCGGCTTGCGGTTTGCTTCGTTCTTAGTTCGGCCAGTAGGTAGGTTTCGCAGCTCGAACGAGTTATCTTGCCAGCTAACGGTTGAGGCATGCGTACAACTCACCTAGATGTTGCCAGTATCAGACGTACGGACAATTTACCAAACTTCCTGGTTGCCTTTCCATTTCATGATATCTTTCATACCCTCGGCTTCGCCACGTAGAGCAATACGTGACTTGTGTTACCGAGGAGTCCCATTAATTAGCAGGGCGAAGAATCTATCTTTACTATGCTAACAGGTTAACAAGGATATAAGGATTTCAAAAGCAAGGAGGGTGATATGCAACAATTAGGTTCACCCAAATCCTATATGTAATGCAACAGCATAGTATAACATAGTAAGTTAATATAGTAAGATACTGTTAAAATGCACCAGGGCTTGCCTTTCTCGGACGAGCTAGGCTGGTGATCTGGACACTCCTAGAGTGCCTCTTCTGGTTCCTCGTTCACGTGCCCTTCCATGGCTCCTTGTTGACTGCCTTCGTCCTGCTCCTGAGGAAGGTCGTACTGAGCTTCCTCATGTGATCATGTATGATGCGTATATGAGACAAGGTATAATATTAACCCATGCAAGATGATGAATATGCTGAGATGTGATATGCTATGATGTCCCTTTCTTAATTGATTTATAACAGGGGCATATTTCTTTACTAGTGATTAATTATTATGATTGTTATTTAACAATTTAACTTATCACTCAAATGACCAACACTGAACAGCAGGGTTCAGTTTAAGATTACTTAACCTAGCTGGTTGATTAATGCTTCAAAGATACACCAAAGCTTAAGTAATAAATTAACCTTTCTTCTTAGCATTTTAGTTAACTAGAAAATAGCAAAGAACTACACACCCTATATAAACAGTTCATTAAATTCTACCAAAATTACAGTAGCTTAAGCAGGGGAAATTAGTCTACTCAAATTTTTCCAAGTTTAAAGGAATAGTATTATCCTCTGCACAAAATTAGCAAGTTTAAAGCTAATAATTACTTAAAAATACTTAGTACAGTGGAAGTGGTAAACTAGCCAGATTAGCATTTTTCCCAGCCACTACTCCTTACTGCAAGACTACACAAAAAGTTCTAGCTCTTTTATATTCACAAACCTGTTTACTAAAAATCTTACAAGTTAACAGCCAAAACACATTTTAATTGTTAGTTGTTTATTTTTGCACAGAAACTACTGAGGATATAATTTTCTTAGCTTTTAACAACCATTTAAGTTTTACTGGAACAGGAATTACATTTTTAGCACAAGCCTAAAATAGCTCAATTGATTTATGCAGTTTTAATCAGTTTTAGTATTTATTTAATCCTACAAAGAAGAGTAATATAAAATACACATGCAATAATTTTCAAGGGTAGATCTACTTATAACAAGTACACTCAATTATTTTCATGATTTTTAGATCATTTTTCAGTGAGATATGATTTTGGCAAAACAATTTACATTTTCTGAAAATGAAAAAACAAAAAGGCGTAGGCCTTTCGCCCCAACAGGCCGAGCAGGCCCGTTTGACAGAGGCGGCCCAGTCCCAAAGGGGAACCGACGCCTGACAGTGGGGGCCCGCATGAGGAGGACCCCACGCGTCGGTGACACAGGGCAGAGCCGAGGCGTTCGCCGACGGCGAGGTTTCCGGCGGTGCGGTTTGGCCCTACGGGTGCAACTACGTGAGACGAACTCAGCGCAACCCTAATCGCATGCAATGGTGGCCGGAGTGAAGCTCGCCGGCATCCATGGCGGAGCGGCGGCGCGGTCACACGGCGGCATGCCGAGACAGGCCACGGCGGCTTCGATTGAGCCGGGCTAAAGCTTCACGGAGCTACGGCGAGTGCGGAGCTCGCGTTATCGCAGGCTAACGGTGGCCAGAGGGGTGCGGTCCACGGCACAGTGTGCGGCGGCACCGGCGCAGAGCTCGGGCTCAAGCAGAGGGGCACGACGGGGTCTTACCGAGGCTCACCGGTTGTCGTTGCAAGCTCGGGGAGGCGAGGCAGAGCTTCGGTGGAGATGGAGAGGGGCGGTGGTGCTCCGAGGCGGCCGGAACGGCGGCGATGCCGCTCGGTGTCGCGGTAGCGGCGTGCTCTGTGCGTGCATGAGCGAGGGCGTGAGCGAGAACGAGAGAGGAGGATGACGATCGGCAGGGGACAGAATGGAGGGAGGCAGGACCAGGGCGCGTCCGCCTTGGGTGTAGGCGCGGCTCGGCCAGAGCTTAGCGGCCACACGTGTGTCGTCGGCGGGCATCGCGGCCACGAGGCGTGCGGCTCCTGGGCGCGGTCGGGCACACGCGCACCGCGCGTGAGGCGCAGGCGGGAACCGGCGCGGGCGTGCGGGGCAGGCCGGGCTGGCTTGCTCGGCTGGGCCGTTTCGTTGGCACTGGCCCAGTAAGGTAAGGAATTCCCTTTTCTTTTTCTTTTCTGTTTTTATTTCTTTGTTTTGATTTGTTTCTTTTCCAAACATGTTTCAAATTTCAAAACCAATCTTTGGAGTGAATACCAAAGTTGATCAAAATGATTTAAACTAACTTTTTACCTGAGAAGTCAAGGTCAAATTCCTTATAGTTTTTAAATTATGATTTAAAATCCAATGCAAAGCTTCCCTTTTTAATAAAAGATAATGAATTCAAAATGGCTTTTAAACTTTATTTCTCATTTCAAATCTAGGGTTTAAAAGCAAGATTAATTAAGTGTAGTGATTTCAAGATTTGATTCAAACACCAACAAAATGAATTCATCTTACTTTCACACTCTAAGAAAAGTTTAACTTAAACTTGATTCGAAAATGAGATGCCATGATGCTTCATGATGATGCTTATGCAATGAATGATTTGCAATGATCATGTGGATTATGCAATGCTTAACACTATGGTGTTACAACACGCAAAGCTCCCCTACCTGGCGCGCCAACTGTCAGTGTATAAAATGGCGGGGTCTAGACAGCCAACGAGTAAATTTCTAAGCGTGTCGGAGATCGGATGGTTACTCCCGGAGAACACAAGGTTTATACTGGTTCAGGCACGAACACCCTACGTCCAGTTTGCTGCTGAGTCATGTTACCGAGCGTCGAGAAGCTGTGGGGAGAGAGAGAAGCAGGTTCCCATGTCTCTTGCATATGAGGTTCTTGGTTCTGGTGAGAGTTCGCGTGAATGCAAGTATGAGTGTGTGAGAATGAGTCAAGAGAGTTCAGAGAGAGATTGGAGGTCCACTCTCCCCCTTTATACGTAGGGAGAGATGGAGTACAGTAGAGAGAGAGAGAGATGAATGTGGGCCCGGTATGGGTTGTTGACAAGGACACCTTGGGCTCATGTTCGCCTTCCTTCCAGGGGAAGACCGCGTCTGTAGACACGCCATCCGGGTCCTGTTCATCCTTGAGGCAGCTGTAGACACGCGCCTTGTATTGGGGACGTCACTTTTCCTTGATTAGGGCATGGGCGGAGGTTGGCAGCACAGGGCCAGGCACCCCCGCGTTCAGTCGTACAGGGCTGAGAATGCCCTAATCCCTGTTCGGGCGTCCGTCGGGAGCATGGTGTACATCAATCGATGGTTAGGCAGCACAGGGGCAGGCATGGCGGTTCATGCCTGGGTTCCCCATCCCTAAGGACAAGCTGCATTGTGAACCTTTTGACTATAGGTGTCTCGGATGCCTTCGCCCTGGCTCGGATGAGGCGGAGAGGTCTCTGAGTGTGGATATGTCACGCATGACGTCATCCTGGCTCGGACGAGGCGGAAAGGCCTTCGAGGGAGTGTCGTCGTCGTCGTGGGATGAAGCGGAGTGCCCCTGGGGGAGGATACATCACGGATGACGCCACCTGGCTCGGACGAGGCGGAGAGGCCTCCGATGGTAATTTTGTTTTTGCGAAGTGTGGTGTTAGGGTACCCTATTTCCAGGTATCCGACACTCACATTTGATGGTGTCTCAAAGGAAAATTTCTGATTTACAAGGTTTTGAGATTGACACGGCTGATGATGCAGGAATTCAACCCAAATTGGCACATGAGTTGGCCACTATCCAAGTTGGTGGCTCCCTTAATCTCAGTTACACACTCTGTGATCACAAGAATTATTTGCGAGGCAAGCGACAACGGGAGATGGCATATGGTCAAGCAAGAAGGATGCTTATGTACTTTCAGGACAAAATTGCCGAGAATCCATCATTCCAATATGCATTGCAAATGGACAGGGAAGAACAAATAGCAAATATTTTCTGGGTTGATGCTAAAATGCTCACTGACTATGCAAATTTTGGAGATGTTGTTAGTTTTGACACTACTTTTGGAACAAATAGAGAGAGTAGGCCTTTTGGTGTATTTGTTGGATTCAATCATTTTAGGGAAACAGTGGTTTTTGGTGCTACTCTAATGTATGATGAGACATTTGAGTAATTCAAGTGGTTATTTCAGACCTTTCTGAAAGCCCACAATAGCAAGCAACCAAAAACAATCTATACTGATCAAGATTATGCAATGGGAAAAGCAGTTAAAGAGTCGTTTTTAGAAGCATAGCATGGATTGTGTACATTCCACATTATGCAGAATGTTGTCAAACATCTAGCTGAATCCGACAATGAAGAATCAAACGCTTCTCCTAAACATGCAGCTGAGGGTAGCAAGAAAAAAACAAGATCTTCCAAAAATGTAGATGAAGGCGGCAAGGAAGAACCTAGTATTCTCTCAGATTTTAGTGCATGTATGTATGAGTATGAAGATGAGGCAACATTTGAATTTGAATTTAACATGTTGAGGACAAAGACAAGCAAACAAACTTGGTTGGATAGTATATATAAGTTGAATGAAAAATGGGCTGAATGTTTCATGAAGGATGTGTTCACATTGGGCATGAGAAGCACACAATTAAGTGAGAGTTTGAATAGCGACCTGAAGAGACATTTCAAATCTGATTTTGATATAATTCGGTTTCTTAAGCATTTTGAAAGGTTGGTGGAAGATAAAAGAAATAATGAGCTAAATTCTAAATTTGAATCAAGGAAAAAATTACCTAGAATCAAAATGAGGACACCTATGCTAATCCAAGCTAGCAAGCTGTACACACCAGTAATATTCGAAGCTTTTCAAGGTGAATACGAAAGGTCCATGGCAGCATGCACAACGGCATTGGATTGCAACGATGAATATCTTCTGTCAATTGGGAGCCTTGATGGAACTTTTACATTGGAGAAGGAGTATAAAGTTACTGGTGAACCTTTAGAACAAACCAGTACATGCAGTTGTGGGCAATTTAGTAGAATTGGAATATTGTGTGCGCATGCTCTCAAGGTCTTTGATTTGATGAATATAAAATCACTACCCACACAATATGTATTGAAGTGATGGACACATGAAGCACGTAGCGGAACAATACAGGACAGCCATGGCCGAGACATAATAGAGAATCCAAGATTAGATGAAATGTTTCGTTATAAAGATATGACCCGCAAATTTCTGAATTTAACACATAGAGCTGCCAGCCATCCAGGGTGCACCTTGTTAGTACACAGTACTCTTGACATTCTTAGCAAGCAAGTTGAAGAAGAAATTTCTGGTTGCACAAATAATGTTGAGCCAGTCACAGTTCTCATAAATATTAATCCCTCAAGTGATTTGGCAACTACAACACACCTGAAGAAAAAGGAGGTGCAAACAAAAACCACAAAACGCAAAAGAACTTGGTTTGATAAAAAACGCAAATTTGCAAAGAAAAGCAAAGGCAGCAACAAGAAGGATAAGGATCCATCGGTATGTATCAGCAGAAAAAACATCATTTTTCATTTTAAAAATGTTCAGTTATATGTAACTGTTTATTCTCTTTTATTGAAGGCACAAGAAACTATAGAATTGGCACAAAAAAAAACTGCATCAGTACAGGATATTCCTCCTAGCACTTCAGCAGTACAGGATATTCCTCCTAGTGCTTCATGGCCTAATGGAGGGATGTCTGTACCATACTTGGCTATCAATTATTTCTCTGAGCTATTGATGGTAATAACTCCATGATGATGATTTTTCATGTCTAGATATGCACAAAAAGTTTAATATTCTGTTCTTTTATTATGTAGAGACCCAGTACTAGTGATCTTAATGTTGATTTCTAATGAGATGGGTGTCTTTTGGAGCTTTTGATCTGGTGATGCTTTGCAAATATGTGCAAATCGACAAGAATGGACATGTGATGATCCATATCTTTTGGAGCTTTTGGTCTGGTTATTCTTTTGGCAAGTCTGTATGAAACCATCTTTTCATTTATCATTCAGAGTTTACAAATGAACATTGTAATGACAAGAACCTGACAATCTCTTTATTCATACAATTTGTCTCTAGTTTTGCTTCTTCCTATACAATCACAATTTGCTAGCACCTGTGCTTCCTATATAAATTTCAGCACAATTGCTAGCACCTGCATAGTTTACATAATACAATGCAAGCACAATTTACAACACATAATACTTCCATTACTCCTAGTCCAAGTACAGATGCTAAAAATGCTTCTGCTAGCCACCTGCTAAAGGTGAACTGGTGTCCGTAGTAGCAAGTCTGCAAGTAAGCTGAAGTCGGCACATGTAGAAATCCAACTCCACAGCACGCATGGGCAAGAGATGAAGGCCGAGCAGGTGGAGATGCAGGCCGAGCAGGCACACCGCCGGTAGCCATGCGAGTGGTTGGCAAGCCAAGGAACGTCCCCATGGCGCACGGCTCGCAGACAAGTGACAGCGTCGGGGAAGAAGGGAGACGCCCCAAGGTGCCTCCCCCGACCGCCCCGGGACGCCGCGTCCGATCGCCGTCCAGTTCCGCGCGCCGTGCCGCTCCACGAGACGCCGCAACGCCTCGTCCTCCTCGGGGCTCCAGGGGCCCTTTATCCGGTCGCACTCCGACTCCACTCCCATCACTGCTGCTAGACTGGACACACACGACACTGGCGAGCGGCGAGGAAGACGGCGGCGGAGGAGACGCGAGCGGCGAGGAAGACGGCGGCGGACGAGATGCGTCGTCATCGAATTGGGATGGCCAGGGGATTTTTTTCTTGTGTCCTGTGTGTCAGCTTAGATGGGCCGCTCCTTGGTCTTGGGCTGCCGAAGCGTGCTGGGTCACTCGCGTCTTGCCGTCGGATGGGAATGGACGGTCCGATTTTGGTGGCCGCAGCCATACGTCGCTCCCGGTGAAGTCAGGCGATCTGATTCCGCCGGAGCGTGGGTGTGGCAAGGCATGCGAGCTAGCGAACGGACAGACATACCCAAGTCTTGTCAATCAAATCACATAATTATGAAAGCTTTTTCCGTTTCTGTGTAACTCACGATTTGATGATGGGAGTTTTAACCGTTTCCACCACTAGCTATAAGTGTCCTGTCGAAATCATGTTTTTAGGGAGTGTCGTTCTCGTCATGACTGCTCGCTGTGACATCTTCTTCTCAGCCATCCGGTGGTTCAGCGGGTGATCGGCACTGCGTCCCCTCCGCACGGCATCGAGCGGGACGATTAAATCAACATCCGCTATGTCAACTAGTGAAAACGACACAACCGCTGGATATATTCTCATTGTTTCCTATTTTTAGTGATGATCATTTTGACGGCTACAATAGCATGTGTGGTACTGTCACTTAGTCCACACAATCATATATATGAGATCCCAAATTTGTCTTTAATCATTTTTTGGATTAAACTATTACTGAATTTTCCTAATTTCCATCATTCCAAAAATGTGATAGATAATTTTCAGTACTTGGCTTCGCGAGCATGTTGAAACCCAATTCCTTTGAGGGCACTTATCACAAGAGGCGACGACACATGTGCATTTTTTGGTTGACCGCCATGCAATGCTATTTTGTTGCTGAACCGAGGTCGGTTGGACCGCATACTCTTGATGAGGAGCGCGTGTTCCAACATACAAACATAACATTTGGAGCAGCGGTTCTTAGCATGCATGCTGGCAAATACCATTATTGTTGATGCATATTTGGAGGTACTATCTGGTAAAGAGTTATGGGATGCACTTAAGGCCAAGTATAGGGTTTCTAATGCATGGAGTGAATTATATGTGATGGAGCAGTTTCATGATTATAGGATGGTTGATAGCCGTTCTGTCGTGGAACAAGCTCATAAAATATAAACTCTAGCAAAAGAACTCAAATATTTGGTAGTGCGTTGCCGGAGAAGTTTTTGTCATGTTGCATTATTGTAAAGTTGCTACCAACTTGGATATATTTTGCAACCTCACTAAAAAATAAGAGGCAAGAGTTTGGTACCAAACTCATTGGCTCTTTAGATGTTGAGGAGAAGGCAAGGACAAAAGTGTAAGGAAGTTCTAGTGCCCATGTGGTGTAGAAAAATCCTTCCAAATTCTACAAGAAAAACTAGCAAAAGAAGAAATTTCAACAAGTGAAACAAAAGAACACTACTTCTTTAAAGAAGAAGAAGACGAAGAAGAAGAAGAAGAAGAAGAAGAAGAAATGCAACTGAACTACTTTACTTGTGTCAATACTTGGTATTTTGCGAGAGAATGCCTAGATGCAAAATGAAAGCCGAACGATAACACAACAAACACTGTTGAGACTGAAGCAGGAATATTTAGGTGTGGTAATTTATTATCTATTGTTCTTTCAATTTGTCACTCACCATATTGGTGGGTTGATACTGGTGCCAATATACATGGGTGTGCTAATGTTTCCTTGTTTTCCACTTATCAGGTCGGGTGAACTTCCTCCTTGTTGATGGAGAACGGTGCACGTGTGTTGGTATTTCTTATGACTATCTGATAAATCCGCAAGCGCACAGATTATACCGTTGTAGCACTTCACCTAGGAGTATTCCAAGGTATCGTAATTTATATTTTCCCAAGGTAAAGCTAGGCTAGAAATGATAACTGGATAGAGATCCTAGAGAACACCTCAACTTAGTACCAACTAGTAAAGGGGGGTAAACGATATACCAACTAGTAAAGGGGGGTAAACGATATATGGGATAGGAAGGGTTGATGAATGAATAAGCCAAGGTAAAAGATACTTAGAACGAACTAGATAGAATAGCTAGGTGGGAGGACAACGAGAGAGTATAGGGACTCCTATGTACTTTCCTCTACTTCAATATACTTAGTCAATTAACTAGTCTAAACACTATAGTTTGTCTCCTCAATACAAGTATGCTAGGCGAGGGGATAGATCAGTAGGAGGACTAAACTCCTATGTGACCGCGCCCTCGATTTACGGGGGCCTTACCTTTTAAGAACTTGCCTAAAAACATGTGGTGTTCAATCTTTCAAAGAAGGACAGCCACCTAGGTATGTTGGTCCAGCATATCATCAACCTGGATCGGCATATGCCACGACTTCATCGGTGGCTCCAGCATTCCAACCTATGAATCCTTCTACCGATGAAGCTACACCACCGAGATCAAGCCCTGCAAGCGCCGTTCGGTTGAACACCGATCCGGTGGCATCGGCAATGTCAGGACGTATAGTCCAAAGTCAGCCAATTCCCGCTAGCTGTTGGGGATACGGCATGCCTCCGGATACATCTGCCGATGCTAAACTGATCCAGGGGAATAGTGCAGTGGGAAAAGCCTCTATGGAGTCGATAATATCGGCACAGCCGATGAGTCCAATAGTGCATTACGCTACGTCTTCTCCAAATGCACAGTTGCCGCCAGGAGATCTTCAGATGGCAATACCTAAAGTGCCTTACGGCGATGCAACAAGATTTGCCAGTGATGAATCGTCCCATGATGATGGCAAATCCTCAAGCTGGGACGTCAGTGGACCAAGGAGGTCAATTTGTTGATTATTCCAAAGTGCAGGAGCAACAAACTCTCAGAATGAAACCTGGATACCAAGTAGCGGGAGCACAACAGTACCATCACCCACCAAACTCTCAGAATGAAACATCGGTATATCGACCGATGAATATCATGCCGCAATATGCCCCAGTGAGCGTCCAAGGTTATACATCGGCAAATCAACCGGTGTCTAATATTCAGCAAGGTGGTGTTGTGCCTATGCCAATTGGATCAGCTTATCTGCCGCAGAGGCCAGAAGGAATGTATCCGCCAGCCCAGCCAGTTAACATTCAGCCGATTCATCGGCAGGATCAGGATGCGTACTCGGTCGATAAAATAGCCGAAGTGATGAAAGAACAGTTCGGCATCAAGCCTAAGGTCAATACGTACTCTTATCGAACGTCGTACCCTCAGGCCTACGACTTGATTCCTCTCCCAAATCGGTACAAGGTGTCGGATTTCACAAAGTTTTCTGGCCAAAATGACACATCGACGATGGAGCACATCAACCGCTTCATTATCCAATGTGGAGAGGCAGCTAGCAGAGATGAGCTAAGGGTGAGACTGTTCTCGTCGTCTTTGTCTGGATTGGCGTTTACGTGGTTCATCTCGCTTCCTCCAAATTCTCTGATTACTTGGGCCGATCTAGAGAAGTAGTTTCACCAATACTTCTTCTCTGGCGTTCATGAGAAGAGGATTACCGATTTGGTCAAGCTTAAACAGCGCAATGACAAATCGGTAGAAAAGCTTCGTCCAAAGACTTCGGGATGTAAAGAATAAATGCTACAGCTTAGTGTTGGATGATCGGCAATTGGCAGATCTAGCCTTCCAGGGATTGTTGCCACACATTAGGGACAAATACGCATCTCAAGAGTTCGAGAATTTGAGCCATCTCGTACAGAGAGTTGCCGATCAGGAAATCAAAGCCTTCGAACCTAGGAAGACTTGGAACAAGAAGGTGTCCTTCATCGAACAGGAAGAAGAGTCTAAGTCAGATGAAGGGACAAATATCGGCATTGCTGAATGGGTGAAGGATAAGAAGCCGATATCTTGTCCGTTTGGTCAGAAGGAGGTGGAAAGGTTTACTTTCGATACTACTAAAGCTGATAGAATATTTGATCTGCTGCTTCAAGAAGGGCGGATTAAGCTGCCGCCTAATCAAGTAATTCCATCGGCTGAGGAGCTTAGGAGGATGAGGTACTGTAAATGGCATGATGCAACCTCACACAGTACCAATGATTGCAAAGTCTTTAGGCAGTAGTTGCAGTCAGAAATCGAATCTGGGCGAATCAAGTTTGAAAACTCTAAAGCTCAGAGGGCGATGAAAATTGACCAGCATCTGTTTCCAAATAATATGGTGGAAACTAGTGGGAAAGTCAAAGTACTGACATCGGAAGTGGCCAAGAAGAATTCATCGGTGGATCCCGAACATCAAATAGCTATGCAGGATGTAAAGGGAAAGAAGCTTGCCGATGAAAGAGAGTAAAAGAACTGCTGACGAAAGCAGTGGCTCCAGGAGGTCTCAGGGACGTTCATCGTATGGTGTTGTAATCACGCACAGGAGGCCATGACAGGAATACGAGCGTTCGCGAGAAGAGTAGCATCGGCAGCACGAAGAAGAGAGACGCCAAGAGTGGTATCGGCATAAAGATCATTGGAAATGCCCCTTCTTCCTCCATTGTTGGGAAGAAGACATCAAGCTGCCCACTGCCGATAATTTTCCTGAATGCAACGGGTACTATCCTACTGATCGGTCAAAGAAGAAGTCTCGCTTTGAAGGTCAGGGATCAAGCTATGCTAGGCCGATCAGAGGAAAAGAATCAGTACATGATCGGCTAGGGGGCAAACTCAGTGTACATGACAGGCTTGGCAAGCGTATCCGTCAAGAGGAGATCAAAGAGAGGGCTAATGCAAGGGTGCCCGATGAAGAGATATTCTCTAGAGATCCAAACATAAGGGGTAACACAAGCCGACACAGTGAGAAATAGTACCAACCTGTTTGGAAGACTAGGCTTCCTCAATGGTGTCCCAAAGGCCTGACAAAGACTCAAAGAAGGAGAATTCAGCGTGAACGCCAGAATGATCTGGGTCATAGCTCTTCGAAGGGAGAACCTCCAGTTTTGGAGTGGAGGCCAAAACACCAGGAGAGGAGTCCATCGGCAGAAGTCAACATGGTTGTTATGTTGCCGATGGAATTTATGGCAGCTACTGATGCTGAAGAAGAAGCTGCTAATATGGCTCAGCTAGTGCTAGATCCGATGGCAGCTGTCTTTGAAAAATCTGCCAATGAAGAAAGGCAGCATCTGAGAGCCTTGTTTGTCAAGGGCAAAGTCGATGGGCAACCGGTATCAAAGATGTTAGTCGATGGTGGAGCGTCGATTAATATAATGTCGTATGTCATGTTCAAGAAGCTTAGGAAAGGTGACCAAGACTTAGTCAAGATGGATATGAAGCTGAAAGATTTTGAAGGCAATGTGTCACTGGCTATGGGAGCTGTATGTGTCGAATTGACTATCGGCAGTAAAACTTTGCCGACGGCGTTTTTTGTAATCAGCGGCAAGGGGACCTACAATTTGCTTCTAGGAAGGGATTGGATTCACGCTAACTGCTGCATCCCTTCTACGATGCACCAAAGCCTTATACAATGGGTTGGAGACAGAATTGAAGTCGTCCAGAGTGAAGTCCCGTCAATTGTTGCATCGGCAGAATCAGAGACCTATGAGCAGACCAAGTGCATATCTGGTGAAGCTTGGGATACATAATTCCTCAAGGTGGCCGATTACCAGATTACACTGATCCAAGCAGTCAGTTCTGAAGAAGAGGTTTAATGGATCAGTTCGCCGATGATGGAAAACTTGGACAGGGGTTCACGTCAGCCGATGATTTGCTAGAAATAGACATCGGCAATGGTAGTAAGCCTAGGCCAACTTTTATTAGTGCTAAGTTAGATTCCCAATGTAAGCAACAGTTGAGTGATTTGTTAAGGGAATATAAATATTGTTTCGCTTGGGATTATATAGAGATGTCTGGTCTGGACCGATCGATAGTTGAACATCGGTTACCTATTAAGTCGGGTTTTCAACCACATCGGCAACCAGCGCGCCGGTGTAACCCTACTGTACTACCCGATATTAAAGCTGAGATTACGAAGTTAATCAAAGCTGGGTTTATTCGGCAATGCCGATATGCCGAATGGATTTCTAATGTGGTTCCTGTATATAATAAGAATGGAAAACTTCATGTTTGTATTGATTTCAGGAATCTCAATAAAGCTACGCCAATGGACGACTATCCAATGCATGTTGCCGATCTACTAGTTGATGATTCTGCTAGACATAAAATTATTAGTTTTATGGATGGTAATGCTAGATATAATCAAGTATTCATGGTTAAAGAAGATATATCCAAAATTGCTTTTAGGTGTCCAGGTCATGTCAGTTTGTTTGAATGGATCGTAATGACTTTTGGGTTGAAGAACGCCGGTGCTACTTATCAAAGAGCAATGAATTTTATTTTTCATAAGTACATCGGTACGTTGGTCGAAATCAATATCGACGATGTGGTGGTTAAGTCCGGAGACATTGAAAAGCATCTCGCCGATCTGCGGAAGATTCTGGAGTGCACAAGGGAGCATGGGCTAAAGATGAATCCAAATAAGTGCGCCTTTGGCGTATCGGCGGGTCAGTTCTTAGGGTTCATGGTGCATCAAAGGGGCATAGAGATCGGCAGAAAATCTATTGATGCAATTAACAAAGTAGTTGCTCCTACGAACAAGACTGAGTTGCAATCTTTGATCGGCAAGATTAATTTTATTAGAAGACTTATATCTAATTTGTCAGGGAAGATTAAGTCTTTTAGCCCATTGCTGAAGCTAAAGGTCGGTCAGGAATTTGTGTGGGGAGAAGAGCAACAATTGGCGTTGGGAGAAATTAAGAGGTATCTGGTGAATCCTCCGGTTTTGATTCCACCTCGACATGGGAAACCCTTCAGATTGTATTTGTCTGCCGATGACGGTGTTATCGGGTCAGCCTTGATTCAAGAATTTGAAGGGAAAGAACGTGTGATTTATTATTTGAGTAGAAGGCTGGTGGATGCTGAAACCAGGTATTCGGCTGTTGAGAAATTATGTTTATGTCTATACTTCTCTTGTACCAAGTTAAGGCATTATTTGCTATCGGCCGAGTGTACTGTCATATGCGAGGATGATGTGGTCAAGTATATGCTGTCAATGCCGATGTTGAGCGGAAGAATCGGCAAGTGGATTTTGGCGCTGTCTGAATTTGATCTAAGGTATGAATCAGCTAAGGCAGTTAAAGGGCAGGTGATGGCCGATTTCGTTACTCAGCATTGCGGTACACTAAATTCGGTAGAAATTGCTCCTTTGACTTTGTTCTTTGATGGTTCCACGTGTAAGGAGGGAGCAGGTATCGGCGTTATCTTGATTTCACCCCAAGGGAAAAAGTATGAAATCTCATTGCCGATTATTGCTACTTCGACGAATAATCAGGCTGAGTACCAAGCGTTACTGAAGGGGTTAGAATTGCTCAGGGAAGTGCGTGTCGATGCTGTGGAAATCTTTGGCGATTCTATGTTGGTAATCAATCAATTGATTGGAACATATGAGTGCCGAAGTGATATTTTAATTGCATATCACAGGAAGTGTCTGCAGTTATTAAAGGAATTTAAAGAGTACCATCTTGAGCACATTCCCTGGTTGTATAATAAAGAAGCCAATCGATTGGCGCAACATGCTTCGGGATATCAGCTGATCCAAGAAGTAATGACATCGGTAATGGTTGTCGATGCCCAGAGAAAAGAGATTGCCGATTACTTGAGGGATCCATCTAGGAAAGTTGAAAGGCGGTTGAGGTTTCAGGCTACCAAATATGTGCTCCTTGATGATGAGTTGTATTATCGTACAAATGATGGGGTTTTGCTCGGGTGCATTAATAGAGAAGAATCGAAGGGGTTGATGGGTGAAATTCATGAAGGGGTATGTGGAGCACATCAATCGGCGTTCAAGATGAAGTGGATGTGTTGACACCGTTTTTCGGCACGTGTCAAATGAGCTAAGACTTGCGTGGATCGGTGGCCATTTTCTATCGGCATCAGGAAGTCATCGGTAAAATTTACCGATGGGAGTGCGTTGTAAGAAGGGTAAGTTTGTTGCCGATGAAAGCTAGATGATTCTTGCCGATAAAGGTTAATTTGTGGAGACAAGTTACCAGAAGTGCAAAGTTGCCGATGGGTGTAGATTGCCGATGCTGATGAGTTGCCAATGCCGATGAGCCCCAGGTAATGTGGTTGACATCAGTAAAGGATTGTCGATGGCAATAGAAGGAAGTTGCGGATTGAAGAGTCTGCCGATGGAAAGTTTTCATTGAAGAAAGACATAAGGAAACTGGTGATGTCATACCAGTATTGTTACGGAAGTCTGAGTCCGACTCTTGCACGAGTCGTTTATTTCCTTAAAAATAGAAGTGTCTCTTTAGGAAAATAGTATTGTTATTTGGGTCTGACTCCTGCGTGGGTCAGTTATTTCCTTAAAATAGAGTTTTGTTTAGGAAAGATATGAGTCGTGTCTTTATACAACTCTCCATGCGGGAGTATAAATATGTACCCAAGGGTTGCGTGAAAAGAAGAATCAATCCTATCAAACAAATCAATTTACTCTTATTCTATTTTTACTGCAATTTATCCTTTTTGCATTAGTCTTAGTTTATCTACGAGTTCTTCAAACTTCAACGGGCTGCATCACCTTGATCTCCGTCAAACCCTTGCAAGTTCCACATGGGAGTACCTCTGAGCTTTGACATCCGGGCGCATCGTTGTTGTCTCGTTCAGCTCTGCCCTAGTTATCCTGATCAAGTCTGAGTCTTGACATCCGGTGTATCGCCGTTGTTCTGTTCAGATCTTGTTCTAGTTATCGTCCTTGTTGGTTAACTGGTCAAATCGGCTGGCACACCTTGGATATCGAATTTCGGGTAATAGCCCGAGGTGTTCACAGATTCTGACGCTTTTTGTGTCAACACCTCTTTTGGCACGCCCAGTGGGACCCGATTATATAAATTATACATCTATCATGGGTGATCAGACCGACGTTAACCAAAGGAACGTCATTGAAGTCTCTGAGGCCGATCTAAAAGATGATCAGAGGATGGCTATGGAGCGGACTATGGAGGAGTACAAGCAATTGTATCTGAAATCCTTCAGCCTAAGTAGGAGCGGCGAAGCAATCCAGAAGCAAGATCCGTCGTTGCCACGGCAGGTCACATATGATGTCAATCCTGGTAAGTTACAAGAGATGGTTAATTCTGCCTTAAATCAAGCATTAATTAGCCACTCCAATGTGCTGTCCAATACTGTGTACAACGCTGTTATGCAATCATTCAAAGAAGGACATGCACCTCAATATGTTGGTCCAGTGTATCATCAACCTGGATCGGCATCTATAAACCCATCGGCAGCCCCAATGGCGTCTTCCACTCCCGTGGATCCGTCTGCCGATGTGGCTACACCGCCAAGACCAAGTCCTAAAAGCGTCACCAAGCTTAGTGCAGATCCAGTGGCGTCGGCAATGTTGGGACCTGCTATCCAGAATCATCCAGCTCCTGCCAACTGGTGGGGTTACGGTATGTCTTCAAATCCATCTGCTGGTTCTAATCTGGTGCAGGGAGATAGTTCAGCTTGGAAGGGCTCCTTGGCATCGGCAATGCAATCACAGCCGGTGATCCCTATGATGCAATACTCTATGTCCTCTCCAACTGTACAAGTGCCATCAGAAGATTTCCAAGTGATTCCTAAAATACTTCTGATGCCACCATCGACAAACTCTGTGCCGATGCAACACACTATAGCAACTGGAAGCCAACCTATGCTAGTAAATCATCAGGCCGGGGTAATAGCACATCAAGGTAACCAATTTGTTGATTACTCCAAGGTGCAGGAGCAGCAGGTGCCAGTCAGCTATCAGCCATCGGTAAGTCACATGCCGATGATTTATAATCCTGGATGGACTAGTCAGCCGCCGGTTCAACAGCCTGGCATATTAATGTATCAGTATGGAAGTCCAGCAAACACTCAGAGTGGACCATCGGTACAGCAACCGATGAATATGATGACTCAACCTAATCTACTAGGTGTGCAAAATTACCCATCGGTAAGTCAGTCGATGCATAACGTCTAGATGACTAGTGCTGCGCCCATGCTAACTACTCCGAATCATCTTCTACCGATACCTGAAGGGGCGCATCAGCCGGCTCCACCAGTCAACAACCAGCCAATGAATCGGCAAGAGCAGAATGCATATTGGACCGATAAGATCGCCGAAGTAATGAAGGAACAATTCAGCATTAAACCCAAGGTCAATACATATTCTTATCGGACCCCGTATCCTCCAGCATATAATTTGATTCCTCTCCCAAATCGGTACAAGGTGCCGGATTTTACCAAGTTCTCTGGCCAAGATGACACATCAACGATGGAGCACATCAACCGCTTCATTATCCAGTGCGGAGAAGCTGCTAGCAGAGAGGAACTCAGGGTGAGATTGTTCTCATCATCATTGTCTGGATCGGCATTCACATGGTTTATATCATTGCCTCCAAACTCTGTAATCACATGGGCCGATCTAGAGAAACAATTTCACAAGTATTTCTTCGCAGGCGTATATGAAAAGAAGCTTACCAATTTGGTCAAATTGAGGCAACGCAATGACGAATCAGTAGAGAACTTTGTTCAGAGGCTGCGAGACGTGAAGAATAAGTGCTACAGCCTGGTACTTGATGATCGGCAACTATCAGATTTGGCTTTCCAAGGACTACTGCCGCATATCAAAGATATGTATGTGTCGCAAGAATTTGAAAGTTTAAGTCATCTGGTGCAAAGGATTGCCGATCAAGATATCAAAACCTTTGAACCCAGGAAGACTTGTAATAAGAAGGTGACCTTCATTGGGCAAGAAGAGGATTCTGGGTCAGATGAAGAGCTAAGCATCGGTGCTGCCGAATGGGTGAAGGATAAGAAATTTGTGTCTTGTCCATTTGGCCAGAAAGAGGCTGAAAGGTTCACCTTTGACATCACCAAGGCCGGTAGGATGTTTGACTTATTACTTCAAGAAGGGCGAATCAAGTTGGCGCCTAACCAAGTAATTCCATCGGCCGAGGAGCTCAGAAAGATCAGGTACTGCAAATGGCACAATGCGACTTCTCACAGTACCAATGACTGCAAGGTATTCAGGCAGCAATTGCAGTCAGAGATTGAATCTGGACGCATCAAATTTGAAAATTCTAAAGTCCAAAAACCGATGAAGATTGATCAGCACCCGTTTCCAAATAATATGGTGGAGACTAGTGGAAAAACTAAAGTGCTGACATCGGAAGCTGCCAGGAAGAATGCTGACATCGGTAGATCCTAACCATCAAGTAGCTGAGCGCGACGAGAGGAGGTTTGCCGATGACAGAAAGGGCAAGAAAGTTGCCGATGCGAGTAACAGTGCCAAGAGGGCTCCTGGTGTTATAATCATGCATAAGCAGCCAAGGCAAGAGTATCGGCAATTGCAGAAGGAACGATATCGGCAGGAAGAAGAAGAGCACCAAGAATGGCTTCGACATAAGGACCACTGGAAGTGTCCCTTCTTCGTTCACTATTGGGAAGAAGGCATCAAACTACCCACTGCCAATAATTGTCCTGAATGCAATGGGTACTACCCTACCGATCGGTCAGAAAAGAAGCCTCGCTTTGACGATCGGATATCCAGGTATGCTAGGCCGCTCAGAGAGAAGAAATCGGCACACGACCGACTGGGGGGCAAACTCAGCGCGCATCATAGGCTTGGCAGGCGTGTTGATCAAGAGGAGCTTGAGGAGATGGCCAATGCAAGAGTGTCCGATGAAGAAGTGCTCTCTAGAGATCCAAACATTAGGAGAAGAGCTGATGCAAGCAGTGAAAGGCAGCATCAGCCCGTTTGGAAAACCAAGCTCCCTCAATGGTGCCCTAAGGGTCTAACAAAGACTCAGAAAAGGAGAATCCAGCGTGAACGCCGAAATGACTTGTATGACAATGAAGATTCTTCAAGAGAAAAGAAGTGGAGGCCAAAGCGCAAGGATAGGGATCCATCGGCAGAAATCAATATGGTTGTCATATTGCCGATGGAGTTCATGGCACCTGTCAGCAATGATGAAGAAACTACAGAGATGGCGCAATTGGTCTTGGATCCGATGGCAGCTGTCTTTGAGAAGCCTGCCAATGATGAGAGGCAGCACCTGAGGGCTCTGTTCGTTAAGGGAAAAGTAGATGGACAGCCTGTAACAAAGATGCTGGTAGATGGTGGCGCGTCAATAAACATAATGTCATATGTCATGTTCAGGAAGCTTGCAAAAGGTGACCAAGACTTAGTCAAAACGGACATGAAGCTCAAAGACTTTGAAGGCAATGTGTCGCCAGCTATGGGAGTCGTATGTGTTGAGTTAACCATCGGCAGTAAAACTTTGCCGACAACATTTTTTGTAATCAGTGGCAAAGGTACCTACAACTTGCTCCTAGGAAGGGATTGGATCCATGCCAATTGTTGTATTCCTTCCACCATGCATCAAAGCCTTGTGCAGTGGGTCGGAGACAAGATTGAAGTCGTCCGAAGTGAGACCCCATCGATCGTTGCGTCGGCAGAATCGGAAACTTATGAGCAAACCAGATGCATATTAGGTGAAGCTTGGGACACGGAGTTCCTCAAAATTGCCGATTACCGCATTACACCGAGCCAAGCAGTCAGTCCTGAAGAACAGTTTTAATGGATCGGTTCGCTGATGATGGAAAACTGGGACAGGGCTTCACATCCGCCGATGATTTACTCGAGATAGACATCGGCGATGGTAGTAAACATAGACCTACTTTTATTAGTGCTAAGTTAGATTCCCAATGTAAGCAACAGTTAATTGATTTGTTAAAAGAATATAAAGATTGTTTTGCTTGGGATTATACGGAAATGCCTGGTTTAGACCGATCAATAGTTGAACATCGGTTACCTATTAAGTCCGGTTTCCAGCCACATCGGCAACCTACACGCCGATGCAATCCTACTATTCTGCCCGACATTAAAGCTGAGATTACAAAGTTAATTGAAGTTGGATTTATTCGGCAATGCCGATATGCCGAGTGGATTTCTAATGTGGTTTCTGTGTATAAGAAAAATGGAAAATTATGTGTTTGCATTGATTTCAGGAATCTCAATAAAGCTATGCCAATGGATGGTTATCCGATGCCTGTTGTCGATCTGTTGATCGATGTTGCTGCTGGACATCAAATCATTAGCTTCATGGATGGTAATGCTGGATATAATCAGATATTCATGGCTGAAGAAGACATATCCAAGACTACTTTCAGATGTCCAGGTCACGTTGGCTTATTTGAGTGGGTCGTGATGACTTTTAGCTTGAAGAATGTCGGTGCTACTTATCAAAGAGCAATGAATTTTATCTTTCATAAGTACATCGGCACGATAGTCGAAATCTATATTGATGATGTGGTGGTTAAATCTGGAGATTTTGGGAAGCATCTTGCCGATTTGCGAAAAATCTTGGAATGCACAAGGGAACATGGGTTGAAAATGAATCCTAACAAGTGTGCATTTGGTGTATCGGCGGGTCAATTTCTGGGTTTTATGGTGCATCAGAGAGGCATCGAGATCGGCAAAAAATTTATTGATGCAATTAATAAGGTGGTTGCTCCTACGAACAAGACTGAGCTGCAGTCCTTGATCGGCAAGATTAATTTCATTAGAAGATTTATATCCAACTTATCTGGTAAGATTAAATCTTTTAGTCCATTATTAAAGCTGAAAACCGATCAAGAGTTTACGTGGAAAGATGAACAGCAGTTAGCCTTGGAGGAGATCAAGAAATATTTGATAAACCCTTCAGTCTTGGTTCCACCTCAACACGGGAAGCCTTTCAGGTTGTATTTGTCTGCCGATGACGGTGTTATCGGATCAGCCTTAATTCAAGAATTTGAAGGGAAAGAACATGTGATATATTATTTGAGCAGAAGGTTAGTGGATGCGGAGACCAGGTATTCGGTCATAGAAAGATTATGCTTGTGTTTATATTTCTCTTGCATAAAATTGAGGCATTATTTATTGTCGGCTGAATGCACTGTTATCTGCAAAGATGACGTGGTTAAGTATATGCTATCAATGCCGATATTAAGTGGAAGAATCGGCAAATGGATTCTGGCACTTTCAGAGTTTGATCTGAAGTATGAATCGGCTAAGGCCGTTAAGGTCAGGTGATGGCTGATTTTGTTACTCAGCATTGCAATATGATAAGCTCTGTAGAGATTGCTCCTTGGACTTTGTTCTTTGATGGGTCTACATGCAAGGAAGGAGCAGGTGTCGGCATTGTTTTAATCTCACCCCGTGGACGGAAATACGAAATTTCACTGCCGATTGTTGCTACTTCAACAAACAATCAGGCTGAGTACCAGGCTCTACTAAAGGGGTTGGAATTACTCAGGGAGGTACGTGCCGATGTTGTTGAGATCTTCGATGATTCTATGTTGGTAATTAACCAATTTATTGGGACATATGAATGCCGAAGTGAAGCTTTAATTGCAACCCATGAGAGATGTTTACGATTATTGAAGGAATTCAAAGAGTACCGCCTTGAGCATATTCCTAGGTTGCATAACGAAGAGGCCAATCGGTTAGCACAGAATGCTTCAGGATATCTACCGATTCAAGAGGTCATGACATCGGTAATGGTTGTCGATGACTGGAGAAAAGAAATTGCCGATTATTTAAGAGATCCATCTAAGAAAGCTGAGAGGCGTTTAAGGTTCCAAGCTACCAAGTATGTGCTCCTTGACAATGAATTGTATTATCGGACGATTGATGGAGTTTTGCTCAAATGCCTTGGTAAAGAAGAATCAAAAGAGTTGATGGGTGAAATCCATGAGGGTGTGTGTGGAGCACATCAATCGCCATTCAAGATGAAGTGGATGATTAGACGAAATCGATATTATTGGCCGACAATTCTTGAAGATTGCTTCAATTATTTTAAGGGGTGCCAGGATTGTCAGAAGTTTGGTAATGTCCAGAAGACGCCTGCATCGGCAATGAATCCTATAATCAAGCCTTGGCCATTTAGAGGATGGGCTATTGATCTCATCGGTCAGATTTATCCACCGTCGAGTAAAGGGCATAAGTTTATACTCGTTGCTACCGATTACTTCACGAAGTGGGTTGAGGCAATTCCTTTGAAGAAGGTAACATCGGCGAACATGGTAGATTTTGTAAAAGAGCACATTGTTTACCGATTCGGTATTCCACAAACTATTACTACCGATCAAGGAACCATGTTCACATCGGGAGAGTTTGATGAATTTGCTGCTAGTATGGGGCTCAAGGTATTAAACTCTTCTCCTTATTATGCTCAAGCTAATGGTCAGGCTGAAGCAACTAATAAAGGAGTTATTAAGCTTATCAAACGCAAGATTGAAGAAAACCCTAGAAGGTGGCATGTGGTGTTAAGTGAAGCCTTATGGTCGTATCGGATGGCGTGCCACGGTGCAATCAAAATTTCGCCATATCAGTTGGTCTATGGACATGATGTTGTCCTGCCTTGGGAAATTAAAACTGGTTCTAGGCGATTATTTTCACAAGATCAATTGACAGCCGATGAATATGATATTCTTATGAAGGATGAGTTAGAAGACTTAGCAAGTCATCGGTTGAGGGCTTTGATTAGTATTGAAGAGAATAAGAAAAGGGTTGCCAGATGGTATGACAAAAAGGTCAAGGTGAAAACGTTTGCCGATGGTGATCTAGTGTGGAAAGATTTTACCGATTGAGACTAAGGATTCGAAGTTTGGAAAGTGGTCTCCTAATTGGGAGGGTCCGTTTTGGATAAATCAATATGTTCCTGGCAATGCCTATATTTTGGAAACTCTCGAAGGAGTTGCATTCTCTAGAGCAATCAACGGTAAATACTTGAAAAAATATTACCCTAGTATTTGGGTAGATGCATAAAATGCTCAGTTGAGTGCCAATGGAAAGAAAAGTTATATAAGCATCGGTAAAAGTTGTACTAACATTACATTACAGAGCAAAATCAAGTATCAATGTTACATTTGCCGATACGATGAATTGTAATAAATTACAACAAGGATTGGATGGCTGATATCGCACGCAGGCGAATTTGCTCTATTTCCTCCATCTCCTTGGCATTGGCGTCGGCAGACCCTTCCACTGGCTTGATCTTCTTCTTCAACAAGATGGCTTGTCGGGCGTTTTTGTCTCCATCTTGTCGCAGAGCCTTGATGGTATCGGGTAGTTGAGCTTTCTTTTGATTGGCTGTGTTCAGGGCTTCTTCAACCCTTTTCAATTCAGTCAGCAGCTCTTCTTTCCTTGCCGATAACTGAGTGATTTCTTGCTCGAGATTGGTGTCAGAGGCTTCTGCTTGGCCGATGCTCTTGTGCTTCTCGTCGCCAATTTGTTTGAACTTGAGCGTCTCTTCCTCAGTCTTGGATCGAGCAGTCCTATCGGCTATGCGACGGGAAAGTCTTTGATACTGGAGTTGCTTGCTTTCAAGGAATGCCGCCTGGAATAGTATTTCCTCTGTATCGGCAGATAAGTGGCCTTGGATGTCCTTGAAGGCTATCTTTGCTGCGGTGGAGCCTTGAACAAGATTGGGCGTATCTTGTTGCAGTAGAGATAGTAACGTTTCCAGCTTGACTTTGACTTCTGCCGATAAAGTTGGAGCAGAGCTTTCTTCATCCTCGTCCTCATCGGGAATGTTAATGGCGAAGGAGAACAAGCTGTCTGCTGGAGCAGGGCCTTCTTGGTTTCTATCCTCGTCCTGGAGATTGACGTCGAAGGAAAACAAGCTGTCTGGGGAGTCTTGGGCCTGAAAAAGAAAAAGTTAAGATGTGCTGATCATAAGGTTATACTGCAAATTTTTAGGTAACCGACTTACCATCTTGAAGCGGATTTCTTGCCTGGGACTTGGCATGTCGGCTAGTACAGTCTCATCCTGGAGATCGACAGCAGTTGCCGATGAACAAGCTTCTGTTGGAGGAGCGGTTGACGCCGTTGGTGCTGTTGCTGGCGCTGTTTCTGCTGCAGTGGGTGGCTCCTGTGGTGGTGATGTCGTCCTCTGGTCAGGATTTTCATCTGGTGCCAATACCGATGTTGCAGTTGGTTCCTGCGGCGGTGACATTGTTTCGTGGATCGGAGTTTCGTCCATTGGCTGTTCAGGAGCGAATGCCGATGGCAGTTCTTCTGTTGGTGTATCGGCAGGAGTTGGTGATGCCGTTGGTGTGGCTAGCCTCAGGCGCTTCTTTTTTGGGGCAGCAGTTGGTGAACCGGCCCGTTTTTGTTACGAAGCCTGGGGGGCATCGGCAGCAGGAGTTGGAGAAGCTAGTATGTTTGCAGCAGATGTCGATGACTTCGCCATCTAAAAGATATTTGGTACAAGTTATATAAAGCAAAAATTGCCGATGAGCAGGATGTAATCGGTATAAGTAAAGTTTAAGTTTACTGCAAAAGCCCGTGCTAAGATGGCTGCAACAGTCAATGGAGTAGTAGGCGTCGGCTTGGGCTTGAGAGTAACCTTAGGTACCTTCTGAGGGGTGAAGGCAGCCAGTGTGGGGGCATTATTGCCGATGAGTGATATAGGACTCATCACTCGGAGATTGAAAGGTTTGCCACTCCTGCTCATTTTAGGGATTGGATCGTCAACCTGTTAAGCATAAGAAGGTCAGATGCCAATGATAGGAATAAAGTAATGAGAAATGCATCGGGATTAAAAACTTACTGCATCATCGGGAATGACGTGATTGGCGTCAATCATATGCCGATAGTAGTGTGATGACTTGGCAAATAGTTGATATCTCCATTCTTGCCACCAGAATTTGTATTCCTCCGTGATGAAGGAGGTTGGTGCCTAGGAGGATAAGTCAATATCTGAAGTATCGGCATTTGGGGGGAGGTTGACAACCTTGTTCCAGTCTACGACGCTGGAGATGATTTGCCTTGGTTTTATCACCTTGGCATAGCAGAGCTTGATCAGCAGTTGGCCGAATGCCAGTTGTCTTGCCGCTGTCGCTGGGTAATAAAACTCGAAGGACGGAGGAGCATTCTTCCCAGTTCCGAAAATGTTAACTGGAATAGCTCGGGGAACAATGCTAACCTTCATGATCACCTCATTCTGAGGCACGTTCCAATCGGTGAGGTTGAATAGCAAGGGGAATCGGTTGTCCTCATCAATATATGGCCACCAGAGCCGTTCTGAAGCAGGGATTCCATTATAAAATTTCTGAAAGAATCTACCAAACTGGTCTGCATCAGCATCGGTTCCTGGCAGTACTATGATGGCCTCTCCGAAGTTGAGTGGAGGACGAGTTGCCGATTCATCATCATTGAATATATAATTTTCCGATATGTCCCTTAGAAATTGTTGGGCGAACAAGTCAAACTGAAGGACTTTGTACATGTGTGCGTTCAGCCACATGTTTATGAACCACCAGGGACCCCCGAGGTTGCCGATGGGCTCGCCTAGCAGTAACTTCTTGGACACTTGGTGTAAGAGGCGGTATACCGATCCAAAAAGATATCGGCCGAGAGGGAGTCTTGTTCCATCAGCTAGGAGTTCTGCTGCTGGGAGGTACATTATGGTCGGTCCGACTGTTTTGCCATAGAAGATGAACTTCTCCAGCCACATGTTCATAAAGATAGCGTGTTCTCTTTGTCCTACCGATCCAGTTTTTTGGTACTCCTGGATGTAACCGGTCCAGCCGCCGATATTACGAGTGTTCATCTTATACTCGGCCTTCCTATTAAACAAAGTGAAGGTATCGGCAGAGGAGACATTGAGACCGGTCAGCATATGCACATCGGCAAGGGTAGGAGTGGCTGGTCCATGTCTGAATAAGAAGGCATTCATGGTGTCGGACTAGAAGTAAGAAGCCGCTATCATCATGTTCTCGTTCTTCTCCATATCAGCAATGGAGAGCCTGATGCACTGGTCTAGGTTGCACTCTGACCAATAAACTTGTTGCGTTCTAATTACCCTGAGGTACCAGTTCTTCCACCCCTTGGTATATTTAGGCCATGAACGGAAAGCATCCTTCCATAAATCTAGGCTGAAACATTCGGATCTGAAGGGAATACGGTTGGTTTCCGCGTTGATCAGATAGCTAGGATCAGGATTTCCCATTGGGCCTAGGCAATTGAAGTTGGACTGCTCAAGGGGATTACTACTTTGTTGTACAGTTCCTAGGTTTCGAAAAGAAGAGGAAGGATCAAAGAACGAAAGGGGAAAAGATTGCGAAGTTCATACGGAAGGAAAACTTGCAGAAAGTAGAATAAGGAGGAAATGGATTTACCTTGGGGATGTCGACGTGGATCCCATTGGAGTTGGAAGAGTTCTTGCGGCTCGTACTCTGCTTGAGGAATGAACTATTGCTTGGGCTCGCAAGATTGTTCTTCGGAGTCGCCGCCGAGGTTGAAGACGCCGAGGTTGAAGATGGAGGCAGGTGAAAAGTGAAAGAAGGCCCAGGGTAGAAAGTAAGTTGGATCGTGGTAACTTTTATAGACCTAGGTCAGGGGTATTTTGGAATTTCTGCTCGTACTGTACAGGAATATGGAGAGGCCTGCGGTGGATGTGCGCGATAATCAAGGAGATATGATTAGATTTGCAACTGTTTGCGCTATAGTCGAGGAATTTTATTAATAAATTGTAGTTCTGTGTGCGGAGATCGAAGAAGTTGTGCAGTTATCTCGGAAAGAATGGCTACAGTAGAGAGAATTTCGGCGCATAAAATATTATACACTCCGAAATTGGGGGGCATGTGTTGACACCGTTTTTCGGCACGTGTCAAATGAGCTAAGACTTGAGTGGATCGGTGGCCATTTTCCATCGGCATCAAGAAGTCATCGGTAAAATTTACCGATGGGAGTGCGTTGTAAGAAGGGTAAGTTTGTTGCCGATGAAAGCTAGATGATTCTTGCCGATAAAGGTTAATTTGTGGAGACAAGTTACCAGAAGTGCAAAGATGCCGATGGGTGTAGATTGCCGATGCTGATGAGTTGCCAATGCCGATGAGCCCCAGGTAATGTGGTTGACATCAGTAAAGGATTGCCGATGGCAATAGAAGGAAGTTGTGGATTGAAGAGTCTGCCGATGGAAAGTTTTCATCGAAGAAAGACATAAGGAAACTGGTGATGTCATACCAATATTGTTATGGAAATCTGAGTCCGACTCTTGCATGAGTCGTTTATTTCCTTAAAAATAGAAGTGTCTGTTAGGAAAATAGTATTGTTATTTGGGTCCGACTCCTGCATGGGTCAGTTATTTCCTTAAAATAGAGTTTTGTTTAGGAAAGATACGAGTCATGTCTTTATACAACTCTCCATGCGGGAGTATAAATATGTACCCAAGGGCTGCGTGAAAAGAAGAATCAATCCTATCAAACAAATCAATTTACTCTTATTCTATTTTTACTGCAATTTATCCTTTTTGCATTAGTCTTAGTTTATCTACGAGTTCTTCAAGCTTTGACGGGCTGCATCACCTTGATCTCCGCCAAACCCTTGCAAGTTCCGCGTGGGAGTACCTCTAAGCTTTGACATCCGGGCGCATCGCTGTTGTCTCGTTCAGCTCTGCCCTAGTTATCCTGATCAAGTCTGAGTCTTGACATCCGGGTGTATCGCCGTTGTTCTGTTCAGATCTTGTTCTAGTTATCGTCCTTGTCGATTAACTGGTCAAATTGACTGGCACACCTTGGATATCGAATTTCGGGTAATAGCCTGAGGTGTTCGCAGATCCTGACGCTTTTTGTGTCAACAGGATGATTAGGCGAAATGGATATTATTGGTCGACGATTCTTGAGGATTGTTTTGAGTACTTCAAAAGGTGTCAAGATTGTCATGCATTGGCAATGAATCCTATAATCAAGCCTTGGCCATTTAGAGGATAGGCCATTGATCTCATTGGCCAAATTTACCCACCATCGAGCAAGGGGCATAGATTTATACTCGTTGCCACTGATTATTTCACGAAGTGGGTTGAAGCTATTCCTTTGAAGAATGTGACCTCGGCAAACATGATAGATTTTGTGAAGGAGCATATTGTTTACCGATTCAGAATTCCTCGGAATATTACGACTGATCAAGGGACCATGTTTACGTCGGGGGAGTTTGGTGAATTTGCTATCGGTATGGGGTTCAAAGTGTTAAATTCTTCTCTTTATTATGCTCAAGCTAATAGTCAGGCTGAAGTAACTAATAAGGGAATAATTAAGCTTATCAAGCGCAAGATTGAAGAGAACCCTAGGAGGTGGCATATAGTACTAAATGAAGCTTTGTGGTCGTATCGGATGGCATGTCATGGTGCTACTAAGGTTTCGCCATATCAATTAGTATACGGGCATGATGCTGTCCTACCTTGGGAAATTAAAACTGGTTCTAGACGATTGTTTTCCCAAGACCAGTTAGCGGCCGATGAGTATGATATCCTTATGAAGGATGAGTTAGAAGACCTAGCGGGTCATCGGCTAAGAGCTCTAATCAGTATCGAGGAGAACAAGAAAAGGGTTGTCAGATGGCATAACAAGAAGGTAAAGGTGAAAGAGTTTGCCGATGGTGATTTGGTATGGAAACTGATTTTACCGATTGGAACCAAAAGTTTGAAGTTTGGGAAGTGGTCTCCTAATTGGGAACGTCCTTTTTGGATAAATCAGTTTGTTCCTGGCAATGCTTATATTTTGGAAACTCTCGAAGGAGTTGCATTTTCTAGAGCAATCAATGGTAAATATTTGAAAAAATATTATCCTAGTATCTGGATAGATGCATGAAGTAATACAAATGTAAGTACCGATGATAAAAGTCGTTATGCGAAACATCAGCAAATGAAACGTTATATTACAAGAATAGTCGTCAAGATCACGGGTATCGGTACAACAAATTACAACAGGGTTTGAATAGATGAAATCGCGCGAAGGCGAATTTGATTTGCTTCTTCTATTTCCCTGGCGTCATCATCGGCAGAACCCTCGACTGGCTTGAGCTTTCTCCTCAACAGAAGGGCTTCACGGGCATCGGCATCTCTCTCTTGTTGTAAAGCTTTGGTGGCAGCAGGGAGTTGAGCCTTCTTTTGGTTGGCTGTGCTTAGAGCTTCGTCAACTTTCTTCAGCTCAACTAGCAGCTCTTCTTTTCATGCCGATAGACGTGTGATCTCTTGCTCGAGCGCGCTACCAGAAGCTTCCAGACGACCGATGTCTTGGTGTTTTTCGTCTGTAGCTTGCTTGAATTTGAGTATCTCCTCTTCGAATTTTGCTTGAGCAGCTCTATCGGCAATGCGTCGCGAAACTCTTTGATATTGTAATTGCCGACTCTCGAGGAATGCCGCTTGGAAGAGCAGTTCTTCAACATCAGCAGGCAATTGGTCTTGGACTTCTCTGAAAGCTACCCTTACTGCACTTGAATCTTGGATTAGTTGAGACGTGTTTTGTTGCAGTAGGAGCAGCAGTGCTTCAAGTTTGGATTTCGCTTCTGCCGATAGAACGATTGGAACATGAATAAAGCTCTCTCCTTCATCGTCATCTAGGAGATTAACAGCAAAGGAGAATAAGCTATTGAGAGAGTCTTGGGCCTCAAAGGATAAGAATTGAAATTTGTCAGTTAGAAGCTTATATATCGCAGAGTTATGATGAATATTCCTAGTTTACCTGCTTTAGAGCGATTTCTCGCCTTTGGCTTGATGTAGCTGACGCAACCGTATCTTGAGGATCGGCAAAAGTTGCCAATGAATTTGCTTCGGCAGGAGGGACGGTTGGTGCTGGTGCTGGTGTTGATGTCGAGGCTGCTTCCACTGTTGTGGCTAACCCCTGTGGTGACGGGATCGTTCCTTGGTTGGGGTTTTCATCCGGTGCTGATGTTGGTGCCGATGCCGGTGTTGTTTCGGTTGTTGCGGCCATCTCTTGCGGCGACGGTGTTGTCCCTTGGTCAGGAATCTCAGCCTATGGCTGCTCAGGGATAGGTGCCGATACTGGCTCCGGTGTTGGTGTATCGGCAGGAGCTTGAGGAGATGTAGCTGGAGCTGATGGCTTCTTACGTTTTGGTCGGGGAGCAGCACTTGAAGAGCCTTGGCGTTTTGACCCTTGCGCTTGGGGGGCATCGCCAGGTTGAGCCATAGAGGTTTTTACATTTGGGATGGCTACCAATGAGCTTGTCTGCTGCAGAAAAGAATTTGGTGCAAAGTAAGTAAAAATTGTCGATTAAAACATGTTATGATCGGTACAGATAAACAAATACTTGTTACCATGAAGGCTTGTGCCAAAACGGCGGCAGCGGTGGTAGCATCATCGGTTGGTAATGGCCGAGTTCTGATAGTAACCTTGGGAACTGCCTTGTGATGCATAAGGGAGGACAATGAAGGGGCCTTACTACCGATTGTTGATGTAGGGTTCATCGGTCATAAGTTGAAGTGTTTGCCGCTCTTGCTCTTTTTAGGGATCAAATCATTAACCTTTTGACAGAGGGTTAGTTGCTGATACATTTGAAAAGTTAACGAAGTAGTAATCGGAAATAAGCTTATCGCGTCATCGGGTATGATATGATCAGCATCAATCAAATGCCGATAGTAGTGTGATGATGGAGAAAATAGCTGGTCCTTCCACTCTTGCCACCAAGACTTGTATGATTCGGTAATCAAGGATGTTGGCGCCCAAGAAGATAAGTCGATGTTAGTTACATCGGCATGAGGGGAGAGCGTGACAATTTTGTTCCAATCCATAGCACTGGAGATGACCTCTCTTGGTTTTATCATGTTAACATAGCTAAGTTTGATCGGCAATTAACCGAATGCTAGTTGTCTTGCCGCTACCGATGGATAATAGAACTCGTATGATGGATGAGAGTTCTTCCCGGTCCCGACGACGTTAACCGGAATAGCTTGGGGAATGAGGGTGGCTTTCATGATTGCTTCGTTTTGTGGTATATTCCCATCGGTGAGGTTGAAGGACAGTGGGAATCGGTTGTCTTCATCGACATAAGGCCACCAGACTCGTTCTGCAGCAGGAATTCCGCAGTAGAGCCTCTGAAAGAACATGCCGAATTGATCAACATTTCAACATTGGCATAGGTTCCTGGTAGCACTATCATGGCTTCCCCGAAATTGAGTGGAGAACGGGTTGCCGATTCATCATCGTCAAAGACATAATCTTCAGATATGTCTCTTGGGAATTGTTGGCTGAACAGATCAAATTGGAGGCATTTGTGCATATGGGCGTTCAGCCACAAGTTGATGAACCACCAAGGACCTCCAAGGTTGCCGATGGGCTCGCCTAGCAGCAATTTTTCCGATACTTGATGTAGGAGGCGATAAACTGAACCAAGGAGGTGTCGGCCAAGGGGAAATCCTCCACCAACCAGAAGCTCCGCTGCGGGAAGATACATGTTGGTAGGTTCGACTGTTCTGCCACAGAAAATGAATTTCTCCAACCACATGTTGAGGAAGGTAGTGTGTTCCCTTGGGGCTACCGATCCAGTCTTCTAATACTCTTAGATGTATCCGGTCCAACCACCGATGTTGTGGGTACTTACCCGACGTTCAGACTTCCTGCGGAAAAGAGTGGCAGGATCGGTAGAGGAAACGTTGAGGTCGGTAAGCATATGTACATCGGCAAGTGTGGGGGTGGCTAGTCCATGTATAAATAAAAATGTGTTCATTGTATCGGACCAGAAGTAAGAAGCCACAATCATCATGTTTTCATTTTTCGCCATATCGGCAATGGACAGTCTGATGCATTGGTCGATATTGCGCTCTGACCAATAGAGTTGTTGAGATCTGGCTATCCTGAGGTACCAGTTCTTCCACCCTTTGGTGGGTTTGGGCCAGGAGCGAAAGGTGTCTGTCCATAACTCTAGATCGAAATGCTCGGATCTAAAAGGGATATGGTTGGTTTCTGCGTTGATGAGATTGGTTGGATCGGCATTCCCCATTGGGCCTAAATAGCAAAGATGTTCTTGATCGGTGGGGATCACTATTTTGTTGCACATTTCCTAGATCTAGAAAACAAAGAGAAAAGGAAAGAGGGGATTGAAAGGCAATGCGGAAGGATAAAACTGCAGTATATACAACAGAGAAAGAGGAAAGATTACCGCAGAAGCAGTGAAGTTGATCGCCATTAGTGGAGTTCTTGCAAGGGTCGTGCCTCCTGATGAGAGAAGAAAAACCGCCGCTGGAATAGTGCTCTTTGGAGATGACGTTGGGATGAAGGTGAAAATGTGAGCTCAGGGTAAAAGCGAAGACAGACGGTGGTCTTTATAGGTCTAGGTTAAAGGGTGTTTTCGAGTTTTCTTTTCTGAATGAGCAGGAATATGGAAGGATATCGCACGGTGATCGAGGAAATTATAACTGTTGGTGCTACAGTTGCGGGGGTTGTTGGTAATTTACAGTGACAATGCGCGGTAATCAAAATGGCGGTGGTATTTTGGAGGGAAAGATTATAATAGAGCAAATTTCGATGCATAAGATATTTTATACTCCGAAATTGGGGGGCATGTGTTGACACTATTTTTTGTACGTGTCAATATGAACCGGGTACACTGATTGGTAGAAGGGTAGTTACACCGATCGGTACAAAAATGGTTGCTTTTCTTTATCGGCATCAGAATCCCACCAATCGGATTGCCGATGGAGACGAGATTGAGGAAACAAAAGAAGATATTGGCTGACCAGAAGGATGTTGCCGATGGAAACAGGGGAATAGTGCCGATCGGGAATATCACCGATGAATACAGGTTGATATGGCTGAAGTCAGCAGGAAGTTGACGATGGCAGTAGAAGGAGATTGTGGATTGAAAGAGTCTGCCGATGGAAAGTTTCATTGTAAGGAAGAACGGATAAGGAAACTAGCGATTTTTATGCTAGTATAATTATTTTATTATTTTAGTTTGAGTCCGACTCTTGCACGAGTTGTTTTATTTCCTTAAAAATAAGAGTTTTGTTTAGGTATGAGTCGTGTCCATGTATAACTCCTTTTACCGGAGTATAAATATGTACCCAGGGGCAGTGTAAAAATGAGACAAACAATAAAATACAATCCTATTACTTTTGTCTACTTTTCCAGCATCTACTTTCAATCGCATTAGTTCTAGTTTACTTACGAGTTCTTACGATGTCTCGACAGGCTGCATCTACACGATCTCCGTCGCCTTCGCAAGTTCCGCGTTTGATCAAGTTGAGCTTTGATGTCCGGGCGTATCGCTGTCGTCTCATTCAATCTTGTTCTAGTTATCGTCCTTGTCGGTTAACTGGTCAAATCGACTGAACACACCTTTGGATATCAAGATCGGGTATAAGCCCGAGGTGTTCGCAGATCCGACGCTTTTTGTGTCAACAGCATGCCTCAACCCTTAGCTGGCAAGATAACTCATTCGAGCCGCGAAACCTACCTACAAGCCAAACCAAGAATGAAGCAAACCGCAAGCCGATGCGGGTTGGCGAGGACGCGGAGTGTAAGACCAAGGCCAGCTAGCTGATCCTAGGCTGGATGTACGGGGTGCCGGGTGGTCCTCGGGCTTGTTGAGTATGGTTCTGAATCAATCTTGGTTTGAATGGTAGAATCGGCGACTGTCGCGCCCCCGTTCAAGGGCTGCGAGGTTTGGGTGAGGAATAAACCCTCCAGCTAGATAGGAAGTCGATTCGAGTCGCGGTCTCTCCCCGTTAGTGAGAACTTGACAATTGCTACACTGGCGTGGGAACAATTAATTACTTGAATGGTTCCGATGGAATGATATGATGAGACCAGAAGGGCAAACTGGTCATGGTATGCTTAATCAAGTGTATTGTTTAGTACAGGTGCTAATGTAGAAAGCAGGTAATAATTATAAAATGTGGCTCCATTCTTAAGTACTTAATAGTAGCTGCTTTTCCGCAAAAGAGAGTTCGACCTTGTACCACCTCCAAAGCCTGCATTATCCTTGGTGTCTTTATTTTAGTTTAAGACGGGTAAGTCTAGCTGAGTACATTCGTGTACTCAGGGCTTCGTTCCCAATGTTGTTGTAGATGGGCAGATGTACTACGGGTACTGCATCAACTGTCTCTACCCTGCTATGGGCGACAACTAGGACCATGGGCGATGGTCATCTCTGAAGTCTCATCTATGCTTTTGTGAGAAACGACTTACTACTGGCACTGTAATGAACTAAGTGTGTGTGAGTTGGTTTCAAAACTATTTCCGCTGCAAGAGATTTGGTCATGTAATAACTTTTAAAATTCATACTCTGATGTATTCGTATTTGAACTTTATGTAATGTATGGATGGTCTGTTGAACTAAAGCGATTCTCAGTTAAGAATGAGCAAGGAATGAAATCCGTCGTGGTTTCACGGACTACCGGGGTTATGAAAGCCTAAGGACAAAAATTTATCGCATTGCTGATCAGTTTGTGAACTTAAGTTTTTGTAATTTGGGCGGTTCTATTACAGTCTTCTTCTCTCCTCTTCATGGGGAACTGTTGACAGTCGTTAGCGTCAACTTTTAATGCATTTATAAACATGATAATTGGATCAATCATATATAAAATAGAGAAGTATAGGGTTTTAATTAACAATTTCAACGAGTTTTGGTGTTTCATTATTTTCCAGGGACTATTCTAGAAAAGAGCAATAAAGAGAATCAAATTAGAGAAGATATCGAATAAATCCCGTGAAGATACAGTTGCCAATCAACTCACGGAGGATCCCTGTTGATGTTTCTTAGAGCACACGAGTAAATTAATTATCCGCAAGCGCACAAATAAACAACGATGTAGCACTTCACCGAGATAACCCAGTTTTAAATATCGAACTCAAAGGAACGGTGTATGAGGATGACTAAGTCTATATTAACTTAACCTGTTTCTATTGATAAGAGGAGAAAGAACCAAGGACTTTCTAGTTCTGGTCACTAGGTAAGCTTTATCTTTTATGATCTCTAAGGACGATGACTTAAATAAGAGCAGAAAACATAGTTCTCTCCTACTAAGCACCTATATGTATGCCAAACCTATTACGAGAAACGGACTACAGAGGAATCAACGTAGCTATAAGAGTCACCTACGCGAGCTACTGTTATCCAAAAATCAGGGGACAAATGCAAGCAAACTTAGCCTAGGCACCACGCCTACACTAGGTATTACTACTTTAATCAAGTAATGATCATGATTAAAGCACTACAAAGAATTACAAACATAAAGAACAATAAGAGTAAATGCTTACTTGAACTAGAAGTCGAATACCATGGTATCTCAGAATACAAATCCTGTGCGAGAGAAATATGATCCCAAAGAATAAAGCGATGAAAGAAGAACCGACAGGCCGGAACTCCTCCACAACTCTACTCTCTAGCTCTAAATCTTTAATCTCTAAATAGAGATAGATCTACATGGATCGAATCTCTCTTGAATTTCTAGCCTAGATCTACTAGATAGGAATTAGAGTTTCACCTCTTTAGCTTCTGATCTGGCTTGGCTCCAGGGGGTATAGGCCTCTATTTATAGCCAGGAGGGATACACGTCAGCCGTTGGATCAAACTGACTTAAGGTAGGGCTCAGATTAATCCTCAAAGGCGGTGGAGGAAGCCTCCAGAAGACGGTGGCCAAGTGGGCCCAGGGGGTGCCGCTCGGCCCCACCCTGTGGGGTCTAGGGCCCTGCTTCGCTCCAGTGTCTGCGGGATCCTCCGTGAGTATTTTGGCACGAGTTTCTCCACGGGATTTATTCGATATCTTCTCTGATTTACTTCTATTTTATCCTCTTTTCTAGAATAGTCCCTAAAAATAATGAAACACCCAAACTCGTGGAATTTTTTAGATAAAGCCCTATATTTCCACATTTTCACTACGTCAAAATCGATTTTTGGTGTCGGTCAAAATCCGTTTTTCGTAGCGGGCAATGACGTCCGCTGCGATGACAAGGCCACGTTAAATCTGGCGTTTACCATGGCAGTCGCTGGTGCCCGCTACGAAAAATCGATTAACCGCAGCAGGCAACATAAGACGCCCACTACGGTTAATGCTATTTACCGCAGCGGGCAGATTAGGACGCCCGCCGCGGTTAAACGTTTAAAAAATAAAAAAAACACAAAAACCCATTGGCGAGCCCATTCTCGAGCCCGTCGGTGAACCCATTCTCGACCCACGCCACCGAGGCTCCACGCGAGCGGCGCCGCCGCTCAGCGCTCCGTAGCCCACGCGACCCTGCTCCGTGCTCCGTGCGCTGCCCAAGCCGTGGCCCCGCGCTACCGTCCGCACGCCGCGCGACCCGCGGCGGGGCCCCGTGCGCCGCCTGAGTCGTGGCCCAGCGCCGGGGCCCCACTGCTCCACGCGCCCGGTCGCCGCCCGGCCACTGCTTTGCGCGACCCACGCCACGCTGCTTCACACGCTAGTGAGGGAGAGAGAGGGAGTGAGAGAGGGAGAGGGAGGAAGGGAGTGGGTCGGCTGCTTCACACGTTGTGCTAACTAGAGGCGGGTCGCGAGGTGGGGAGTGGGAGCGGCGCCTAAGGATGGGAGTTGTAAGTGACTCAAACCCTAAGTGCTCGATTTATACCACCACCCACTATGGGCCTCGCCCTAGGCCTAAGCCTTTACCGTGGCGGGACTTATATGATGCCCGCTGTGGTAAATTGATTTACCGCAGCGGGCATATTAAGACGTCCGCTGCGGTAAATCAATTTACCGCAGCGGACAAAAATGCCCGCAATGGTAAATTGAAAAAAGACCGTCACAAAAAAGCATGGGATTTTTCACAGTGGGCAAAGCAACTGTCCGCCACAGAGGGCTTTTAGGCAACGCCGCGGAAACTCTATTTTGACGTAGTGTTTATATTTGATTGATCCATTTATTCTATTTATAATTGTATTAAATGTTGACGCTAACGACCGTCAACAAGCACTCCCACACTTAGGCTTTTACTCGTCTCGAGAAAAAGGATGGTTAAGGAATATAAAATTTAAGACATAACTTAAGGATAAACTTTATAAGACTTTCCCAAGTCATTTGAAAAGAAATGTACTTTAAAGTTCTTAAGTGATTGGAGAAGATAATAGTTTGAATAGATTACCTTCTTCACTCAATCAAGTTTCTGGAGAGTTTGTAGAAATTTTGAAAAGAAATCCTGCAGAAGAAATAAGAGAATACGCTGCTATTTCCTTAGATTAGAATACTTTAGTTATTATTATTCTTTTATTAATTCTTCCTATGTTGTCATCCTCTCCTTCTGAGAAGTATGGGCTCTTTTTCAGAGGTATGTCGGACTTTTGCCCATTTTTTATTCCTCTTGAGGGTGCGTCGGACTTTTTTTGCCCATTTTTAATTCCCTCTAATTTCTCCCATGCATCTTTGACATGGATTATTTTCACATATTTTTGTATGAGCCTCATACAACCCTTCTGAAGAGAATGATTCAACATAAGAAGTAATTTTTTTTATTTTATTCAAATTGAAATTCTGATCATAGGAGCATAGCAAAGTACTCAACTTGCAATCTTTTAGGGTTTTTTGAATTTTAAAGAATAAATGCTCTAGAGACGAGATATCATGAATCAAGTTCTCATATCTTACTATATCTTAGTCTCAAATCATCTTAAGTAATCATATTTATTTAATTGAATTGAAACATGACTTGCGAGAAAAGTATTACGTAAGTTATTCTTAAGCTATGAATTAAATTATTCTTTTTAGCAATTCAAAAATATTTTAGCATGTGAACTTTAAACTTGAATTAAGGTAATAGAAAGAATATGTTTTTTCAAAGTTGATAACTCAAACCTGACCGTGGACGAAGTGGGACAGGGGATGCCGGTTCGGCTTTGTCAGGTGTGATCTTTGTTTGATTCTTTCTCTGAATTGTAGTAACTTCCCGAGCTAGTTTTATTTTGTGTTCGTAGCGTGTTTCTCCCACACTTGTTTCTTTTCCTATATTTTTTCTGCATAACATGTGGAGACAAAAAAACACACATACCAAAAATATAGAGAGTAGAGTTGATAGTAAAGACATTGAAATCAATAGGGCACTTTATTCATTATTAATCAAACACTCTAAATGACTGAATTTAAAGACTAGAATTAAAATTTAACTAACACACACTTTAACTTTAAAACAGTAAATTTAACTAAGGTGTGCCCTATTACATGGATAGCTAAGCATTATTATTATTACGCTTCGGCAGGACTAAGGCTCTGAGATGATTATAGAAAAAGTTTGAGACGGTGACCATTTACCTTGATAACGTACCTTCGTGTGATTGTAGAGTCACCGCTCCATGTGATGATGTATTTACCACCTTGAATGTTCCTTCCCACTTGCTTCTTAGTTTTCCGAATCTGAATAACTTGACCCTGGAATTAAAAAGTAATACCTTATCTCCGGGTGCAAAGTCCTTCTTGATCCTCTTGTCATGCCATCGTTTGGTTCTTTCTTTATAGATCTTTGAATTGTGATAAGTTTTTTCTCTCCATTCTTCTAACTCTGATAGTTGCATTTTTCTTTTCTCTCCAGCAGCTTCAAAATTCACATTCCAATGTTTGATAGCCCAGTGAGGCTTGTGCTCTAATTCTACCGGTAATTGGCAAGTCTTTCCGTATACCAAGTGGTATGGTGACATGCCCAAGGGTGTCTTGTATGCAGTTCGGTAGGCCCATAGTGCTTCGGGTAACCGATCTTTCCATACTTTCCCCATTTTATCTACTGTCTTCTGTAGAATATTCTTGATCTGCTTATTGGATGTTTCTGCTTGGCCACTTGTCTGAGGATGGCATAGAGTAGCGACATTGTGACGGATTCCATGACTTGTAAGATATAAGTGAAACCTCTTATCCATGAAATGTGTTCCTCCATCACTTATCACCATCCTTGGGGTTCCAAATCTAGGAAATATTATCTCCTCAAACATCTTTCTAGAATGTTTTGAATCAGCTGACTTGCATGACATGTCTTCTACCCACTTGGATACATAGTCCACTGCCACCAAGATGTACTCGCAGTTCCTTGACTTCACAAATGGTCCCATGTAATCAATTCCCCAGACATCAAAGAGCTCTACCTGGAGGTTGTTGGTGAGTGGCCTGGCATCTCTTGAGTTGATTTTCCCGTGCCTTTGACATGATCCACATCTCCTGATAAAATCTTTGGTGTCTTCATAAATGGTTGGCCAAAAGAATCCTCTCTGCCAAATTTTTGCATGAGTGCGGAATGCCCCATAATGCCCTCCATATGGTGTTGAATGACATTTTTGAATGATTTGGATGCCTTCCTCCACCGGTACACATCTTCTAAGCAAACCATCTGTGCATACTCTGAAGAGGTATGGTGGATCCCATATGTGGAGACGACTTTCATATATAAGCCTTCTTTTATTTTCTCCTGGTGGTACATAACCTGCAACCATAAAGATGAAAATATTTGCATACCAAGGGTCTGATTTTTTTACCTTGAATAGCATGTCGTCCCTTAGCGAGTCATTGATAGGTACTTCCTGCGAATTCTCAAAATATATTCTAGACAAGTGATCAGCAACAGGATTTTCTACTCCTTTTCTATCCTTTATTTCCAAATTAAATTCTTGGAGTAGAAGAATCCATCTTATTAAACGAGGTTTAGCATCTTTCTTAGTGAGCAAATATTTTAAAGCAGCATGATTAGTGTAAATAATTAATTTTGCTCCATCTAAGTAAGATCTAAATTTATCTATAGCATAAACAATAGCCAGGAGCTCTTTTTCAGTAGTTGCATAATTAAGTTGTGCCCCTGTCATTGTTTTGCTAGCATAATCAATTGTATGATGTTTTTTATCTTTAGTCTGTCCCAAAACTGCCCCCACAGCATAATCACTAGCATCACACATAATTTCAAAAGGTAAAGACCAATCAGGGGTTGAATGATTGGTGCAGAGATGAGCGCTTCTTTAAGGATATTAAAAGATTTTAAACATGCTTCATCAAATTCAAAAGGAGTATCCTTAGCTAAGAGACTAGTCAGTGGTCTACCAACATGTGAAAAATCTTTTATAAAGCGGCGATAAAAAACACAATGACCAAGAAAGCTTCAGACTCCTTTTATGTTTACAGGTGGAGGTATGTAACGCCCCGAGCTTTCCTAGGATATAGACTGTCCTCACAGACCAACACCAGTCTTTTCGGCGCACTTTGTCCTCACTCATGCGCCCCCGGGAAGAACTTCCCAATCGGTCACCCATCACTCCAGGCCAAGCACGCTTAACCCTGGAGTTCTCATCAGATGGGCATCCAGAAAAAAAGTTGCAACTTGTTGGTATGAGTATTCTATTAATCCTATTAAGCTCTGGGACAGGGTGTCACATCCGCACCCCCTTAGGATACTGATGTCCTCATTGGTCAACCCTAAGTCAGGAACGTCCCCTCTTAGCCACGTCCGTATTCCCAGCTCCTCGGCCTAGGTGTCTCATGCCCTCTCTGGAGCCATGCGCAATCTATCTGAGCTCCCGAGCCATACGTCCGTGAAACCACGAGGGTCGGCTCTAATACCATTTGTAACGCCCCGAGCTTTCCTAGGATATAGACTGCCCTCACAGACCAACACCAGTCTTTTCGGCGCACTTTGTCCTCACTCATGCGCCCCCGAGAAGAACTTTCCGGTCAGTCACCCATCGCTCCAGGCCAAGCACGCTTAACCCTGGAGTTATCATCAGATGGGCTTCCGGAAAAGAAGTTGCAACTTGTTCGTATGAGTATTCTATCAATCCTATTAAGCTCTGTTAAGCTTTGGGACGGGATGTCACATCCGCACCCCCTTAGGATACCGATGTCCTCATCGGTCAACCCTAAGTCAGGAACGTCCCCTCTTAGCCACGTCTGTATTCCCAACTCCTCGGCCCAGGTGCCATGCCCTCTCTGGAGCCATGTGCAACCTGTCTGAGCTCCCGAGCCATACGTCTGTGAAACCGCGAGGGTCGGCTTTGATACCATTTGTAACGCCCCGAGCTTTCCTAGGATATAGACTGCCCTCACAGACCAATACCAGTCTTTTTGGCGCACTTTGTTCTCACTCATGCGCCCCCGGGAAGAACTTCCCGGTCAGTCACCCATCGCTCCAGGACAAGCACGCTTAAGCCTAGAGTTCTCATCAGATGGGCTTCCGGAAAAGAAGTTGCAACTTGTTGCTATGAGTATTCTATTAATCCTATTAAGCTCTGGGACGAGGTGTCACAGCCAGGTCTTCTCCAACGCCTCGAACATCGAAAATCTACGTCGCTTCTACCCTTAAGTACTTCCCTTCGAATATTGCACATACGCATGTACCTTTCCAATAAAAGATTCAAGATGTATGGTGCGAGTAGCGCGCAACCTGATCGCTGAGCAAGATGTGCCTCTGGCCTGGGCCTAGGCAAATCTCGCTCGAGGGCTGGGAAGGGGGATACCCCCATTTTTTTCCGAACAAATCTTGTTTCGCTCAAACCTCCTCCCGGGAAGCCGTCGTCTCCACCCCGACATCACTCCTGTGCGGGATTCTCTCCCCACCCGCGGAAAAGTTTTTGTTCGCAAGGATATCAGAAGTCGCACGATGCCACAAGTTACCCTGGGGCCATCACGCCTTGCGCACAAGCCTAGCATCAAACTACCCTGACCAAGGCACACACCCTTGAAGCGCAAGCGTACCTTGGACGGACCTCCGACCCGTCCGAGCTCAGCTGACGTACGCGGAGGTCGGAGGGACGCCCACACACCACAACCGACGGGGATGGCCTATGGGACCAGGTAAAACATAGGGATAAGGGCTATAGACGCTCCGACAACCCACTACGATCCAGAGATACGGAGGCCGACCCAGCTGGGTTCCAAACGGCCAACTCAGGACAACAGAGCGAGGGGCGAATAGGAAATGGACACGCTAGCGGTCATCAGCCTAGCAATCGGATGCCGGGGTCATTTCCAGATTTTGTATTTGAGTTTGTTTTGGAGATTGGTTCATGGTATTCCTCCAAAGGAAGGCACCGATCCCCCGGGACCCGTCGAACGAACCCGGGTACTAGATGAAACCGATTTGGGGTGAGCCACGACACGGGCCACTAGTCGGAACCCTATCGAATGGGAACCAGCACCCCACTCAGATATACCCATTATCAGCTCGACGAGCACCCATGGTTCATCCACCTCGAGGATAGCATGGTTTGGCTCACTTTCCCCTTCCCGCGGAGGGATGCATGGGAAACACACAAAAAGACAATATAGACCCGAGACGATTCCTTACACCGAGTAAGGACTCAGGGGCTGCCATCGCACTTTGCCCCGGTTCTCGCAACCGGATAAGGAAAAAGAAGACGCATAAACCTCGCACGACAGAGGAAAATACAGGTAACACAAAGAAAATAAGTTATATTTCATGTGCTGACCTTCGCAAAGATTACATCCCATTCTAGGACCCCGGGGACTAGGCCTAACCAGACAGACGCCGCACATGGACTACAACAAGACAATATACTAAAGGTAAATCCCGGCCGACGGGCCAAAGTCGAGAAAAACAGCGCAAGCACTTCGTGCCTCGTACAAACAGCACTCTGAAGGCCGCCTATCAGGCAAGTATCCAACGAGCCAACTGTCGTTGTTTCGTCCCCAAGGACGACAATGGCTCACCACCGCCTGACCCGTCCAGGCACGCCGCAGCTGTGCATGATCAAGGCAATCCCACGCTCGCGCACGGGTGATGCCTGCCTGATTTCTAGGATCACGGCGGGCGGCGATATCACGTCCTCCCCCCGATGCGACCGAGCACGCTGGCATGCAGGCCCGCCATCTCCCCTCAATGGCAACGCCATCAATGGGGCCAAGGAATGTCTGGCTTAGAAGACCACACGGGCGAACCGCGTAGTCTTTCCAGTAGACGCGTCCTTGGCCCCCTGCGAAGGGAGATGATGAGGAGACACCACCCCCGGACATGGGAAGGTAAGATGCCACGGAATCGTCCATGGCGCGCCTCCAGGGCCCGAAAGCAGGGAGCGGTGATGGCACACGGACGGCGTACTCCACGACACCCGAAGACCACGTGCCGCCCCACCGGGGGGGCTGCCATCCGCATCGCCATCTGGAGGGACGAGATGACGGGGAAGAACTGCGCACGTCGCAGGACTTCTCCTAATCTCTCCCACCCGGCGACGCGAGACACCGGCGCCCCCCACGTAGAACTTCCCTTAATCTCGGGTCGCTCTCAAGAAGCCACTCACCAAGGCGGCTCAAGGACACCGCCGACCAGGCCTCGGAGGAAGAAGGAGCAAGCCATGTTGTAAGGATGTTGAGCCTTATCGCAGACAGATACCCGTATTTATAGCCCGCGAGGGCACGCGCGCGACAACCAACCCGTGAAGCTACAACGCTCGCCCCCTGACTGCTTCGCACTGTGCACCAGTACCTATTTTTGCAAAGATGCGGCGAAGCCATAAATGGCCAGGCAGATGGTAGTTTCAGGACTCGTCGTTCGAAGTTTTGACCACGAGCGGGCGGTGCCCCCCGCATCGCCCCTCAAATGGGAAAAACACGGCGCGTCCACATTGGACCACCGGGGACGCAGTCAGACTGTTTGGATGACTACACGTCATCGACCCGTCAGCCAGGCGCTCTAACCAAGGGGCTATGTCGCGCAGTCCTGACTCGTCACTTCAGGGCGCACCCAACAAAGTCCAACAGTACACCATGTGGCAGGGCTGGCGTGCAAGCAAAGCTCTGGCTCTGTACGGACGGAGCAGACCTCCCTTTTCCTTGCCTTATGAGGAGGACGAAAGGTCAGACACTATAGGCTCGGCCGAATAAGCCCTTAGGAAGAAAAATCATCCTCCTAAGGCCTCGGGGGCTACTGTCGGATACCTGAGAATAGGGTACCGTAAAACTGTACTTTGCGAAAACAAAAACCACCCCATCACCCTTCCCCTACTCGGGGGCTCTCCGCTTCGTCTGAGCAGGAGTGACATCATCCGTGGTGCCTCCCCCCTCGGGAGCTCTCCGCCTCGTTCGAGCGGGAGTGATGTCATCCGTGACGCCTCCCCTCTCGGGAGCTCTCCGCCTCATCCGAGCAAGGGTGATGTCATCTGTAACGTCCCATTCCTCGGGTTTCTCCGCCTCGATCGACCGGGGGTGGCGTCATCCCCCCTCGGAGGCCCTCCGCCTCGTCCGACCAAGGACGTAGTGCCGCCGGTCAAAAGGTTCACAGTACCGCTCATCCTTAGGGATGGGGTTCCTGGGCACGGCCCGCCATGCCTATCCCTATAGAGGCCCCAAAGTACAATCACCTGTGCTGCCTAAACATCGATTGACACTCGCCATACTCGTGTCATGCATGCGTCGTACACCTGAACAGGGATCAACGCATACTCGACCATGTGCGACGGCACGTGGGGGTACCTGGCCCTGTGTTGCCAACCCCCGCCCATGCCCTAATCAGGGAACAGGAGCTCCCCGATTATGGGGCTCATGGCTACAGTTCCCAAAGGACGAACAGGTCCCCGACGGCGTGTCTACAGACGCAATCTTCCCCGAGAAAGAGGGCGAATGAAGGACTAAAGTGCTCCCAAGTCAGCAGCTCGCATCGTGCACACGTTTCCTCTTCCTTCCTGTACTGTGCTCTGCCATCTCTCCCTACGTATAAAGGGGAGAATGGACCCCCAATCTCACTCTCTCGACATTCTCTCGACACTTCAACACACACACGCTCGCATTCCACGCGAACTCTCACCAGAACCAAATGCGTCGTAGGCACGAGACCTGGGAAGCTTCTTCCCTCTCTCCATCGCTTGTAGCTCCCCTCTACGAGCACCCCCGCGCTGGGTAACACGATCTCGCAACACACTGGATGTAGGGTGTTCGTGTCTGAACCAGTATACATCGCCGTGTCCTCCTAGCGCAATCATCCGATCTTAGACGCGCTTAGAAATTTACTAGTTGGCTGTATAGACCCCGCCATTTTAAACACCGACAGACGTGGAGAGATGTTATGTCGAGCTCAGCACTAGCCTGTTAGTGGGCTGATTATCTATTTATATATTTCCTTAAAATAGTTTAGTTATTTCCCTAAATAAGGATATCTTAGGCTATATATTTGTAACGTTGGTTGAGGAATAATTAAGTAGAAACATATTATTGTTTCCGGCTTCCTCAGGAAGCCAGGAGAAACCATAGCCGCCTCTCTATTCCACGGGTGAACAGTAGGTACTGTAGCAGCAGTAGCCAGCTCCTGCCTCTCTCCCACGTCCATCGTCTTCCTCACGCACGCAGCGACGGCGTCGCCGCGCTATCTCCCTCGCTCGTTTCAACCTCGCCCTTGCATCTCCCACCAGTAGAACCTTCGGTCCCTCCCTAGTCTGGCTAGGGTTCCTAACAGCTTGCAGCTCACGGCGACACAAACTTCCTTCTCAAGTGCTCCCCTCGATGTTGGTCGCGGCGAGGCGGAGCAGCCGCGCGGCCGCCGCGTTCCGCCGACTCCGGTCATCCCCTTCCCTCATGGTGGTGGGCCTGACGCTGCGTGGAGACGCAAAGGGACGGATAGAGGACATTTATTTGCGTTCTGCGTCGGAGGCCAGACAAAATAGGTCTTGTATTTGCCTATTCGGTTGGAGCCAGTTTTATGTCGATAAAACACGGTGCAACACCTATTTTGGGTGTGGGTCACGTGATGGCTATGCTTTGGAGACAGTCTAATGGTCTTGTTTTTCATATACTTCATTCTGAAAGTTGTCTTTTCCTTCCCGTGGTCCTTTTGTGCTACTTTATAGAGAGAAATTTTTAGGGATACTACCTCCGTCCCTAAAAGAATATAATTTTGAACAGTGTCATGGTTTAGTATACCAAATTTTGATTAATTATAAATTTAAAAGTATAAATAATTTTTACTTCAAATAAACATCATTAAATTAATTAATAATATTTTTTCATAATAAATTAATTTAGAGCTATAAATATAGATATGGTTTACTAGAAGTTACTAGAAACCTGATCAAATATGAAGCTCTTTAACTGGTACACTTTAGCTATATAAATATGTTGTTACTAATGGGGACTTTTAGCTCTGTGGGCCATATGTTGCATCTGAGCCCAGTATATCGGAAGCTGGTGCTCCACGTCAGGCCAACATATCAGCATCAACGAAGGCCCTAAACAGCCCAACTCCTCGTCGTTGACAGTAGACACGGAACCGTCCGCTCAGCTCAGTTGACCCAGATCTGCTCTGTTCCTGTCTGGTGGAGCCCATTTATTTACTACAAGTGTCCCGCGGATCTGGACTAACCGGCCCCAGCGTTGTGCCCGTACGCGTCGCTGTGTGACTGTCGCCAGCGACACGTGCGCGTGTCACGTGGGAGGTCCACACCGTCCAAACTCCATGGCGTGCACGGTGCACCCAAGCATGGGAGTGGGGTCCACTTTTCAGTGAGACCAACTTGGCCGGGACTCGGGAGGGAGGACCGGCAGAACCTGCAGATGCAGTTGCTGCTGCCGCCGGCTACCCGGCGAATATTCGCCACGTCCCACTAGAAAATTCCGCACGCGAGGGGCCGCCCAACGCCGTTCGATCAGGGGAGCAGGCAGTTCCGACGGCCAGATCGCGTGGATGGGTCGTGCCGGAACTGGATATGAGATGGTGCTATCTTTACTCGCTTCGGCGGTGGAGATCGGCAAAAAAAAATGTTCTCCAGCCAATATAGCCTATGGGCATCGCCCGTCTGGAAACATTATCGTGTTTATTATCCTCTATCTATCTACTCACAGCAATTTCACCATTTTTTATTCCACAAGTGTTGTGACAGTACTTGGCCCAAATCTGAAATTTTATTTACTTATTAAGGGGGTGTTTGGTTCTCACCTCCTAAACTTTAGTGTACTAAAATATTTTAGTGAGTTTTAGCTACCCCTTTATGACTAAAAGCTCTAAGTTTTAGGGACCACTTTTAGTAAAGTTGTTTGGCATTTTAGTGACTAAAAGTGACTAAAGTTTAGTAGCTAAATTTTAGAGACCTCAAACCAAACAGGCCCTAATTATGTCAACGCCTACTCAATTTTTCTTTGACTGATGAAAGTTCCGAATTATAAGTCACTTTAAACTTTTTTGGTATATCAAATTCTTCTATATCTCAAACTATAATGTATATCTAGATGCATATAGAAAATCTATATGCTACAAAATTAAAGTGTCTTATATTTGGAACTATATTTGGAACAGAGAGAGAGTAATGAAATCAAAAATATATTTAAGACAAAAATTGAAGTATTGAAATTGAATGTTGTGGTCTCAAGTTTCAAGTAACCAAATTAAGTATTGTTACTTTGATTTTCAAGCACGGTTAATGAAATAACTAAAATAATTGAGATATGCAAAAAGACAGTTTAACCTTTCAATCCAAGCCTAACAAACACACCTCACTAAGGATACTCTTGAGTCTAGGTCCCGAAACTACGTAGTGTTCTTTCTATTTTAAACTATGAGGTACACTCTAGCATAGATAGATGAACCAAAAAAGTCAAAGTAACTTATAATTTGGAATGAAATGAGTACTAATGTTATCAACCGTATCTATTTGGCTAAATTAAAATTCTTTTTGGCTGAATTCAAAAATATGCCAAGGCAAAGATTTGGCAAGGTGTAATGTTGGCTATCATTTAGTCTGCTATCAAAACTTGACAACGTCTTGATAAAAAATAAACTTGACAACGTCTCAAATTTGGCCTCATAAATCTCTGCCAATCCTTTTCCCAACTTTGCCTTGCTAAATCTTTGGCATCACAAAATTTGGTCGCAAACTAAACATATATAAAATAAGCGTGAAATCTTAGCTAAACTAAACTACTAATGAAATTGTGATGTTCTATTTATTTATATTATTACTACTAGCATGCAGCACAATGCTACCATTTTGGAGTCATGAGATGCTTAAATCCAATGCCGGACCTTGTAACTCTCAACACATAGTTTTGCAAAAAAAAAAAAGGATTTTATGGCATGATAATTATGGCGATGATGTTTATCAAGAAATGGACATCAGGTTATTAAAAGAAGAGATTTTTTTTATGTTTATTAGAATCTAGTAGAGAAATGCATCGAAATTATATATTGAGCTCACTGCTTAATTTGGTAACTTGGTAAAAGTCATTGGATAGTAGTGAATTTTTACACCGCACAATTGCTTGAGAATGGAAAAAGTTACTTTATTTTGGTACGCGAAACTTATAGGGCATTTGTTTGAAAAAAATAAGGTGGCCTGGTATCTTCTCACTCTCCACTTTTTTTATTTGGTTCGTAGAATAGAATATATTGATGCATTATCATTTCATTTCCACAAATATAACCAGCATCGGTATGTAAAATGAAGTACTTCTACCAAATCTGAGTAATAATTCATGATGCATCGTCTCGTTTAGAATGATTGGATTTCTGAAGGACCGAGTGTGGTGACCAGAGGGGGGGTGAATGAGAGCCTCAAATTTCTCTCGAAATGTTCGGGCCACTCTTCTCAAAAACTAAACTCAGTTTCTGAGTGTTCAACGGCAGTGGAGGAAAATCACCGGAAACCCCAAAACACAGGTTCTCAACCCCTAGGAAAAAGAGGCAAGAATCTAAGCAAAACATGCGCAAACAGTGACCGTCGGACCACTTGATCAAGACCATCGGACCATAGCACAAGGTCCGGAGCCTTGGTCTGACGCTTCTGCAGGTGACCGTCGGACTGGTCCAACGCCCACACAGAAACCACACAATGAGTGCCGAAGCTCCGGACCTCTAGTCCGACGCTCACCGTCGGACTATGGGAAGTAGTCCGGTGCTCACTCCAGCCTCTGCGCAAAACAACATAGCAAGCTCCCTAGCTCCGGACTTTGGTCCGACGCTCACCGTCGGACTAACACACCTGGTTCGACGCCCTTCGTTGCTTGACACTTTTAGCTGGTCAAGACCACCGGACCACCTGCAATGGTCCGGAGCTCGGGGAAAGTCGTCCGGAGGGTGGTCCGATGCTCTCGAGCAGAAACACCGAAACCCGCGAAAACAGTTTCTACTCCGCCAAAACTTCCCAAAACTCAATCAAATGATCACCAACTGCAACCAAACTTTGTAGGCATGATTCTAGTGCAGTTGGGGAGCTATCCCGAAGAAATCATCGCTCAATTTGGCTTAGAGCAAAGGGAGAAGAAGAGATTTGGGGAAAAGCTCAAGAACGAAGAACTCCACAAAGAAAACACCCGATCTACGCACTCGTGAGGTTTGAGGAGAAATCCTTTGGTGCAAAGAAGCTCCTCACGATTACTCACAACTTGGTTCAAACGGATTTTCAAGAGATACTTCCTACAAAGAGAAATCATCTCGGAAAAAGAGGGAGCAAAAGCAAAACGCGAAAAACACAAGCAAAACGGGGACACAATCACGAAATCGAAGCTATCATGGCTTACGGAGATTACGGCCTCCGATTCCTCGCGACAAACTCAAGTTCTTACAAAGGTTGGTGGAAGCAACCTAGGGATCTCATGAAGTAGAGAGAGACAAGTGATTAGGGTTCAAGAGATGGGATGAGGGATACCCCTTCACCCCCTACTTATCGGGCTTTGGCTATTTCCCAAAGACCCCCCTAGATACAATGAGTGAAGTATCTAGCCTAAACATTGCAGTCCAAGCTCCGGAAAATATCTCCCGCATTTTGAATGGACGACCCCGCTTCCTGCCGGGAGTTGTCGTCGCCTCGACGCAACCTCCAGGATTCCGCCACATGCCATCCCCACTTTCTTGGAAGCTCCGCCTAGGTTTTGAGGTCCAAACCTAGGAAACTCGCCGCCGGTAGCTTTGGGCTCAACTACCGAACCCCGAGTTTTGAGACCCAAACTCGGAAACCGTCCTCGGATGGTTTTGAGGTCCAAACCACCAAACCGCTCGACTCGAACCACCTTGTCCTCGCCTGGTTGGACTCCGAGTCCCCTGAGCCTCCGCTCGACTCGCGTGTCCACCGTCTTGACTTGGTCAACTCGGTCTACATCCATGTCTTCTCGCACTCGCCGGTGTCAAGTACTAGCCACCACAGCTAATCCGCCGGCGCCCATGGTCCCTCAGTCCGAGCCCCGCTTCCGCCCTTCACCGCTCTCAGTTCATCGGCACAGTAAGCCTCTACTCGACCTTCTCCACGCCATTGACCACTGTCACTAGGCATAGCACCTGTACACCACAAGCCGATAGACAAGCACATGTTTTTTGCTTTCGCAGAGGTTAGGGTAAGCCACTCAAATTGAAACACTCTCGTGTTGGACGATCACTCATCATCAAAGCTGAACATACATGAGTACTTATCTACCATGTGTTCGCAATTTCTCAAACCAAATATTTCATAGTCTCAACCTAAGTTTTTTTGGGTCTTTTCCGGGGTTTTGATTAAAAAAATCAGTGATAGTGACACATAGCATGAGCACGCGCTGTTCCGTTGATGCAACTTGGATTGGTACCCGTAGCAGCAGAGCCGAAAGCGGATGTCCGGAGACAGAGACGCGCGCACACACGGACAGCGGCAGGAGACCTCAACGGAACGGAACGGGGAGTGGCAGCAGAGGCCAGCCCCAGTCCCCAGAGGCCAGAGGCGAAGCGGAACGAAACCAAACCGGCAAACGGAACGGAACCAGGCTCCTCGGCTCCTCCTCCCTCGCCCTCTGGGTTCGCTGCTGTCGCCCGCCACGCCGCCTCTCCTCCACTTCCAGATCTTCCCGCCGCCCCAAAAATAGCGCCCACCAAAACCCTACCCTGCCTGCCCGTGCCCGCCCCTTCCCTCCCCTGCCCCTCTCCTCGCGGCCTCTCCGCCCCCGCCACCGGACCAATAAACCCTAGCCCCACCTCCGCCGGCGCCATGGCCGGCCCATCCGGCGCCTCCTCCTCCTCGCGCAGCGCCGGCGGTGGCGTCGACCGATTCTACAGCCCGCCCCACGTGCGCCGCCAGCAGCACGAGGAGCAGCTGCAGCGGCTCAAGGGCCTGGCCCAGGGGCAGCAGCGCCCGTCGTCCCGGCGGCGGGGACGCTCACGCCCAGGGCTGCCAGGCAGAAGACGCCACCGGCCGAGACGCCCGCCCCGGTCAAGGAGCCCGAGAGGCGGGCCGACGCGCCCTCCAAGCCGCCCGTGTCCGCGCCGGTCTCTGATGCGGTCACCGCTCCACCGCGGCGCTCGATGAGGCGGGGAATCTCGACAGGTTCCTCAGCTCCACCACGCCATCTGTGCCCGTTCACTACTTGCCCAAGGTCTGACTGCTCCTCTTTCGGTGGAATTTTAAGTTGCGTGCTTGCCTTTGCATGCACCGGTTGCGTTGCGCGTGCGGTGCTTGGTTTGACTGCGATGAAACGTTTGTGGCTGCTAGCATCATGCTGCGAAACTGCCCGCTGATTGTTAGATTTTGGCCTGATGGTGCTGAATTCGTATTGCTCTTGTCAATCATTGTGATTGGGGAAAGTTTGGGACCCGTAGCTGTGAAGAAGCTTTGCTTTTCTCTAGTGCCAAGCTACACCTCAACGATTGGGGAATTAAATTAGAGAATATTCCATTTTTTATGTTTATGCCAACTTGTTTTATATCTGTGCTGCATAAGTGTGTTACTGTTGGTGATTTTCTTTTCATTTCAGTTTTTTACTAGTACACAATTGGAAAGTGTTGCTAGAACGATTAATATTCACTGCACTGATGTAGAAACCTTTTTTTCAAAAAATAAAATAACTGTTAGTTCAAAAGGTTGGGATGAGTTCCCTATGTTGATGTTTCAGTCATGTGAGTCAGCCAATCTAGGTTCTTTCCTGGGAAACCCAGTTGGGAAGCACTTAGTGCCAAAAAGAATATAGTCAGTAGCATTATTTTATGGTCAGGCCAGCAGTCCTGCTTCCAGGAGGGGTACAGTTTATTCATCATAGAAAAAGGATATTATTTTTTTTGCGAGAATTATCGATTATGATGCTTGTAAAGTTTTTTGTTTGTTTCCTCGGTTTGGTTTATTTTATGATAAATGATGATGCATTTATTCAGACTAGCATGAGGGGATGGAGGATTGCTGATGTTACGAATTCTCAACCATATTTCTGCCTTGGAGATCTCTGGGAGGCTTTCAAGGAGTGGAGCTTTTACGGGGCTGGTGTCCCCCTTGTATTAAGCGGAAGTGAATCTGTGATTCAGTATTATGTGCCATACCTTTCTGCTATACAGCTGTATGCAGACCCTTCAAAGCTTTCATCAAGGACCAGGTAATACAGTGAACAAGATCAACATCTGTTTTACATTCTTTATTTTTGTCAGATACAACTTCAATAGACTTCTGAATCCTTGAAATTAGTTATGAACTTTGAACCTTCATGCATTACTTTTTTTTCTGCAATGAGGAGACTGCATTTTTCTTATGGTCTGTATGCATTGTGCTGTTATCTTTCGGACCATTTTGACAACCAAAATATTCCCACTCTGTTTAGAGTCATTTACATCTCAAAAGTTCTTACATACAAAGGATTAACTTGCTTAAGGAAGTCCCGGAAATTTGAATGCTTCTGCTATTTTTTGTGGCTAGAGTTTAATATCAGAGGGTTAGTAAAATTTTATTTTCCTATCTATTGTTTGCATTTCAGCTATTAAAAAGGTATTCTGATGTGACAGGATATGGCAAATCTGATAGGCAGCAGATGAATTGGCCCATCGGATTTTAAATGGATCGTAAATAGGGATATGTTTTATACTTATTGAACAACAAAACTGGTTTCAGTTTAGAAAATCCTTTCCTTTTTGATGGGCTCTACAAAATCCTGTTGATGAATGACATTAGCAAAGATTTGTTTTTGTGATTCCATGTAATGTAATATAAAGCTGCATATTGTCTATTGAGCACTTGAGGGAGTAATTCTTTGATCTAAAAAGAATGTGTACAGCTTTTCCCTGGTTCGTTTCCCAAGTGGTTTTGTAGTCAGGTTATGTCATAGTTGCCAATACGTCTTTTTGCTTGTTATTCATGTATCTGACGCTCCATAAATTTGACTGCTCAGTATAAGAGCCTTTGATCTGGTTAAATTGCCAATGGAAATTAGAGTACTGATATGCAGCTCATGTATTCACTTTTTGTATGTGGTCGTGAATCTGCTTTCGATATTATTCTTCTTTGACCTATGAGACGCTTCTTGTATTGGGGAGTTCCTTGGATTCAGTTGTGGTTGATTGATCTATTGCTCAACTGATCTTACTTTTCTTGAACTTGATGGCCCAACATGATTCTAGGACTGAAATAATTGTAACAATGCAATAGGAGCAAGGAACCTCCTCTTCTACCCAAAACCACTTAGGCATTTTGTTGTTGCGTTTATTGGGTTAGCTTTAGATTGCCCATGAATATATGTGTTCTTCAGGATATGTCTTATTACTTCAGTGGGATGAAATTGGATCAAAACTACCATCAGGATAGATGACTTTTTTTGAAGAGGTCAATTGCCATTGGATTTGACAGTCATTTATCCATTGTACATGAGTTGATTGAATTATCACATTATTGGAGCCTAGAGCAGAAATAGGGGATGTAACTTAGTCCTTTTGCTGAGTCTTGATATTTCCTAATAATGCAAACAACACCTTTATTTACTATAATTTTGAGAAGTCTAGTTTATTTTACCATTACGATTTGTAGCTGTGTGTTTTATTGTAGCCTTACAGACTACAGGTCACTAGGATTTGCAAGTCTTTTAGCTGTGTATTGTTCATTGCATGGAACCTAGTTTCAGATAAGGACATCAAAACTCAAGAAATCAACATGAATTGTCTAAAGCCTTTTTTTCCCCAGTATGGTTCTTTTCTTGGTTCCACAGTTTTCATAGCTTGTAACACTGTCTTAGTTAATTTTCTCGCTTAATTAAGGCATCCTTGGGAGGAAAGTGATGGGGAATCTATGGATACTAGCAGCGAAGGTAGCAGTGAAACTGATGCTGACCGATTAAGAAGCTCAACTGTGGAAGCTACATGTCGATTGGACGGTGGCTTTCAAAGGGATGGTGATGAAATGCACTCACCATCGACTCGTCCAACTTTTGAATATCTTGAGACGGATCCACCATTTGGTAGAGAGCCTTTAACAGACAAGGCAAGTCTTTATTTTGTATGTCAAATGAAATTTGACTAGATATGTTATTTGTTGACACTTTACTCTAAATTTTAATTCAGGTATCAGTTCTTGCAAGTAAATTTCCAGATTTGAAGACCTTCAGAAGTTGTGACCTGCTGCCAACCAGTTGGATGTCTGTTGCTTGGTATGTCTGTAATGCTCTTGGATTCTCTGAAATTATTTACCAAACTTCCAACTATAATGCTCTTGCAATCTTTTAAGTGGGAGCATCTCTGAACTGTGCTGCTCTTTTTTGGTTGATTTCTGTGAGCTTTTGACTACTCCATTTCTTATAGGACAAACTTCCAACTTTACCATTTTAAATGTTTAAATAATTAATTCCTAACTTTATACCGATACCAAATTAATTTTTGTGTTCATTGCCACTACCAATATTTTTTTGGGACCTCATTTCACAGTTGCTGTGCTTTCTATTAGTTACTGGTGCTTATTAGTTTCTATATAGTAAGAATTGTCATCTTTGTGCTTGTGGTTCAAAGAGGATACACTACCAATATTGACTGATAAATTACAAAGGGGCACTTACTAAATTTCAGTTAAATATTGTAAAATTTTAGAGCAATACTGTAACTTAAGTGTTGCTATGACTCTTCATCAGTTTTATCCTGGGGCTTACAATTGCAGGTACCCTATCTATAGAATCCCAACTGGACCAACCCTCAAGGATTTGGATGCATGTTTCTTGACATTTCATTACTTGTCAACACCTTCCAAGGGTATGTTCCATCTTTTGCTGGTATCTAGTCTTTTTGTGCACAAGATAAACTCCCTCCCACCACATTCTTTGTTCCTGTATGAGCTTCCATTCTTCAGTTCATTTGATAGCTAGATTCCTTTTTCACAGATACTGATCCCAGTACACCAGCATGCCCCAGTTTGGGGAGCCTTAATTGCTGTATGAACGCCGCTGGTAAACTAACATTGCCCGTCTTTGGACTGGCATCATACAAATTGAAGAGCTCTATTTGGTCTTCAAATAGGCCTGAGGAGCAGCAGCTTGCAGCTTCGTTGATGCAGAGAGCTGATGACTGGCTTCGTCATCGCCAAGTGTACCATCCAGATTTCCGATTCTTTCTCACCCACTACAACACAGCATTGAGATGACACGAGATGGCTGCATCTCGCTGTAAATTATCTTTATTAGTATGTTATATATTGTTGGCTGAGCCGGGCTACCTGTAACACTATGTTGTTGATCGCTTAACGTAGCGCTTCTCTGAACTTTTTTGGTATGGTTCAGTAGTTCAAGCCAGACAGCTAATTTGTAACTTCGCCAATAATTCTTTTGATGTAGGTAAACTTTTGAGAGTAAACATTATGGAGATTTGTAAAACAGAAACTGATGGTTATAAATTTTTTAAACTTGTAGACTTGAGAACACATTCCTTATCATTCATATTCACCTCGTATATTATATGTTCTCACTAGCAAAAATGTCTGTGCGTTGTAATGGGAGCACGAGACATAGTTTATTGCATGATCTTAATTAAATTTAAAGATGGCTTAATTTATACTACACAATATTACTTATTTTAATAACGCTTAAACAAAACTTCAAATAAAATAGGAAATTATATAAGCACTGAAAATAAAATAAATTTGAGGCTTAATCGTGAGCTTACCCTAGCTCATTTGTATTCTTCTCTCTTCGTGTTTTTTGCACCAGCTACCAGTAGCTAGAGAGAGGAATGCTGGCTGGACAATTTGTCAGTTGATGGGTTAGTGGTCACCACCGGCGTCAGGACACGCAGGGTTGGACCGAGGGCGACGCCGACGGGAGAGTGCACGACGGGCCAAGCCGCGCTGCCGCAAGGGCGACTTCACTTGAAGCTTCCTAGGCACAATGGTGGCGTGCCTCATCGGCGGCCCTTAGCCTCGACGAGCTTCCACGGCACGAAGGCGCGCCGCCGCAGCGCCTCGCAGGTTCTGTGCCCAGCACCTGCGGCCTCGCAGCCATGCCTCAACGCTTCGACTCCTCAGATCCACTTCGAGAACACGGACAACTCCGCTCCGCTCCAGCGGAAACCCACCTCGATGGCAACGCTTCGACCCACCTCCGCATCACCCACCTTTAGAAAAAAAATTACTTGCTTTGTTTTGTATTGATGTATGCTTTTTTCTAGTGTTCGATTCAGGCAGATGCGATTAGAAGTGGATCGCGAACAGGGACACGGAATTCCGCCAATCTCCGAGGGTTTTTGATTCTATTTGAGCTCATGATTTCGTCCGTGATATATTTATGTTTTCTGAGATGTGACATGTGCTAAGATAAACATGCTTCTTTATTCAATTTAGAGCTATTTTTGTATTCAATTTAATATTTGGCCGATTTCCTTTTCTAATCTTTTTTTGTGTGTATATTTCCTTTTCTAATCCGGTAAGGACTCGAGTCTCCACATCCATGAGTGGTAAGCCAGACGTTATCTTAATCCAATATGGTTTGGAATTAAATTTCCGTGTCATATTATTTTATTTTTCCTTTCCAATTTTTATTTCATCACGTACGTGTGCCATATTACTTCCTTTATCCTTTCCATTTTTTTTATTTCATTACGTATTACTACCTTAATCCAATATGGTTTAGAATTAGATTTCCGTGTCATATTACTTTATTTCCCCTTTCCAATTTTTATTTCATCACGTATGTGCCATATTACTTCCTTTTTCCTTTCCAATTTTTATTTCATTACATATTATTACTATTCTTGTGGATGGCCTAATCCGTATTGGAAGTGGGCTCTATATCGCGTTTTGGAATTAGACTATGTATCACGTTAGATATTATTGGGTAGTTACAGAAAGTGACGGACAAAAAAATGTATATATATATATATATATATATATATATATAGATTTAAGACCCAGAATATTTGGGGCTATTAGAGCGATGATTAGTTTCTCTCTTTCTGTCCCTCAAAAGGTGACCTCTGAGGCTCTTGCAAAATCTAGCGACAAAAATGAAGGATTTGTGCGCCGGTTGTAGATGTCATTTTACTTCGAATCGTGTGGGCTAAAACTCCCTTGGAAAGTGGAAACAAGGGAATAAGTCCATTTCTGTCTCACCAACTCTTGTGTAATTTAGATATTGTCTAAATTTCTCAAATCCATTTGGTTCTGAAACCATGCTGGGGATGCCTACTCGTGGGACAGGTCAGGCACCGAGTACAATCGAGCAATGAGGGTGCGCATGAGCACCCTTGCGTAGGGCATGAAGAATCTTCTTGAGCCGTGAAATGCCCTTTTTTTTTGCACTATCGGTGCATGCCTGCCACATGGCACTATAGCGACTAAGCTATGACCCTAGTGGTAGCCCCCAAACTCAGTAACGTTTGTCACTAGTCACATGTCACTATACTGTCATGCCCGTGTGGCTAGCTAATCTAGAGTTCCTCTAGAAATTGAGATTCAAAAGAGGAGAGGATCAAGGGCGAAGGATGAGCTATGGGCGCACACGAAGTTGTTGTGCCCATATGCCAATAAGGGGAGGAAGAAGTATCTATTAGGTTGTTGAGCGAATGGCAATTTAGGTGAGGTCCGATGAATTGTGGTGGGCTATATGTTTTGACAAGTAATTGACAACAAAACAAAGCTCACGTAACATATAACGTATACTTACCTAATACATACATATTACTTTTGCTAAAGTTGTAAAGTATTCTTAGGAATATTGAGCATTAATTTATAGATCTACCACTATTGGACAAAAGATGGATATCATTGGAATAGGATGACATGCAGGCCATGCCACCCCATAGAAAAAACCATCGCAATGTCACATAATACCACTTTAAACTAGTCTGAGGGGTCAAAATTGTAATTGGGATACAATAGCCACATTTTGATATGACCCGTCTACCCGCTCCTTTGCTCAGGATCCTACTTAGTTTTCAAAAGTGTTTGGCAAAAGCCTTTTGAATATATAGACCCTATATATCACCAAGAAAGGCATAACTTGATTGATAAATATCGGATATGACTCAGTGACATGTTGTCTTGTCGTGTGCTACAAGGATCCTAGATCAGGATAGAGCCTCATCTGGTGACAACCCATATTACATCATCAACCCTCACCAGGCAACAACATGGACACCCTATGGAGACATCATACATCTACATATGAACACAAACAATACAATCCACCAACATCATGATAAACCCATGGAAATAGATGACAAAGGGGGAGTTTGAACTCAATTCAAAGCATCCTATATCATGTGCTCATATGTGAATCATTGGTAATATACTCCCCACAATGAATGTCTTTGTTACTAACGACACTCTTCGTATATGCCTTTTTGTTTAGTAGATGACAAAGGAGAGATTGTATACAAAGCAAGGCAAAAAGGATGAGATCAATGATTAAGGAAGAATACATATCACTATATCCAAAGATGGGAAGAATGGTAAATTTGATGATCCCATGAACATAAAGGGGAGCACACTCAAGTCCAAAAGGCCCAAGTGCTTTAGATTGATCAAATTTAATATTAATGATCATATTTGGTATCAAGTTGGGTAATATTGGACACGTTGGATGATTGGTAAGGCATCAAGCAAGCTTGTAGTAAGCCTAGTGCATTTGTACTCCTTTTGTTTACATTTCATGCATTTTTATGCTTTGCTTTGCTTGTGTTGTCATCAATCATCAAAATGGAAGATTGTAGGGATCATACAACCATGATCATATGTTCGAGTTTCTATAATTGAAGACAATACAAGCCTAGGACTAACATGTGCACCAAAGACGTGTTAAAAATATTTACATGGATTCTAGGGATGCAAGAAGTCAAAGCGAATTGAAAGATATTAAAGCCAAAAAAAGAGAGGGTTGAATTATTGGACTTGTCCCTTGACTTTTAGATAATTAAATCAGAAGACTATCATGCTCAAGTTGTAGATATTTGAATAAACTTTCCAACAAGTTTAAAAACATCAAAATGAGGGTCTGCTGATAGAAGATACGACTGAAATACTGAAGCACCAACAAGCTGCCACCTTAGTGATGTTCATCGGTTGATATGACATGGAAGTTTATTGATCTGATGCTAGAAATGAATTTTGGTGTTTGCATGTCCTTTAAGGTATGAGATTTTGCAGGATTGTTTTTTCCTTGCCTTCTCTATGATTGCCTAGCCTATGAGGTGCCTTTTGAGCTTAAGGCGGTTTAAAAACTCTGCATGGAGAGTGTTCTTGTTTCTTGGACCATATTCAGTCAAAGGATGATTTCTGGGGCCATGTGAAAAATTACTCAAACGTCTAAGATGATGGACCTACTCAATGATCAAAGATCAAATACCATTATGTAAAGTTTGTAGCCTAGCAAATGAAGGGATTCACTGCGATGAGTTTGCTTGTTTCATGCCTGCTTGACTTTCTCTAGGAAGCAAGACCCACGCATCTAGAAAAATTTAAATTTGAAAGGTGTGGGATGTCGAGGTTCAAATTGATTGGCCATGAGAAGTGGGCAATGATGTAACACCCCAAATTTTTCTTTTTGAAAATAGAGTTAAATTTATTTAGTTCTTAATTTTGTGCTCATAAAAATATAGGAAAATAAAAACTTTTCATTAAATTAAAATTTGCCCTTTAATTAGCAACATGTTTGAGCATTCATGCCTTTGCATTGGTTTCTTTTGTATTGAGTGGTTTGAAAAAAAACCTAAAATGAATTCAAATGCTTTTCGAAATGATTTTGAAAAGGGCTTAGAAGTAAAAGAAAAACAAAACCCTTTCCTCTCCTTCTCCCCTATCTGGCCCAGGCCCTCTCGACCTCTTTTCTCCCGTAGGCCCAGCACCTCCCTCCCCTTTCTGCTTTTGGTCGAAGGCCTAGACCCCTCTTTCTCTCTCACACCTGCGAGGCCCGCTCTCCTTCCCCTCCTCATTTCCACTTGGGCCGCGCAGGCTCAACAGGTCGGCCTGCCACCGAGAGGACGCGCACGCACGCTGCCTTTCCCTCCCCGCTTCGGCTAACACCACGGGCCCATCCGTCGGCGCCTCAGTTGTCTTCTTCCTCCTCTGGATGGGGAAGGAGCCTCCACCTTCCTTTCTCTACCAACGCCAAATCCTCCATCCAATTCCCCCTTCCTTTCTCGCAGCGCACCCCTGGGCTTTAAAAGCCGACCCCGTACCCACCGCCTCCATACTTTATCTCGCGCAGTAGCTGTGAAGCCCCAGAGCGCTGCCGTCCCTCTCTGTTCTGCCGCTGCGGTGCATCCTCGTCGTTCTGAGCCATCTGCCGAGCTTCTGATTTTGGTAAGAGGGCTCGCGGTGCCCCGTTCTTGCTCTCTCTCGCTCCCTATCCCTCTGTTCTTGCTCGCTAGAACTGCCAAGCCGCCTAATCCATTGCGCGCGTCGTCTCCAATGCGAAATCGGATCAACCGATAAGCCAATAGAGTTCGCCTTGCCTTTCTCTCGCTCTGAGATCTCTTCCCGTGGCCTTTGGTGCCTGGAAGCGTCGGGACGGCGAACTCCGGTGAGCTCTCGCCCACTCCAACCATGGCGCCACCGCGTGGGCTTTCTGTTCTGGCGACAAACTCCCTCTCCCCCTCTTAGATCTAATCTGAGCCGTCCGTGCTTGATCCAACGATCCAGGACGCTCGATACCCCTTCAGTTGCACATTTTGTTAAAAAGACCCTCCACTTTTCGGTATTCAACCCACCATCGGAAGCACCACTTCAGAGTACACCTTTCTTTTCCCGAAAACGTAAACCCTCGTTTGCAATCCAAAATACGCTTTCTAAGATTTACAAAAATGCCACCAAACTTCTTTTGCTAATAAAATATTCGTTTCAACTCTGTTTTGATCCATTCAAATTGCATTAGATTCGTAACGACGGGATATACATGACGAAACACTAATCACTCATGTTTTGAAACTTTGAAAATATATACTTATTTAATGTCTTTTAAAATTCAAGTTTAATCTCTAAATCTTATTTTCTCCGTAACTTCTCCGTTTTAGATCTGATTCGACTCGTTCAAGTTGCTTTGGCTTTGTATCGATATAATATTCACATTAGTGATCTTTAATACTATGTTAATAGATCTAGATTTTCATAATGTAAAAAACCCTAACTTGATTAACATACATGCAACTTGTTTTATACATAAAATATTGATAGTTCCTACTTTCGTTTTCGAAATCCAAATACAATTTTGAAGTAATTCAATCAAGGTGTTTCGCTGAAATACTTTATACACTCTTTTATAGTTAAAACTAATAAAGCTCATAGTTCTCTGTTATATAAGCAAACCTTTCGATAGATGTATCTCGATCATCATAGCTCCAATTAGTGTGTTCTTCGCGACTATGTGGTCGTAGATATGCGTAGATTTATTTTTAAAACCTTTTCATTGATTGGTGTATTGTTCTAATTTATCCATGTTTGTATGCTTTGTATGATCAGATGCTTGTGTGGTGATTTATTAATTATTGTCCAATCGGTGAGTTTTGCGTTGGGATCAAGGAGAAGAAGTTGGTATTTTTGGAGATCTTGGAAGACTTGAACTAGAAGAGGAATATGAGTTTAAGGCAAGTATTGCATGTGATTATCCTTGTTGTCCTATTCATGATAATCACTCATCAATCATATGCATGAGTTTCCTTGTTACCATATAAGGTTATCCTAGTATAGTACCTTTGAAAGCATCTATGCCCTAGTGTTTCGGTGATTAACGACAATGCAAGATTACTATGACTAACATGTGTTTTGCAGAGGCAATAAGAAAGTTAGGTCATGGTAATGGATGGTTGATTGGACTATCATGGTATATGTGCCCTGTATTAGAATCGTTTCGGTTTTCAAAGGATTGGCGACAAGGTTGAAGCATAGACCAGGTCTAAGTGTCGTTTGGAGTTGAGAGACACTTAGAGTAGTTTAGCACCTTTATTTGTCCTTTGGCCGTACTATTAAGAGGGGTTCTATCTAGTAGGTTGACCTAGGAGAGGCTTAGTGATTAGGTGTGGTGCACACTTGTTGAAACTAGCACTAGGAAGCTTTAGAAATAGTCCTTGGACCAAGTGGAGCAACTACCATGTTGGAAGCATGCTGATCAGGCCTGAAAATCGAGTCCGGACGCAAGTGGAACCTAGGGTCCGGACCATCGGCTGTGCGTCCGGACCCTAGGGTTTGCTCTGCGAGTTGCAGGTGATCCAGACGCAATGAATAGTGTTGGGTCCGGACTGCAGGTTGCGTCCGGACCCTACACAGAGAGCTCCCGAAAGAGGGTTTTGAACCGAACGCTGTCCGGAGTGTTGCGTCCGGACTGCCTGTGTTACAGAGTTGAGTTCAGAGAGTTAAGGGGATCCGGACGCATGCTTGATGGTCCGGATCCCACCCTGAAAGAGCGTCTGGAGTGACGCAGAGAGGCGTGTTTTGCCTCTAACGGCTAGGGGTTGAGTTGGGGATATTTATACTTCCCCATCAGCCCCATGGAGGCTCTCTTGCCCATTCCAATTGCTGAGATTCACTTGTGAGAGAGCAAGTTGTGCAAGAGCCCTAGTGAGAGTGTGAATTGCAATTCCATGTGTTGATTCTCACTAGTTGCTTAGAGTTAGCAAGTGTGCATCCATTCAATCACTAGACTAGCCTTGGTCAAGTGAGAGTTAGTACTTGTTACTCTTGGTGATCGACATCACCTAGACGGCTTCGCAGAGGTTCGCTTGGTGATCATCCGGTGGAGTTCATTGTGGATGACCCAAGCTTCATTGTGATCGGTTGTGGGCGATTCACCGAGCCGGAGTCGCGAAGAATCAGCCCGTAGAGAGCACTTAGTCCTTGCGCGGACTAAGGGGGAGCTATACCCTTGCGCGGGTGCTCCAATGAGGACTAGGGGGGAGTGTCGACTCCTCGATACCTCAGCAAAACGTTGCCGTGTCATTTCTCCTTTCTCCATCTCTTTACTTATTGCAATTACATTCAAGCATTACTTTCCGCTTTCCTTTCTTGTTGCTTGACTAGAATTGCATAGGGCTTTACCGCTTTCATTGCCATGTCTTGCTTGTGTAGCTAGGACACACTTGGGAAAAGCACTAGGGGGTTAATTGTCTCTTGATAGGTTTAATTCTTGCTTAAAAATTTAAAAGAGCCCAATTCACCCCCCCTCTTGGGCATCTTGATCCTTTCAATTGGTATCGGAGCTTGGTTGCTCTAAATTAGGCTTCACCGCCTAGAGCAAGATGTCCCATGGGGATGGACCGCTGCCCATGTTTGATGGAGATGACTTTCCTTATTGGAAAATGCGTATGGAGGCTTACCTCAAAGCCTTGGATGTTGGTGTGCTCAAAGCTGCCACCAATGGATTTCCTCAATTTGATGGAGAACCATTCGGTGACGAGGTCCATTATGAGAAGTGGAATGCCAAAGCCCGGAACACCCTCTTTAGGGGCATTGGCAAAGATGTGTTCAACCGCGTGCGCACTTCCAAGAATGCACATGAGTTGTGGAAGAACATTTGTGCTCTTCATGAGGGCTCAAAGAGTGAGCGGGAAGAGCGATATCACTTAGTCATGAATAAGATGAATTCTTTTACCATGCTTGCTCATGAGAATGCAAATGAGATATACTCACGCTTAAATGTTCTTGTAGAAGAATTGAATGCTCTTGGGCTAAAGCAAATGGATGAAGCCGATGTTGTGAGGAAGATTCTTTGTGTGCTTCCAATTAACAAGTATGCCAATATTGTGACCGTGTTGCATCAAGGTGATCTTTCCAACTATACACCAACTCAAGTCTTGGGAAAGATCAATGCACATGAGATGTACATGCACATCCACAAAGAAGATGAAGCTTCATCATCCACCAAGAAGAAGGATTTGGCACTCAAATCTAGCCATGACACGGGCAAGTCAAAGGTGGTGTATGATACCTCAAGTGAAGATGATGATGACTCAAACATTGCTCTAATGGTGAAGAAGACCACCAAGATGCTAAAGAAGCTAAACAAGAGCGATGTCAAGTTTGATTCAAGAAAGAAGAAGTTCTTCACTAGCAACAAGAGGAAGCCATTGTCGGAGATGGATTGCTTCAATTGTGGTGATCTTGGCCATCTAGCTCACCATTGCACCAAGCCCAAGAAGGACGAGTACAAGAAGAAGTACAAGAATGGTAGAGAGCAAAAACATGAGTCAAGTGACGATGAGAAGAAAGATGAGAAGCCTCACAAGAAGAAAGATGGCTTCAAGAAGAAGAGGTTCCAACACCAAAAGAAGAAAGATGGCAAGGCATACATAGTTGGTGATTGGTTAACCGACATTGAAGATTTAAGTGACTCATCCGATGATGATAGTGATGATGAGAAGGTGGCCGCACTAGTCATTGGGACCTCATTGCCTCCTCCACCATCATCGTCTTCCTCCACTACATCCTCTACACACCTATGCCTTATGGCCAAGGGTGACCGGAAGGTACAATCTAAAGTAGAGGATAGTGATGATAGTGATGATAGTGGTAGTGAAAGTGAAAAGGAATACCAAGCTCCTTCTAATGATGAACTCATAAAATTGCTCACTAAGTATACTAAAATTGGTAAGAAGGAGCAAGCTAAAAATGAGAAGCTTGAAAAATAAAATGATGACTTGCTTGAAAAACTTGAAATAACATCTAATGCTAGTGATGAGCTAATAAGTGAAAACAAATCCTTATCCTCACATGCTAAGGAGCTCAAATCCTCTTCAAAGAGCTAAAAGAGAAACATGATAAGTTAGAGAGGGCATCACAAGAGCTTAGAGAAAGATGCAACAAGCTCAGGGAAGAGTACACCGAAGTAAAAATGAACTATGATACTCTCCTTATAGCTAATGAATGTCTTGAAGATGCATTGCCTATTGTTGCTAACCCCATTGTCAAGATTGACATTGGCACTTCTTGTGATGATTTGATTGATGAGCCCATTGAGCAAGAGCCTAAGTGCAAAGGCAAGCAAGTGGTTGTGGCGGATCACTATGATGACTATGTCAAGATCAAGAATGAGAATGAGAAGCTCAAGCAAGATCTTATCAAGCTCAAGTCAACCAAGTCAATAGTGATTGAGTCACAAGATGAAACTATGATGTGGCACTTGAAGTTGATATGCTTAGAGAAGAGAACAAGAGGCGAAAGAATGAGAAGAACCATCTAGCCATTGGAATGAGGAGGTTCACTAAGGGCCACAATCTTCAAAGTGAACTCCTTATGAACACCGTCATGAAGAATGACAAATCCGGTCTTGGCTACAAGTCCGCTCAAGTGAAGAAAGCCAAAGCTCAATATCAAAACAAGCCAAGTACTTCTATCAAGCAAAGCCAAAGCCAAAGATGAAGATATGCTTTGAGTGTGGGAAGCAAGGACACTTTTCTCATAATTGTGTGATTCCACTTCCACAACCCTTGCCCAAGCACACTAGGCCCTTTGCATACAATGCTCACTATGTCATCAACAAGGATGTCAAGGGCAAGCCACTTGGTGTGTTCTTGGGACCACCCAATAAGAATAGACCAAAGACACTTTGGGTGGCTAAGTCACTTATAGAGAAAGCAATGGGCCCCTGTACTCAATGGGTGCCTAAACAACAAGCTTGATCTCTTGTGTGTGTAGGTGAACTACAAGACCGGTGGAAGTCATTGGGTGATAGATAGTGGATGCACTCAACACATGACCGGTGACCCCTGGATGTTCACCTCATTGGAAGAAGATGTCAACAACCAAGACAAGATTACATTTGGGGACAACTCAAAGGGAAAGGTCAAAGGACTTGGAAAAGTGGCAATCTCAAATGACAACTCAATATCAAATGTCTTGCTAGTTGCATCACTAAGCTTCAACTTACTCTCGGTTGGCCAATTGTGTGATCTTGGATTTCAATGCTTGTTCACTCCAAATGAAGTCATTGTGTCAAAGATTGATGATAGTCAAGTCATATTCAAAGGCTTTCGGCACAATAACCTCTACCTTGTGGATTTCTCATCAAATGATGCCAACCTCCAAACATGCTTGTTCACTAAGTCATCTCTTGGTTGGTTGTGGCATAGAAGGCTAGCTCATGTTGGTATGTCTACTCTCAAGAAGCTATTGAAGAAGGAAATGGTTAGAGGCATCAAGGATGTTGTGTTTGAAAAGGATAAGCTTTGTAGTGCATGTCAAGCCGGCAAGCAAGTTGCCAACACTCACCCACACAAAGCATTCATGTTAACATCAAGGGTTCTTGAGCTACTTCACATGGATTTGTTTGGACCTACAATATATGCTAGTTTGGGTGGCAACCTCTTTTGTCTTGTGATTGTGGATGATTATTCAAGATACACATGGGTGTTATTTCTTCATGACAAAGGGGAAGCCACAAGCTCATTCAAGAAGTTTGCCAAGAGAGCTCAAAATGAATTTGATGTAGAGATCAAGAAAATTAGAAGTGACAATGGCACCGAGTTTATCAACACAAAGATTGAAGATTATTGTGATGAAGTTGGGATCAAGCATGAAGTGTCCGCTACATATACACCTCAACAAAATGGAGTGGTTGAGAGGAAGAATCGGACACTAATTACTCTTGCAAGAACCATGCTAGATGAGTATAACACCCCGGAGAAGTTTTGGGCTGAAGCTATCAATACCGCATGCTATGCTTCCAATAGAATGTTCATCCAAAGATTCTTGAAGAAGACTCCATATGAGTTACTAAATGGAAAGAAGCCGGATATATCATTCTTTAGGGTGTTTGGGTGCAAGGTCTACATCTACAAGAAGTGTCAACATCTAGGGAAGTTTCAAAGAAGATGTGATATTGGTTTCCTAGTTGGTTATTCTTTGAAATCCAAAGCATACCGTGTATTTAACCAAGCCACCGGCTTAGTTGAAGAAACGTATGACTTGGAATTTGATGAGACTAATGGCTCCCAAGGACCAAGTGAAAATCTTGATGATGTAGGTGATGAACCATTGAGGAAGGCTATGAAGAACATGCCTACCAGTGCAATCAGCCCTAAAGAAGAAGATCAAGTGGTGATAGAAGTTGAAGACAATGCAAATGCTCAACCTTCTACATCACAAGAGCCTCAAGATGATGATGATAAAGTGAGGGAAACAAATGAAGATACATTCATCCCTCAAGCTCAAGTAGAGGCTCAAGCTCAAGATGTTGATGCACCTACACCTCCTCCTCAAGTGGTTGACAAAAGATCCGCACCCATACTCCAAGCCCATCCACAAGAACTCATCATTGGGAGTCCTTCAAGGGGAGTAATGACTCGGTCCCAAAAGATTGCTTCATTTATTGAACATCACTCTTTTGTTTCTTGTGTTGAGCCTACTTGTGTAGAGGAAGCGCTTGAGAATCTGGATTGGGTGAATGCTATGCATGAAGAATTGAACAACTTCACCCGCAATCAAGTGTGGACTCTAGAAGAAAAGCCACAAGATGCAAGAGTGATAGGAACCAAGTGGGTGTTCCGCAACAAGCAAGATGATCAAGGTCAAGTGGTTAGAAACAAGGCAAGGCTAGTTGCAAAGGGTTTCTCCAAAGTTGAAGGCTTGGATTTTGGGGAGACCTTTGCACCAGTTGCAAGACTTGAAGCCATTCGTATCCTCCTTTCATATGCATCACACCATGATATGAAGTTATATCAAATGGATGTGAAAAGTGCATTCTTAAATGGTTTCATAAATGAACTAGTCTATGTCAATCAACCTCCCGGTTTTGAGGACCCTAGATATCCTAACCATGTTTATAGGTTGTCCAAGGCGCTATATGGGCTAAAGCAATCCCCTAGAGCTTGGTATGAGCGTCTTCGGGACTTCCTATTCAAGAAGGGATTCACTATTGGGAAGGTTGATACAACACTATTCACCAAGAAGCAAGATGGAGATATCTTCATTTGTCAAGTGTATGTTGATGATATTATCTTTGGCTCGACGAATGAAGATCATTGCAAGGAGTTTGGTGACTTGATGTCGAAGGAATTTGAGATGTCCATGATTGGAGAGCTTACTTTCTTCCTTGGGTTTCAAGTGAAGCAATTGAGAGAAGGCACATTTGTATCTCAAGATAAGTATACCAATGATGTGCTAAAGAAGTTTAAGATGGAAGATTGTAAGCCAATCAAGACCCCAATGCCAACAAATGGACACCTCAACCTTGATGAGGACGGTAAACCTATTGATCAAACTCTCTACCGTTCTATGATTGGTAGTTTGTTATATCTTACTGCATATAGGCCCGATATCATGTTTAGTGTGTGTATGTGTGCTAGGTTTCAAGCAAAACCTAAGGAATCCCACCTAAGTGTCGTAAAAAGAATCCTTAGATATGTAAAGCACACCCCAAGCATTGGCCTTTGGTATCCCAAAGGAGCTACTTTTCAACTAGTGGGCTATTCCGATTCGGATTATGCCGGTTGCAAAGTTGATAGGAAGAGTACCTCCGGAGGTTGCCATTTGCTTGGAAGATCACTTGTATCATGGTCATCTAAGAAACAAAATAGTGTGGCTTTGTTTACCGCGGAAGCGGAATACATAGCCGCCGGAGCTTGTTGTGCACAAATCCTATACATGAAACAAACTCTTCTAGACTATGGTGTTGAGATTAAAAGTGTACCACTTCTTTGTGATAATGAAAGTGCGGTAAAACTTGCAAATAATCCGGTTCAACACTCCCGCACTAAGCACATCGATATCCGTCATCACTTGGATCATGTTTCAAAGAAAGATATATCCCTAGTTGGTGTAAGAAGTGAAGATCAATTGGCAGATATCTTCACAAAACCACTTGATGAAGTAACCTTTTGTAGGTTGAGAAGTGAACTAAATGTGCTTGATCTAAGTAACTTCACTAAAATATGATCTTGTGTTGGTACCTTGCATTCATGTTTAAATTATGTATGTGCACGTAGGTTTGTCTAACATGGTTAAGATAACCGCCCCAAAGTGTGTGAAGAAGCTTAATCGCGGGTTTAAACTTGACAAGCGACTAGATTCAAATTCAAGCATTGCATTGCATATGCATGTTTGTTGCTTGATCGTTCTTTTTTGGTTAAGCTTTGAGCATCCACTGAGTTCGTCCACTTTAGGGGGAGCATTCCACACTCAAGTTGTTACTATACCCCTACTAGTGGCCTTATGATGTTCCTCGCCCTCTTTTATTGCTTATTTTCATTAAAAAAGAGCTAAGCCAAAGGCTAAATATTTGGAAAACCATGAGGGTTTGAGTGATGGTTCTCACACTATGTACAACAAGTGTTTATTTGAGTCTTATTTGTGTTGGAAATAGTTATGGGAGAGAGCAAGGGAGAAAATAGGAAAAATTCAATGCAATTTGGGCCAAGGAATGTCCTCCGGACGCTTTTTTTGCTCTGTGTCTGGACTGCATTTTGCGTCTAGATCGCCCCTTTTGCTCTCTGTTTGACTCTGGTCGCAAAGTCCGGACGCGCGTTTAAGCTGTTCGGACCAATGCACCTGCGTCCGGTCGACCCTCCCCACTATGCTCAGTCGCCGCACAGTGTCTCCGGTCACGACTGTTCATTGCGTCCTGACCAAAATTTTGAGTCCGGATAAAAATTACACCGAGAGCATGTCTCTCTGTTTTTGGCTCTCCTGCGTCCGGTGTCACGCATTCGAACAACTCCTTGCGTCCGGAGTCCACTTTTCCCACACGGTTAAACATTCAGGTGTTCATCCTCTTCTGTCCCCACCCGCTCCACCCGACCGTACACCGACGCCCCCGTCCGCCATCCGCGCCGCCTGCCCTTTTCTTGCCGCCGATGAGATCTGCCACCGGCCCCTCACAGCAGGCACACGTGCTCCACCACCCGCCCCCGCGCTCTGCGCACGCAGTGCGTCCCCCTGCTCCTCACCGTGCCGCCCTGCGCGCCGCCAAGTGCCCTGCTCCGGCCGTGCGCTGCCCTGCTCTGCTCCCGTCGGGCAGGATCCCCCCTTAGCCGAGTAGGTCCACTCCTCCCCTCACTCGGTTTCATTTTGAACCCCAGTTTCCCCCTACCATCAACCCCTCCCCCCGTTGCCACCAGAAACCCCCCTCCCCTAGGGTCTCCTCTTTCCAATCCTCCCTAGGGTTTCTTCCTCGGATTGTCGATCGTGCGTTTCCGCCGTCGTCAGTGCAATTGTTCGTGGTGTCCCAGTTCGTTGGTCCGACGTGCATTGGATCACAACGCTTCTTTCCTAAAGGTAGCCGGCTCTATTCAATTAGTTCTTATCTACTATGCTTGCTTCCATAGGCTTTTCACACCTCTAGTTGTATACATGTTCTTATATATTTCCTATCTATTTCTCTCTTATGGCAGTCGGGTCAGTGGCAGTGACAGAAAAACTCGGGGCAAAGCCCGCAAGTATGGATTGAGGCGAAGCCTCACGAGCGAGTCAGTGGCATATGGGCCTCTTGCAGATTGACAGTGATTGTGGTTTCTTCAGTCAGAGGCAGTGATTGTGGCTGACAGTGGTTTCACAGTGGTAGTGGCATCTCGGGCATCTTCAGTATTGTTTTGTTAGTTGATTGATTGAGATGGCTAGATGCAAGAATGTTGGTGGTGTGTCCTGACGACGAGCCACCTCGCCCTCCCCACTCCACCGCTCTGCGGAAGGGGAAGGCCAAGGTGAAGGTTCCAAGCAAGAAGTGGAAGCTTCTGGACAGGGACGCTCTAGCAGCGATAGCAGCAGCTGATGCAACAGACAGGGCCCAGCATGGTGCTTCTCTTCATATTGGAGCTCACCCTCCATCTTCACGAGTCTCCTCCGCAGCCAGAGCTCAGCAGACACAGTCTTCACAGGCAGCCAAGACAGCTACAGAGGCAGAGCCAGCAGAGATAGCGGAGCCCATTCAGCAGACACCTCCTCTCAGACGGTCTACACGTGCCCGCATCGAGGTTGCTCCTCGTCTTGAGGCTCCTTGCCACGGTGACAAAGTTCCGAGGGTCGTTCCACCACCTCCGTCGATGGCAGGACCCCCGGCGAAGGCCAGTTCACGTTGACCTCAGTCTAGCTTCTACACAGCAGGTGTTGTGAGCTTCGGCTTGTTGAGCTTGAGGAGTGGTGCCCAGTTCAGAGACACCCTGATGCTCCTCCTGGTTGGTGGCACCCTCGCCACAAGGACTTCTACAACGCAGCCCGTACCATGAGGATCCGGCTGAGACCCCCACCGAGTGTGTCCTCTTCAACGCATCATAGACACTGGTGGAGAGGTGCTTCGACCTCTACTTGAGTACCTTCCCGGGCTGGCGGACCTCCTAGGCCGCTCGGGGAACTACGTTGAGTACTGGGTCCGAGAGTTCTACGCTTCACTTTGGATCGACCCGGACCACGCTTACTTTCAGTACACCTTCAAAGGCAAGCGCCACAGGACCTACCTGACAGACTTCAGAGCTCGGTTCCACTTGACAGAGGCTCCTCTCAGGCTACACGAGCAGTGCTTTGGGACTGTTGATCCACCTCGCAGAGCAGTTGGAGGAACTACACCGGACAAAAATTTGGTCGTTTCCCCGCTTTCGCCCTTTTTTTTGGGGGCCCCCAAAAAACAATTGGCCCCCTTTTTCCCAAATTTGCCCCTCATATTCGTCCCTTTAAAACCCGGGATGGGGCGAAACTTTTTTAAACCCTCCCCCCGGGACCTTTGCCCGCCTCAAAAAACCCCAGCACCCCCCTCCTGGCACCCAAAAAAACCTACCAAAAAAACCCCGTTTGCATCCCCCGACCCTTTTCAATTTTTTTAAGATGGGGGATACCATACAGAGGGTATATCTTAGGAGGAGCTTCCCTAGGGGCACGGAAAATTGTTCTTTCTCCCCCTTTTTTCTTTTTGAGTCACAGTGCTGGGTTTTTGGGTTTGTGAGCTTGACCCCCCCCTCTTTTTTTTCCCGTCTATAAAAAGTGAAAAAAAATTGATGGTCGCCGAGGAAAAAAAGGGGCCTCGGGGGGTTTTCCGCAGAGAAACCCCCCGGCCCCCAAGAAAGGATAGGTTGTGCCCAGGAGGGGCATGCCATTTTAAAAACCGGCCCCGAGCTAGAGGTTTTTTCACGGGTAGGGGATTGGGAAACGGGGCACTGACCCGGTCCCCTAGGGATAGCAAAAAAGGACGACACCTCGGGGCCCAAAAAAATGTTTCCCCCCCCCCCAGCGCAGCCACGAATGGGGGTTTTGGGCCTTTTCCCAGGGAAAACCCACCCCCCAAACCCCCCCCCCCCCTTTCCCCCTTCCCCGGGGGCGTTCTGGAAGGTTTCGAACTTTTTAAAGCATCAGGATGGTGGCCAGGAGGGGCCCAGAAAAAGGGCCCGAGGGCCCTTTTTCAGGAGCACTGTAGCGGTCAGGCTACCCCCTTTTAAAATTTTGGGGTTTCCCCCTTGCAAAAGACAAGCGGGGGGCCCTCCTCCTTTTCCTTCAGGGGCCCCCCAAAAGGGGTTTCTTTTTGGGGTCCCCAAAAATTTGGGCCTTTCCCCCCGGGGGGGTCAGAAAAAGCCTCATTCAGTGGCACCGAGACGGGTCACCAAAACCACCGCCCCGGGGTGTCCCAAAAACTATGTTCAACCCCCCGCCCCCCTCGTCCCGTTTTCCCCCCTTACGGGGGTCGGGGGGGCAAACCCCCCCCGGGAAAAAGCCTCGAAAAGGGGACCCCCCACCCGCTTTAATCCTCGGGTGGACATCAAGTAAAATTTTTCGGGCCCGGGGTTTTCTTTTCGATCAAAAAAGGTCAGTCAGTGGTTCGCCCCCATTTGGGAAAACGCCCTCTTTTCTCACCCGTTTCACAAAAGGGTTTTTTCCCCCCCATACCAGGTCAACGGGGTTTGGGGGGTTCCTCGTGCTTCTCACTAGCTACAGTCCCCCCAACCGGGGCCTTTTTTTTAGTCCTAAAAAACCCCCCAAAGCCCCTCCGCCGGACCCCCGCCCCAGACGGGTGGCTTTTTTCCCCCCCTTCAGTGGCTTCGTGGGTTTTTACCTCGGGACCCCCCCGACTACAAAAAACCAAACTACCCCAAGGTACCCAAAGGGGAAAATCCAGTGGCAGGGGACCCGGGGGGAAAAAAGCCAGCAGTGTTTCCCTGTGTTAGAGACATTCCCCCCCCAAGTAAAAAGGCCCGGCCCCCCTCATGCCAGCTCCACTAGGGCCCCCCCTTTTTTTTCAAAAAAACCCGACACAGGCAAAAACCAGATTTCGGGGGGTTTTTCCCGGAGACTCACCGCAGATGAAAAAGCAGAGTCATGGCCGATTTAAAAAATTCCCCTCGGGGGCCCCCCGGGGCTCCTGTGATAGCTACCCCCCCCACCCCTCCAGCTTCAGCGGGTAAAGGGGTGGGGGGATGCCCCCTTTTTGGGGGACAAAAAGGGGCCTTTCCCCAAAACCTCCGCCCTCATGACCCACTCCCTCCCCTACCCCAAACCTTAGTTTTTGGGGGTTTTTTGTGGGCCAAAGGGGGAGAAGTGAAAAAAAAGCTAGTGATGGGGGGAGTTGAGAGAGAAATTTGGTTTTTTTGGGATGTGTTCTTCCTCGTCCCCCATGCTCTTTTTTTCCCAAAACCCCCCCCTTTTTTTTTTGGTGTTTTAAAACATTTTGTTTTGTGAATAGGGGGTTCACTTTTTAAAATATTATGCCAATTTTTTGGGCCCCCCTTGATCCCCCTTCCCGTTTTTTTTTTTTGAATAAAACAGGGGGTTAAGATATCTCATTTTTTTGGGTTTTTAAATTTTCCCAACCCCCCAATACTTTTTTGGGGGTTTGGGTTTTTTTAAGGGCATTTTTAAAAAAATTCTTTTTCCCACAAACCCCAAATTTTTAGATCCCCCAAAACCCCCACTTAAAACCAAAAAAAATTTTTTTTTTCCCAATTTTGGGGGCCCTATTGTCGCAACCCCCAAAAAAGGGGGGAGTTTTAAAAAGCTTGGGCCCCTAGTGTTTCGGTGTTTAAAAACGCCCGGGGGCAAATTTATATGACAACTTTGTTTTTGGAGGGCAATAAAGAGTTGGTCATGGAAATGGGGGTTTTAATTGGGGGACAAAAAAAGGTATATCCCCCCCGGTTTTGGGAAATTTTTTTTGGGTTTTAAAAATTTTTGGGCAAAAAGGGTTTTTAAGCAAGACTAGGTTAAGTGCGTTTGGGAAAAAGAGACATTTAGATTTGTTTACCCCCTTTTTTTTTTTCCTTTGCCCCTATTTTTAAAGGGGGGGTTAAAAATCAAAGGGGTTGCCCTAGGAGAGGCTTAGTGATTAGGGTGGGGCACATTTTTTTAAATACAGGGGGAAAAATTTTTTAAAAAAAATCCTTGGCCCAAGTGGAGCAACTTCCATTTTGGGAAAGGGGGGCTTTTTGGGCCCTGAAAATCAAAGGTCCCCCCCGCAAGAAAAAACCTTGGGGCCCGGGCCCAAAATCAGCTGGGGCGCCCACCCTAGGGTTTGCTTGCGAGCCCCCGGCGGGGCCCCAAAAAAAAAGGGGTGTTGGGCCCCAAAACGGGGTTTTGGGGGCCCCGGGAAAACCCTCCCACAGAGAGCCCCCCGAGGGGGTTTTGGGGAAACCGGACCGTCCGGAGGGGGCCCCCCCCAACCGAAAAACAGAAAGAAAAAGGGAGCAAAATCCATCCGGGGGGGTGGGGTTTTTGTTTTTTCCAGACCACTTTCCCCGGCCCCCCGGGATTTGCCTTTTTTTTATAGAGCTGATTAAAAAATTTTTTAAGGGGGTTTGAAGCATGTTTGTGGCCCGGGATCCCCCCTTGAAAGAGCGTCCGGGTGAAAAAAAGGGGGGTTTTTTTTCCCCTTTTAAGGTTTTGGGGGTTTTTTTGGGGGGTTTTTTTTACCTTTCCCCCCAAAACCCAGGGAGGCTCTCTTGCCCTTTCCCAATTGCAGTTTTTTCCCACTTGTGGGGAGAGCAATTAAAATCAAAAACCCCAAGTGAAGTGTTTTTTAAAAATTTTCCCATGGGGAAAAATTCTCATTTTTTTGCTTGGGTTTAAGCAAGGGGCCCCCCCATTTAACCCCCTAGATGGCCTTGGCCAGTAAAGATTTTGGGGGCTTGTTTTTCCTTGGGGATCGACTCACCAAAGGCCCTTCGGGGAAGTTTTTTTGGGGTTTTTCCCTCCGGGGGGTTTCTTTGGGGGACCCCCCAAAAGCAAAAATTTTTAGGGTTTTTGGGGGGGCGATTCACCCCCCCCGGAGTGGGGGAAAAACCCACCCTTAGAGAGCATTTGCCCTTGCGGGGACAAAGGGGGGGGGCAAAAACCCCCCCCCGGGGGGCCCCCCAACCCCGAGGGGGGGGGGGACCCCCGACTCCTCGATCCCTCGGAAAAAAGTCGCGTTCGTTTTTTCCTTTCCCCTTTCCCATCTCTTTATTTTTTGCAATTAATTAAAGAAATTTTTTTCCCCTTTTCCCTTTTTTCTTTTGCTTGCTAGAATTACAAAGGGTTTTACCGCTTTCATTGCCATGTCTTTTTTGAAAAACTGGGAAAAAACCCCCTTGGGGAAAAAAAAACTGGGGGGTTTAATTGGTTTTTTAAAGGGTTTTTTTTTTCTTGCTTAAAAATTTAAAAGAGCCCAATTCCCCCCCCCTTTTTTGGGGACTTGATCCTTTCAAAACCTTTTTACCTTGTCCCCCCTGGGAATTTATGTTTTGGGGGTAAGTTTTTTTGTGCCAAGCAAATGACTATGAACATGAAAAATTTTTATTAAAAATATTTAAAAAAGACAAAAAAAGAGGGTTTTTTTTCAACTTTTGGGCTATAGGTGGAACAAAAAGAAACCCAAACCCCTTTTTCTTAACCCCTAAAAAATTTCTAAAGGGGATTACCCCGGGGTTACCGTGCAAACCCCGACTATTGGCTTGGCCTTTAAATAGTTTAACTTTAAAAGGGTTTTTTTGGGAAAAATTACCCCAAAAAGGGCCCCAAGAAAACTTTACCTTAGTGCCCTCTTAGAGGGGGGGAGCACTAACCTTAAAGAAATTTTTAGGGGGTTTTTTTACTTACTTGTGAAGGGGCCCCCCTATGTCCCCCCCGCTCCCCCTTTCCCTTTGGGAGAGGTTTAGGGTTTTGGGGGTTTAAAAAATTGGGGTAAAAAAAGTACAACCCATGAAGGGGTAAAACTTTTAAAAAATAGCCCCGGGTCGGGGCCCCAAAAGGGGGTTTGGGGTCCTTTATATGAAAAACCCCTTTTGTCTTTGTCATTAGTTTATTTTTTTTTTGATTTTTTTACTTGTTCAAAAAAAACTTTTTACCCTTTTTCCCTTGATCAAAAGGGGGTTTAAAGGGCTTTTGAAAATTTTTTATGCTTTTTCCTAGAAAAAATTTAAAATAACTTAAAAGGGATGCATTTTTAAAACCCGTGCCAAAACCCCTTTTTAGCCTCAATTAAAACCCCATGTATACTTTTTTGATACGAAAGTATTTTAAAAGTTTTTTTATTTTTTAATTTTTTGGGGTAAAAACCTGGTTTTGGGGACCAAAATTTTAAGAGCCCGAGGGAGTTAGGTTGTAATCAACCCGTTTATTAAAACCCTTTTGGGTGGGGGGTCTTCGCCAAAAAAATCAGAGTGTCCCTTTTTTTTTTTGCTTTTTAAAAGGGAATTTTTTTTGCCCTTTTTTTGTTATGATTTAAAATATTTTTTTTGGGGTTTTACCCCTTTTTTTGGGGGGTATAGTGAGGTTTTTACTTTTTTTGGGCCCCCACATTTTGGGGTATATGTTTTTGCCCTTTAAAAAAACCCGGGGGTGAAAAATAAAACCCACCCCAAGGGGGAAAAAACGGTATGTATTATTTTAAACCCCAATAAAAAGAAAGGGAACTTTTTTTCCCATCCTTTTTTTTTTAAGATTTTCCCCCAACTACCTTTTCCCCCTGGGGCATATGTCTTTATTTTGTTTTATCCCCCCAACTTCCTTTTTTTATATTTTAGGGGTTAAACAAAAAATGTTAAGAACCCCCCCAATCCAAAAAAATAGTTAAAAAACCCTTTTTAACCCAAAAAAGAAAACCCCCCCAGTAAATGGAAAAGGGGGTTCAATCCCAAAAAAATCAAAAAAATTTAAAAAAATAAAAAGGTAGAGATCTATTTCTAATTCAAATTTTTAAAATTTTCTTTTTTTATAAAATTTTAAATTTTCCCCCTTGTCTAGCATGATACAGATTTTTTTTTTTCCAAAAAATTCTTGGGGGTTTTCCGAAATAAAATTTTTGACTCAAAAACCCCAACCCCAAACCCTTCCCCATTAATTCTTTTTCAACTAATCGGTAATACCCCGATTTAAGAGAATTGAGATTCTAATTTAATAAAAAATTTAAATAAAAAAGGGCCCCATATTTGGGCTTTAAAAAAAAGAAATTCAATGAGGGGGGGGATAGAAAAAAAAAAAAAAAACCCATAAAATATAAAAAAAAATGTAATTTTCTGGGTTTTTTTAAAAATTTTTAATTTTTTTTTTTTAAAAATTAAACGAAAGGGTTATGTTTGCTAGTGATTTTTAAAAGGGTGAAATAAAAATTTTTCCCCATGTAGAAGGTTTTTTTTGGGTTTAAACGAATTTCTTTTCGATTTTTTTCATTTTTCCATAAAAAAAACTCCTTTTTTGGAGAGATTTTTTTGGGGGCCGAAAAAAATTTAGCGTCACTCTAAATTTTTTCATGGGGGCTCAGGTTGAGTCCCAAGCCAATAAATTAAAATTTTCCCCCTGGGAAATAAGTAAAATTTTGTGTCTGCTTTTTTTTTAAAGGTGGAAAAATATTGTAAAACATAGATTTTTTCCCTTTTAAAAAGGGGGCCCAAAAAATTTTTTGGGGAAAAAAAAGTTTCGTTATGGGTTCCTCACCTTTTTTTTAAAAAACCCCAAATGTAAATAAAAAATATTTACCCCCTTGTTTTTGGGTTTGCAAAACCCCCCTCTTCCCCCCACGGGAAAGAAAAAAAGGGCCTTTAAATTGTTTCATACAATCCGTGTTATATTTTTTAAAATTTTAGTGTATCTTACATTTTTTTTCATGTGGCCAGGGTTTTTCTAAATCTAAAATTGATCAAGTAAATTTTGTGAGGGTTGTACGTTTTTTTTAAATTTTATTTTTTTTTTTTTGGACTTTAGCAAATTGGGTTTTTTTACTTTTTTCCATTAAAAAAAGGGGAAAAAAATAAAATAAGCTTTTTAAAAAGATGATTCTCTTTTTTTGGGGTTTATGATCTGTTTTTTTTTCCGCTTTTTCTCACTCCAACAATCTTTTTTCCCTAAAAAAGGTTTTAAAAAAAAAGTAGCCATAAAAAGTAAAAAAAAAACTCCCCCCTCTAAATATACTATTTTTTTTTTTAAGAAATCTTTAACTTTTTTAAATGAAAAAAACTCAGAACTAGAGATCTACAATTTTTTTAAAAAAAATTATTTTATTTATTTTTTTAAAAAATTTTTTTTGAAAATTTAAAATTTTGTTTTAAAAAAAATCAAAAATTTTTTTAAAAATTTTGAAGGGAAAAAAATTTTTTATATAAAATTTTTTAGATATCGGTGAGATTCCCAATTTTCTTTTCCGATTTTTTTTTCATTTGAAGCCCGTTAAAAAATGTTCAAAAAAATTAATAATATACTTAAATGTAAGGGTTTTTTTTTAATGTGAAAAGAAATTTTTTTAAAAAATTTTTTAAAAAGGGGGGTTTTTAGTCGCTTAAAATTTTTTTTAAAACTTTACAATATTCCCTTTTTAATCGAGTTTTTGGGAACGCATGCATAGAGCTTTAAATTAAAAAAAAATAACTAATTGCACAATGTATCGGAATTTTTTTTGGGGAATTTTTTTGAGAAAATTTTTTTTAAAAGGGGGGGAAAAATTTAAAACCAAACACAAATGAAACACTCCAGCAAAAAATTTTTTTTTTTAAAAAAAAAATTTGAAAAAAAAAAAGGGGGCCCTTATTTGTAATTCCCCCCATTTTTTTTAAGGGGCATACATGTAAAATACCATTAATTTTTTACCCCCCCGAAAAAAAATAAATTTCTTTTTGTTTTTGTCTACAATTTGACTCGATTTTTTAGAAAATATGTAAAATTTTTTTTTTTTTTAAAAAAATTTGGGGAAAAAAAACCAAAAAAAAAAAATTTTTTTTAAAAACATACAAATTTTATTTAAATTTAAATTTTTTATATATTTTAAAATTAAAAATTTATTGTATTTTTTTTCGATAAAAACAAAAGGGGGTTTTTTTTTTTTAACGGGGGGGAGTCCCCCCCGGGGTTCACCCAAAAACAAAAGTCGAGCATGAAAAAATCGAGCCCCACCCCCCCTCCCGCACGCCGAAAAACCCCCGATCCGGCCCCCCGCCCCCCCTCTGTCCCCCCCTCCCCCAACCCCCCCCGGGCCCTGCCCCCCCCTCCGGGGCGAGGGGCCCGGGGTTTTTTTTCCCCCCTCTCTAAAGGCACCCCGGGGGGCCCCCCCTTCCGGCCCGGCGAGGGGGGGGAAAAAACCCCCCCCCCCTAAACCCGTCCCCCTCTGCTGGTATAAAATCGCCCCCCTTCCGCCCCCGGTTTGGGGGGTTTCCCCTTTTTGGGGGTTTTTTTTCCTTTTGGGGCCCCCCCCGGGGAAATTTAAGTTTCCCGGGGAAAGGGGGCCTGTGGGGGGAGGACCCGATCTGATCTTCAGCACCGGTTTTGCGCTTGGTGGACTATTTTTGTCTGCGCTGGGGGGGGTTTTTTATTTTTCCCGGATTTGGGGGGGGGAAAAAATTTGGGAGTCCCCCTTTGGGGTTTGCGCTTCAGGGGTTTACGTTTTTTTGGGTTTTTCGGCACGGTATTTGGATGGGAGTGACGGGGGGACACCCCAAAAGAGGCACAGCTTTGGGGGAAAATCTGGGGCGGCCGAAATTGGGACCCCCGAGGGGGAGTTTTTTAAAATTTAAAAATTTTAATACAACCTTTAAAATTCAAGGTTTTAAAAGGGGGAAAAAAATTAAAAAAAAAAACCCATTTTACCCCCTTTTAGGCACGGGAAAACCCCCAGAGAAAAAAGGGGGCCCATTGGATGGCTGCTCATAGCTAAAATATTGAAATCATTAAAAGGGGTTTAAAAAAAGGGGGGGTTGATGGTTTCTCTTTTTTTTTCCCCAAAAAAGGAAAGTCTAAAATGATTGAATAGAGAAAAATTTTTTAGAATCCGAAAAAAAAGCCTTTTTTCGGCTTTAACCCAAGGGGTTTTTCGGTGGTTGCTGATAATTTTTCTGAATAAATAAAAATGTTTTTGGGGGTTTTAAGGGGTTTGAAAAAAAAAAATTTTTTAAAAAAATAATTTTTTCTCCCCCAGTAGGTACTTGGTTTACTTGTTTTGGGGAGGGGAAAAGGGGCAAAACCCCCGGGTAAAAAAAAAACCCATCAATTTTTTTTCTACTTTTACATTTTGAAAAAAAAAAAACAAACCCCCAAAAGGGAAAAAAATCGAACACAAAAACACGAACAGTTTTTAAAAAAATATTGTAAATTTTTCAAAAACCCCCCAAAATTCCCCGAGGGGAAATTTTTTTCAAAAGGGCGGTAAAAAAAAAAATTTTCCCAATTCGAAATACTGACCTACCATTTTAACAATTAACAATTGTTTTTGTGGTAAATTTTAAAAAAACAAGAGAGCATATTTACAATTTTGTTTTTTTCCCCGCAAAAAAAATAATAAAAAAAAAAAAATTAAGATCCCCCTGTTAAATTAGGGGTTTCCATTTCCTTTGCTTATTTCCTAAACTTAATGATTGACCCCCAAATTTGGGTTTAAAAATAAATTTTTGAATTGGGAAATTTTCCAAAATTTAAAAGTAAAAAAGTAGAAAACGGTCGAACTTGGTCAAAAAAAGGTTTTTCCATTCGGGATTCGGGCTTTAAATACAAAACGAAAGTGACTACGGAAAAGTCGAACAAAAAAAATACGGATTCGATGGGTTTAAATTAAAAAACGGGCGTTTTGGGTTGGGGATATTTCCCCCTTTTTCATCCTTTACTTTTTTTTTGTTCAAGTACAATTTGTTCATTTTGGAGGTCTGTACTTTTTAAAAACTTTAGACAAAAAAACATGACACAAAGAAAACTTGAATGTTGCCGAAATTTGCAAACGTACCAAAATTCGCATATCCCAGTACAATTTGGGAACTTGGCATATGTTTTAAATGAAAAACCCCTTACAAAAAGACTAGGACAATTATAACTTCTGATTTAAATTTTTTTTAAATTTTTGCTCTAAGTAAGGGACAGGGGACATAAATACAAACCATGTTTGTTTTGTCATTGCTTCTTGTTGGGGTTTCAATTTGCCATGCTTGGTTACCGGGGTTTAAAGGGGGACACTAAAAAAAAATGGATTTCGGTAGGAAGGAACAAGGTGATCTTTTTTGATTCCCCACAAATTACATAAAATTTTGAACTGCAGTATAGCCAACAGCCTTTTTGTAGTTTTTAGTTTTTCCCCCATAATCCTAACCCCAGCTTCATTTTACCCTTTTTTCCCAAAATTATGGGAGACCAAAAGTAGGGTTGAAATGGAACATGACAAACAAAAATAGCCTCATATATTCATCAGAACAACTCTTTGATGTGTTGAACCAAAACCCAAAAAAAACGTCGGATGAAAGCAACCATAAATTGCTTTTTTTAACCCCTGCGGGCCACCTTGGGGCGGATGGGCCTGTCGAAACCCAGTTTTCCACCATGAAAATTTTGTTTTAGTTCTTAAAAACCGCCTCACCTTGCAAGGGAAATTTTTTCAACTTTAGACTTCATAAGGACCCAAAAAATATTGTTCGTGTTTCTTTTTAACACAACATGTCCCCACTCGGTTTTCCCCCTTTTAAAGGAACCTTGTGGGAAAAACAAAAAGGGGAAAGTGAAAATATGCAATCTTTTAAATTTGTTTTTTTTAAATTTTTACTGTTGGGGAAAGGGAAGCTACTCTGTCCCCCTTTAACCTTTTCCATTTTTTGTTTTTTTGGGTTGCCATAAACCCATGCTTAACTTTTTAAATATTTTGTTTTCCCAACTGTAAAGGTCTCTTGGGCCATTTTTTAGCTCATCATGGTACCATGATCCCATGCACCCTTACATATTGTGTTTTGGGCTAGCTTATGGTTTTTTCCCTTTAATTCCCCCCCCAAAAAAACTGTCCCTTTGTATTGCCAAAAGAAGCTTCAGAATTCCCTTTTTTTATTTAATTGCCAGGGGCTTCCTAAGTACATCTGCCCAAATTTTTTATTTATTTCACTCAAGGTTTTTTGTTTTTAGGTCCTGGGTTTACAAACTTTTTTTTCCCCTGATATGCAGTAATTTTCTGGTTTTCCGAGTAAAGCTATGTTTGCTTATTTAATTCAACTAGAAATTGTTACAGATGTTAGCACCAAGCTGTCTATCCTTCATGCAATTGAGATTTAATTTTTCCAATTTTTATTTTAAAAATGGGTAGAATTTTTAATTTATGCCCCCATATTTAAATTTTTTTTGCAATGCAGACTTGTGAACAAGCAGGGAGCACAGTTCATTTGTAAAAATGTCATCAAAGAATATAGAGTTGGGTCACAAGGACATGATCCACATTCTGCCATCGACTACTAAAGGCAAGCGTCTTGCCACTTCCCCCCCTCAGATTCTACCGTGAAATCGTCAACATTGGGGCAGCAAAAGCCCCCCCAGGTCCTTCAACACTTAAATAGCCACTATGGTCCTGTTGGCCGGGGTTGCTTGGGCCCATCCAAAGTATGGGGCTATCCTTGCATCCGGGAGTTTTTGGGTTTGGCCCGGGCATTTTTTGGAAGGAGGATGCACGAGGCAATTGGGGATCAAATTTCCCTGTTTCCCGTGACCAAATGTCATCTTCAACCCCCATTGCTTTGGGGCCCCTATGAAAGGGTTTGGGCCCGTGCCTTTTTCCTGTTTCACTTTTTGGTGGAAAATTTTCCATCCTTTTACGTTGCGGGCCCAAAGGGGGTTGGGATACTTCAAAACCCTTTAAACGAGCACATCCTGTTGGTGCAACTGCCCCAAACCTGGGGTCCCCTGAACAGCTTCACTAGCGGGCAGGGGACTTTTTACAAGGGTTGGGCTCAGGAGGTTTGACTCTGGGGGTTAAGGTTTTGGGGGTTTTAACAATGACTGGAACCTGGAGAGTGCTCTTATCTCTGACAAAAGCCCCACAGATTTTTGGGGGAGGGAAAGGCCCCGTGGGGACCCGGTTTTTTTGGGATTGGGGCCCAAACAAACCCTCCCCACAGTTCACAAGACGGGAAAAGGTTTTTTCATCTGGAAAAAAAAGGGAAGGAAGGAGACAAGTGGGGGGGAAAGCTCAGGGGTGAAATTTGCTCCCCTGTCTGGAGGGGGCCTGGTTTCCCTTTCTGGGAAAATATTTTTCCCTTAAATGCTGGTGAGAACAACATAACCCCCGGAAGGAAGGTCAGTGGAAAGGGAGGAGGTGAAGAAGGTTGAAACCCTAGGGTGATCCTGATTTTTTTTGTAGACCAAAGTTCCATAAAGATAATGTTTTTTTGGGAAATGTGTTTTTTTCTATGTTCTGAAAAAAAACAGTTTGACATTTTGGGTTTTTCTAGTGTTTTCCCCGCAGATCCATGTTTTTGGGCCTGGACCAAAAATTGGCATTTTGTTTTTGGGAAAACACTCAATTTTACTTCCTTTTAGTAAATTTTTGGTGAGCAATTATACTCTGGGTGGATCCCCTTTCGCTTTAGAATTTCAATTTCAAATTGGTGACCTGTTTTTTTTTGTATATCGTCAACTTTTTGGGTTTTTGGGGGAACATCAGAGCGCATAAGTAATTTTATATATTAAGCATTGTGGGGGATTTTTTTTTTTGGGTGTTTTTTGCCCTTTGGTTACTGTTTTCCCTGCCCTGAATCCTGATCGCGGTCACCATCGTTTGATTTTAAATTCGGGGTTTTAACATTTTTTGTAGGGGTGCCTGCCGGGGGTGGATTTAAACTGGCACCGTAGGGGGTCTGATGTAGCCCTCTTCCAGCAAGTTGGGGCCGGTGCCGGCCCAGCTGCCCACCGAAGGGCTTGTGCGAGCTTTGGACCAAAGCTTGTTTACGCCACTTCCCGGGTTTTACGGAATGAAGCCCCGGGAAACAATCCTGGCCGAATGCTTTGATAAATTTTATTGAAAACTCTCGCTGGGATTAGGTTTCCCGCCCCGGAATGATGCTAAACCGGAAAAGTGGGCCCACCCGGTGCGCTTCCCTTTTCCCCATTTTTTTTTTTTTGAACCCAAAAAAAATTTTAAATAGATTAGCAGCCGCGAGCTGCAGAAAAATGGTTTAAAAATTTTTTCAAAATCTACCTCAAGTTTTAAAAACTTGGGGATAGTTACAGGGGATTCATGATTCCCGAAAGCAAGAGAAATCTAATGAACCCTGTAAGCTATTTGTCCTAAAGACCTGTCCCAGCAAGATTGTGAGCCGAATATTTTAAAGGGGGTTTTGGGGGATCTTAAAAAGGAAGCGAAGAGGAGGTGGGGATGGTTTCACAAAATTTTGAAATAAAAAGGCTTTAACCCCAGTAAAGGGGGATTGGAGAAATCCTGTTGGTGGAGAAAATAAACCAACTGTTCACTGTCAGAAAAAAAAATTTATACCTGTTAAATTTTGTTTTTTGGGGTATCTGGAAGCCCACGCCAGGGTGCAGCTTCCGCCCTCAGCACTGAGTGCAAGCCTGTAAAATTTTTCTTGATATGAATAGCCTCTGTAAAATTTTCCTGCAAGAAAAAATTAGAATTTTCCCCCCCAATCTGCCATTTCCGGTTTTCTGATTTTGGGTTGATCGGAGCTGTGGAGCGCTACATAACATTTGGGGGTCCTTTGGGGCAGGGTGGACATGACTTGGTACCTGGTTTCCCCGTGGACAGCTTTTTAGGGGTTTAGAGGATCAAACCTGCCCGTTTGTGGGCATCTGAGTTTTTTGTTGTTTCCCTGGTTGGAGATTTCCCCCAATGTTGTTTTTGTTATGGTGACCTGCCCAGGGTTTTAAAAACATTTTGGGGTGTTCTATGAGCCTATGCAGCAGAGTAACTCTGCAGAAAAGTCCAATGTTTTCTATTTAAAAAGGAAAATCCTTCCCGGGTTTCCAAAAAGACCCAAAATGGGAATAACATTTTTTTTTGAGATAAGTCTGGGTATTTCCGAATTTTTAGATTGAAGAGTTTTTTCAGATACCTTCGTTTTTTTAGGGGGTAGATTGGGAATGTTATTGAAGGTTAAAAAAAGATAACCATACCCCCTCGGAAGGTTCAAGTGGAAAGAATTAGATGATCCCTCCCCTTTTTTTACCCCCCTCCACAACATTTTCATTGGGGTTCAATTTTTGGTAGAGTTAAACCCTTGGGCCCCTCGGGCTTCCCTTCTATGCCTGTCGAAATGAGTCCCCGGTAAAAGTCTTTAAATTTAAAAGGGGGTTTAAATCCTTACTTTTCCAGGGTTTTTTTGGGGAAATTTGGTTTCTTGTTTTGTAATATTCGGGAAACCTTGGAGAGGTAAATGTGATTTCCCTTTGGGCCCGTGAGAGAACTTTTAGATGGCCTTGGGTTTTAGGGTCCGTTCCTTGATGTTTTTCCACCCAGCATGTCCTGTTCGCACTTTGGGACTGTTTTGTGGGGGGAAATGACCTGAACAGCTTCATTGGGCAAAAAATTTTTAGAAAGAGGTTTTCCCTATTCCAATTTTTTGGGAATTTTTTTGGGGCCAAAGGGCTGCCGCTGTGGAGGGAAGAATAGGAAAAATTCTACTGGTAAATTAAATGACATGAATGGTTTTCCCCAATGGGCACCAGGGGTGAAGACCAGACTACGAGTTACCGGGAAAGTAGTTTAACCCGGGATGTAGTTAGGATTTTTATTGTTTTAAAATTTTCCTTTTTTACCTGCAGATTGGGCCCCAAAAATAGATCTTGATCCTGATTTTAGCTGTCCAAAAAGTTTGCATTTGGGGAAATATTTGGGTTTTAAAAATGGAAGTGAGCATGGGGTTCCCTTTTTGTACACATTGTAACGGTGTAATTATAAGGCTTTTTTTGACCGTTTCGAGTCCCTTTATTCCAAGCCCCCTTTTTTCTTTCCCCGGGAAATTCATCCCAAAGCGATAGGCAAAGGGGGAAGTTTTGGGTTTCTTTTTGCACTCCTGGCCACCCCGAAATTCCCCTTTTAACTGCAGTTTTTTTGGAAAAAAGGATTTGGAGAAAAGAACTGTTTTACCCTAACTAACAAGAATAAAAAACAAACGGGAAATTTGGGTTTGCCTTCCTGCATGGTTTTAGTTTATTAGCTCTGAGAGGGGGGAAAATTTAGATTTAAATTTTCCATAGATAAAATTTTTAGGGCCCGTTACGATCATTTTGGTTTTAAAATGATTTGGGTTTACCTAGGTGCTTTGTGTTAGGGTTTCAGGTCAGGGAAATGGAAGATGTTTTTTAAAACTATTTTTGTATTGATGGGAAAATTTTTTAAATAAAAATAATAGCAATTTTTGTAAATTGGGTACCCGACTTGATCAAACACAGGGAAATTTTTGGAAAAACTGTTTTTTATAGTCAACGCTTCCGTTGTGATGCTGCCCACAAAGGATGAGATCTCGCAAACATAAGAGAGTGAATTGGAGGGGGAGCCCGCCCAAAGTAACCCTTGGAGATTTATCTCTTTCATTTCATCTTTAAGGGGAAATAGAAAAATTTGTTAATGGCCACAAGGGAAAAGGTTTAAAGGGGAAAGCAAGGGAACCTTGCCCAAAAACCCCCCTTTGAGAAATTGAAAGTAAATTTGTTGGTTTCTCCATTAAACCCAAAAAGAAAACGTAGGGGTTGAAATGCAAGCATTTAAAAAGATCGATGAGGGTTTGAATGAAGAAAGTAATCTCATCAAACCCTTTTAATAAATTCCCCCCCCCCAATCCTTCAAAAACTTTAGCTAGATCAATTTTTTAGAAAGGGGAAAACCTGGTTGGGCCACCTTTTAAGATTGAAAGAATGAATAATTTTTCCCAAGTAAAGGGTAATGTTAGAAGAAAAAGTTCCTATTTTTTAATAAAAAGGGGGACTGAGTTTTATCAATAACCCTTAGGGAGGTGGGGTTTAAATCTCTCTGCCAATTTAAATTTTGCAATAAAATTTTTTAAAAAAACAATTTCATAAGCGGGTAGGTCTAGAATCTTAGGAACAATAGGTTTAATTTTTTTGGGGGGGCCCCTTTTAGAAAGATGGAACTTAAAGTGTAGGATCCCGTGTTGTGGGTTTTGGGAACACAAAGCATAACATGACAAGCCTTTTTATAGAAATTTAATTTCGCAGTCCCTTCTGGTGGGATAAATTAGGGGAAACCCACAAATATCGATTTAGGGCCTTTTTTTTTGGGTGCGCAAGTATCACCTTCAAAACCCCATGGGGTTTGGGGTGCATTTGGGAAATTTAAAATAAAACTCCAACCACCCAAACTTTGGGGGTTTTGGGGGTGGTACATGCGCATCCAAAAAAGCCTTAATGAAAATATAAGAAATCGATAAAGTTTCATAGTGGGGTACAGAAAAAAAATTACAAAAAACGGGGGATAAATCAAATTTACAAGGGAAAAACCAAAAAGGCGCTCCAAATTTTTTTAAAAAAAGGGTTTCCCCCTCGAAGTCTGAAAACCCCAAGCTGATAGGGACCGTCTTTAAACCCCGCAATTCAAACGCTTGAGTAAAAGGGTGGGGGAAAAACATCCGGCCCATTCGGTTTCCAACCCCTTTTTTTGAACGCATCGGCGGGCTCGATGTGGGGTCCTGAAGACACCACAATGTCCATAAAAAAGATGGGGATTGCGCCCCCCCTGAAAGGATTTTAGATGCCCAAAGGGGGGGGGGGGGAATTTGGGGTTCTTTAAATTTTTAAAAACAATATTAAAAAACCCATTAAAGCCAATCCCCCCCCTAGTGGCCACCGCAAGTGTTTTCCCAACCCAGAAAAGCAATTTGCAAGCCCCAAAGGGAAAGAAAAACAAGCCTAAGGCAATTTTTAGTAGGAAATTTAAAGAACAAAGGGGGGAAAATAAAAACAAGGAAAAAAAAGAGCTGGGAAAGGAATTCTTGACGCAAAAGATGTTTTCCCGAGGGAAATTTAAGGGGTCGCCCCACCCCCTATCCCCCGTTTGGGGAACCTCCAAGGTAAGCTCCCCCCTAAACCCCCCGCAAGGGTAGAGTGGGGCCCCAAAAAGGCTGATTCCCTTTCCGCCCCCCCGGCCGGGGAATCGCCCAAAAACCGATCACAGAAGCTTTGGGGAAAGCCCCCGACAAACTTTTCCCGGCATCACCCTTTCCCCCAACCCACCAAACCGTCAGGGGTTTTTTTAACACCAAGAGTAACAAAAACAAACCTTCACTTTAACAACTCAAGGTAGGAAGGTAGATTTGGGTCACACAAGTCACTCCTAATCCCCTCTAGGAGGGGAAAACAAGATGAACTCTTTTCAAATCTCTCCCCCCAAATAGGCCCCCCTTTTTGGCTCTCCCCAAAAACTCTCTCAAAGGTTCCCCAGGGGGAAACAAAGGCCCAAAGGAAACTCTCAAAAGGGTGAAGAGAGAAACATAAAAAGTCCCCACCTTCGAAAAAATTTGTCGTTTCCTTTAAATTTTTCCCCCTTTCTGCGAAGCAAACCCGGGCTAGTCCGGAGGCACAAACCCCCGGGCTAAACACCCGGTCCGGGGCTCCCCCAAAAAGATTCAAACTAAGCTGAAAAGCAGGGACCGTCGGACCCCCTTCCTATGGTCCAAACCCCCGGTCCCCAGCCAGGGGGGCTACTAACTCCAAGAGCCCCAGCTGGGGCAATGCAAACCCCTGGGGGCCCCTCGCCTTGGGGGGGGTCCCTGGTCCACGCCAAAGGGCCGGGGCCAGGGTTCTTACTAGAACCCCAAAATTCCTGATCGAACTTTGGACTAGAGGACACCCCCACCGCCCGGAAATAGCCGGGGCCTCCCCTGAGGGAACTTCCTCTGGCAGGGAACCTCCGGGCCACTCGTTCCCATGGCCGGGGGCTCCTTTTGGGCAGGTGGGCCTGACTAGCACCTAAAAACTTGCCTAAGACAAGGGCCGTCAGAACCCCCTCCCTTGGTTTCCCCCTCCTAGGGAGACTGGGCCGGGGCCCTTTCCCCCCCCCCGTTTTAAACTCTTTTCACTAAATCCCTTTTCAGGGGTTTTTCTTTCCCACCATCTCAAGGGCTATTAGCAAGGGTCTCTAGGGCTAAATTGTGACAATGTGCATACACCAACCTTCCCCAAATCTCCTAGGTCCCAAATTACAAACCCCCATAAACCCCCCTTTTTATATGGGGCAAAGGGAAAAAAAAAAGCCCCATCTATAAATAGTGCCCTTCCAAAACCCCCATGGCACTAAAAAGCTAGCCTAGTTTCACCTTGTAGCCCTTAATTTCCCTTTTAACCCAAAAAAAATTTCCATCTTGGGGGGGATGAAAAATCCATTTAAAGGGCCCCTTCAAAAGCCTCACTTAAGAAACCCGAAAACCCAATGACTTTGGCCCCCTTAAAAAACACACCCTTGTCATAGTGACCACATTTCATAAAACGTCTAACACAAAGGGCCATGATTTTTCAAATCTCCCCTTTTAGGTGATTGCGACAATAACAAGCCGAGTAAATGAATAAGAGTGAATTAGATTAAGAAAACATGACTTTACCCTGAGATAGGCATGGGTTAGTAATTAAAAAAGACCTTAAACATACCTAAACCATTCAACCATGACAAAACACAAAAAATATGAATTGAGCATAGACTTGAAATTTAAAAGGGTATGCAACCAAAAAATCCAAAATTAAAACGGAAACATTTGCAAACCAAATACATGATATAGATAAAAGGTTTCACCCCACATGTCACACAACCACCAAAAATCTTTAAAAAAATCACACACCTATCTCCAAAAAGCATAAAGACGGTAAACCCTGATGCATGATGCATAGAGTTATTTCACATCAAAAAAACGATCCTACAAAATCCCCCTGAAAACTAGCCCATCTAAATCGACTCTCCCCCTCCCCCCTTTTGGGGTCGAAGCCCCCAAAGCCTAAACGTCTAGAGGCGGATTTGAAGGAGCCGCGACAAAAGGGCAAGGGGTGCGAAAGTCGGGAAAGCACATCATCATCCGAGAGTCCCCCCCCCCTGAGTGTCCCCATCGTGGAAGTGGAGCGGGCTGGGGGAAAAGGGGCTGATGGCCGTCTACCTCGGGTGCTGTAAGTCTTGGGGCGTAGCTGGAGCAGGAAGAAAGGGGTAGGATCCGCCACTATCTCGGGAGGAAACCCTGGGGCTGCGGAGTCCGGTTTGCCCCCCCGGCACTTACTCGACGGGGCTGAAGGACCGGTGGCTGCTCAGGGGAATTGGATGGGGAGACAACTGTGGGATCTGTAAAAAAAAGCCCCCCGGGGAAAAGGGAGAAAACATCTGGGGCCCGGGTTTTCAAGTGTAAACCTCAACGAGGCAACTGAAGACGGGGCTAAACCCCCGGGCGGGAAAATGGCTCGGCCTCAAAACTCACGGCCACCTTCCCCGACCCGTGGGGGACGACTGCCCATGATGTCGCAAACAAAAGCAGAGAGGGCTCTTTTGCAAATGACAAACCCCAAAAGAGCAAAACATCGGGTGAATCTGGAATGAGGGGGGGAACTTGGGAAGTCGGGCCCCAGAGTGTCCAACCACTGATACCGGTTGGGCCCCCGACCCGGAACGGGGTTGGGCACGTCGGCACCCTGAAGTCCACTGGACGTACGACAGGGGTGGGTTGACAGACACCGACCCCCTTTCCATGGGCGTGCCACTAAAAGGGGGACGATGCTGAGACCTAAAAAGGGTCCAAATGCGGAAAACCACCCGAACGGACCCCGCTGAAAGTGAAGGGCCCGGGGCTGACTCATCACCGTATTTGTGGCGGGCAGGAAAATTTAAGGGGGGAGCACCGGCCACTTCATCAAAAATTTGGGGGCCCATAAAAAGGGCCAAGGGTTTTGCTGCTTGGGTCTGCTGGACTTAGCTGCCCTACCTGGGAAATCAAGCCTTTCATCTGGAGCAACGGCGCTGCAAAACCCCATAATGTCTGTCCTCAGACGTCTCTGTAAAATTTTATCCTTTTTCTGCGAACTGGGTGATAGTCCCCAAAAAAGAATCCCGCGCCCTAATGCGAAACTAGAACCTTTAGAATGAAGTCTCTGTAGTGGGGGAAAAAACCCGAACCACCACCTCGGTTTTCGTGTGTCTGGGAGGCTCCTGGGAAAGGATGGTAAATCCGCATCTAGCTGTCCCGAATAGTATCCTCAGGTGTAGCAAACTGCCCCCGGTTTAACTCATGGAGCTTCCTGCTGCTTTAAACGGGCCCCAGGAATTGGTTTATCTTCAACCACAACACTCTATCAATTTTGGGGCAGTCCTTTACCCTTTACAAGCTTTAAGCCCCCAGTTTTCCCCAAAACCCTTTTATCAATAGAAGCTAGCCTCTGTAAGGTGGAAACGATGTCTCCGGGGCACGAGCAAGCACGGGGTCCAGGCCCCGGGCCCTCATTCATGATAGCAATGAGGGGGCATATCCATGAGCCTAAGGGAAAAGGGCCCCCTAGCCCGCATCCCATCCGAAATCACATCCTCAATCTCGGAAAACCAAAAAAAGTCTGCTATATCAAACGGTGTCTTTTGAGACAAGGGCCTGTAGAAGGGAAATGTTGCAATTGGGCAAACCAAACCTTTTACCCGGGGTGTGGCAATAGTGTAAAAGTCGAGAACATCGTTTAAAACGGGGAACGGAAGGGGGTTTCTCGGGTGGGGAAATCCCAGAACCCTCGTGAAGGGTGGCAAGGGAAAAGAGGAACAACCTCCTGAAAGGGCAAAGGGCACCAAACCCGATCCGGCGAGGTAGGGGGAAACCCCCCATAGCAAATCATAGTGGGGACTGAGATGATCGGGGGTCCCATTTAAGCGAAGTACCTCCTGAGCTTTGTCAAAGTAAAACCTGTGTCGCCCCGCCTCTGAAAGTGTACTGCAGGAAAGTGGGATTTTGGCCCCAATCCCAAATGAACATGAACTCCCGAATCCCACCTCTCAATATATTTTCCCCGGCGACCAAGGAATCGGGGAAGCCCCAAAGGGACTCAATGTAAGGGCGGGTCTCCTCACCAACAATCCCTTTAAAAATGCTCTCCCCAAAGGGGCAAAATCTGTGGGGTATCTGAATGCAAGTGAGGGCCCCGCTGCCCTATAGAAAAAACCTCCAAAAGGGTAAATGTCCATCCGCGGGAAGCTTTTAGGGCCAAAGCTGATCCCGGGGACCCCTTCTCTAGTTTTAACAAACCCCAAGCTTTTTCACTTGCTTTGCTGTGAGCTCCCTCAAAATCAAGGTGACAAAAGGCTGACTCGGGAATTTGGAGCTCCCCAGGCGTCCCCAAAGGGGACTAAGTTTGGCCCCGGGAATTTGGGGAGCACGTCCCCAGGGAGCTGGTGCCAACGGGAAATGGGAAACCCACCAAAGGCCTCTGGGTCCTCTGGGGAAGGGGCTCGGGCTGAGCTAGAAAGGGGGAGATGGGGAAACCCCCCCCGGAGGATGCCGATCGAACTGAGCCTCGGGGACCCCCTCGTTGTCGCCCGGTTTTGCGCATCTGCCACAAAACTTTCCCGGCCCCGCCCAGCCTCTGAGAGTTTCCCCTTTTTCTTCTTAGGGTTCTTTTTCCACCTTCTTCTTCCCCTTGTCCCCGAAGGGCGCGGGGGAGGGGGGGGTATCATCACCAAACCCTGCCCCGAGCAAGTGGGGAACCCCCGGGCCTAGCCCGATCAACAGAGAAAACCCCTGCCCCCTAACCAAAACCACCCGCCCCAAAATAACAATTGGGAAACCACTGCCACGAACCTCTGTCACAAAAACCAAAAAACAAACCGCAATCACCCGAACAAAAATGACAGAGGGGCCCCGCTAAACCACTTACTATCCTCCGGGCTTTGCCTCAATCCATACTCCCCAAACTTTTCCTTTGAGTTTATACTGCCACTGTTGCTGCTTTAAAAGAAGTAAAAAGCTTTTAAAAAACTCTAGGGTAAGATATCGAAAAGGAAGCAAGGGACTAGATAAAGGGTAGAAATGAAACTGCCAAGGTACCTGAGGGAAGTGAGCGTTCTAACAAACAAAATCAAAATCCAACCACCCCTCCACAAGGATTGGTTTTTCCAACTTTAAATTAACCCAAAAGCAATTTTGATTAAATGGGTTTTTGGGAAAGGGGTAGAGTGATTTAACAATTTTAAGGGATGGGTTATCAATAGCTAGACAAAACGCAAAAACAAAAGATTAGAAGCTTTCCCCAGGGAAAAATGAAGCATTTTACGGCAAGATGATTTGGGTGAAAAATTTCCCAACCCAGGTTTTAGGGAAAACCCCAGGGGAAAAATTTCCCTTTTTGGGAGCAATTTGGGAAGGGGGAGGGAGGGTGTAAAACCCCAGGTAAAAAAGGCACGAGGTGGCAGGGGGTTGAGCTTGGGCGCCGGTGAGGGGGGTTTCCCGCGACGAGTGGAGGCGGTGGCACGGCGGGGGCGCTATGTTAGGAAAAAGCTCGCTCTGCGCGGGGAAAGGGAGAGCAAGAGGGAGCAGAGGGGCGCGGGGGTGCTCCTGGGGAGTCACCTGCGGCGAGGCGGTGGGAAATGCTGGAAACGGGCGAGCGGCGGGGTTGAGGGTGAAATGCGGCGGCGGTGAAACGGCGCGGCGTAAAAAACGGGGGGAAAAGGAAGCAACCCACAGAATAGTGCCCAAAACCGGGGGGTTAAACGCAAAAATTTCCCAGCGTCGGACCACTCGCCTTGGGGCTGACGGTGGGCCCATGGGGGGGTCCCGACGGGCTTTGGAGAAAAAAATCGAACCAATCCCCGTAAGGGGCAGAGGGATCGGAACCAACCCCAGGGATCGACCAAAGCCGATTGGTCCGGAGGGGGGGTCCCCCACTTGAAATACTTTTTAAATTTTTTGTTTTTTCCCCTCCCAATTTTTTCCCTTAACCAAATACCAACACAAAAACAGAAAAAACACTTGTTAACTTAGCAAAAACCATCTCTCAAAACCCCCAATTTAAAAAATATTTTTCCACAAGGGTAGAAATTTTTTTTCTTAAAAAATATTCAATAAAGCTCCAAGGATCACCATAAGGGGGACAAGAGGGGGATTAACTGTAGCTAGAGCTTTGAATCTCCCCCTAAAGTGACAAAACCCCAGAGAATGATCAAAATTTAAACCCCAAAACAGCAACAAGCAACACACAAAAGCAAAGCAATGCAATTACGGGGAAATTTGAATCTAGGGTTTCTTTCAAAATTTAAAAAACCCCGGTAAAAGGCCTTTTTCACATGCTTGAGGGGGGTTAACCCGACCCCCGTTAAACCAACCTATGTGCATTTTCTATAGATTAAACATGGGTTTTATTTTCAAAGGAAACCCTGGTTTACAAAAAATCTCATTTTTTAGTGAAGTTTGAGTGATCAACCCCATTTCAAAAATCGCTTTTCAAAAACCCACAAAAGGTTTTTTTCATCGATGGGGTTTTGTGAAATATCCCCAAATTTATCTTTCCCCCCTTTAAATCCAACTAGTGTTTATTTCTTTCCAAACCCACATGATCTCTAAAAAAGTGATGGGGGAATTTAAACCAAAGTGCTTGGTTTCGAGAAATGTTTAACCAGGTTTTTTAGCAAAATTTTCCGGGGCTTTTTCATTACACACAAAGTGGAACATCTTTTAAAACCAAAAACCGGTTTTTTTTAAAACAAGAAGTGTTTGGGTCAAGTATAAAAATTTGGGGCACAAATTGCCTTTCCCCTGGCAATGTATTCCGCCTCGGCGGTAGACAAAGGGCCCCCCTGTTTTGCTTCTTGGAGGACCCAAAAGACAAGTATCTTCCCAGCAAATGGCAAACCGCGGGGGTACCTTCCAAACAACTTTACACCCGGCCTAACCGAATCGGAATAGCCAAAATAAAGGGAAAGGGGCTCCTTTTGGGGTACCAAAGGCCCAAGGGAGGGGGTGTGCCTTTTGTACCTAAGGGTTTTTTTAAACGCACCTAAAACGACTCCTTAGGGCTTTCTTGAAACCAGCACACATAAAACACACTAAAAAAAGTATCCCCTAGATGCGGGGAGGTAAAAATAAACAAACCCCTCATCGAAGATAGAGATTTGGTCAATCATCTAAAAACCCCCCTCGTCGAGACCCAGATGCCCCTTGTAGGCCATTTGGGGGCCGGTTGGCTTGCAATCCTCCATCTTTAATTTTTTGAGCACATCAGATGTACTTCTCTTTAGATATGAAAGGGCCCTCCCTCCCAAATTTCTTCAAAATTGGGAAACCAAGAAAGAATTTTGCTCGCCAATTTATCGACATCTCGAACCCTTGGGCATCAATGGGACCAAAAACCCCCGCCAAAGGTCTTGGTTTTTTGACCCAAAAAATAATTCACGACCCTAACTTGGCAAACAAAGATCTCCCCATTTTTAAACTTCTTGGTGAATAGTTGTGTTTGACGATCCCGATCTTGAAACCCTTCTTTAGTAGGAAGGGCCCTTAGCCCTCATACCCCAACTCTTGGACATGCTTCAATCCATAAAAGTGCCCTTGGGGCCAAACCCATACACATGATTTGGGCAATTTGGGGGGTTCAAACCCAGGAGGTTTGAAACAAAAAACAAGTTCCTTTAAAGAAACCATTTAAAAGGCATTCTTTACATCCATTTTAAAAAGTTTCATTTTTTGATGTGAAGCTATGCCAAAAGGGTACGAATGGGTTTTTAGTATTTCAAAACCGGGGCAAAGGCTCCCCAAAATCCAAGCCTTCAACTTTGGGGGAAACCCCCCTTTTCCACCAATCTTGCCAAGGTTTCCCCCACAACCATTTCTTGATCAAACTTTCTTTTCCTAAACACCCACTTGGGGCCAATGAAACTTGCTCCCCTTTTGGGCCTTTTTTTCAAGTGTCCACACTTTGGTTCCATGAAGTTGTTTAGTTCTTCATGCATGGCATTTTACCCAATCCGGGTCCGCAAGTGGGGTCCTCAACACTATAGGCTCAAAAAAAAAGGAAAAAAACGAGTGAAAGTTCAACATAAGATGCAAATCTAGAGCGAGTCATTAAATCCCCTTTTATGGACTTCCATGATTTGATCATGGGGTTTTTTCTTGAAAAGGGTAGGTGTTGATCTTTTATCATGAACTTGAGGAAAGGGGGAGGGGGTGCTTTAACATTGCTTTTTTTCCCCGGCCCCGGCTTGTTTTTGAGGGATGAAAAGGGGGCTCTTGACTTCTCCCCACTTTATCCCTTTTTCAACTTGAGGCGTGCGGGTGAGAAGGATCCCGATTACATCCTCTTCAAATTCTTCCACCTCTTGCGGGGTTTATAGCACCAATTGGCATATTCTTCATTGCCCCCCCTCAAAGGGTTTATCACCTACATCAATATACTCAAGCGCTCCTTTGGGGGCCCCTTAGTTTTAAACAAAATTTCCCAAATCATAAAGTTTTTTCAACTAATCGGTTTGGGTTTTTTTAAAAACAAAAAAAAGGGATTTCCTGGAAATTAAGCAAAAATCCAACAAGGAAAAACCCAAGGGCACACCGCGTTGGAATTTAAACCCCAATGTTGGCGCTTCTTGTAATTTCACTTTGCACCCAAACACCCGGAAAAAATGAAATAAAACCCCGGGTTCTTTCCCCTTCACAAAAATCATAGGGGGTCTTTTTCAAAACCTTTGGGGTAAGAGGCGGTTTTCCGCAAGCAACCCGGGGTTGATGGCCTCCCGCCCAAAACTTCTCTAGAGTATTTGGGACTCAAACAAACATAGACCTTGCTTTGAGTTATGAGCGTCCGGTTTCTTCCCCCTCTACAACACCATTTTTGTCCCGGGGGTATATGTGGCGGGTACCCAGCTTTATCCCCCCTTTCCCTCACAATAATTTCCCCAATCTTTGGTTACAAACCCGATGCCTTGTCACTCCTTATCTTTTTTATCTTTACTTTTAAACTCATTTTGTGCCCCTTTTTGCAAACTTCCCTTTAAGAAAAAGCTTGAGTTTCACTCTTGTCTTTTTTTTTTTTTTTAAGAAAAAAACACCCAAGTGTACCTTGGGAAAAATTATCAACCACCACTAGGGAAAAGAATTTCCTTTCCCAAAACTAGCATATGTAGTGGGGCCGAAAAGATCCCCTGTTTAAGTATTTTTTTTAATACTCTTGGTTTTACCTGAAGCTTTAGTGGGGGGGTTTTTGGAAACTTGCTTGCCGGCTTGACCCTGCACTAAAAACAACTTTTCCTTCTCAAACCCACATCCTTTACACCTCTAACCATCTCCTTCTTGACAAGGTTTTTTTCAAGTTGAACCCTGCCCACATGAGCTAATCTTCTATGCCAAAGCCAACCCCCAAAAACTCTTTTGGGGAATAACTTTTTCAACCCCGGCTTCATTTAGGTTTAAAACCACTAAGTAGAAAGGGTTTTTGTGCCAAACCCCTTTTAATATCAAAATTTATGAATCTCAAACTTGGGAACACTCACCTCGGTTTGGGGTGAATAGACAATGGAAAACCAAGACACAAAGTTTACCCAACCCGGAAAAAAGTTGAAAACTTAGAGATTGAACTAAACAAGACTTTTATATTTATTTGATCCCTTTTAGATTTTCCACTTTTTCCTAGACCTTTAAAATTTTTTTTGAATTGTCCCCAAAGGTAATATTTTCTTGGGCCCCTTTACATTCCCTTTATCAAAGGGGGGGAACATCCGGGGAAATCACCGGGCATATGTTTAGTGCAAAACCCCTATCAATCACCCAAAACCCTTTCCCCCGGTCTTGTAGTTCACATACACACAATCAACTTGGAGTTAACTTGTTGTTTGGGAACCCACTCAAAGTGGGGGCCCCCTTGCCTTTGGGAACCATCTCCTTTGCAACCCAAAGAACTCTAAGGGTTGTTCTTCATTTGGGACCAAAGGGAAAACTACTAGTGGTATAAAACCCCTGGGTCCTTCTTGATGACCCTAGTGAGCATCATGAGCAAATGGCCTTTTGTCTTGGGCAAGGTCTTGGTGGTTGAGTCTTGCAATCATAAGCGAAATGACCCACTTACCCCACTCAAAACACTTTTTGGCTTGGGGTTTGGGGACCTTTATTTTAGGCATTGTACATGTTTTGTAATAATTCTTTGGGCCCCAATCTCAACCTTTTCCTTCATGATTTGGGTTTTTTTGAAAACCCCAAGGGGCCGGGCTTTGTCATTCCCTGACGGTGGGTCATCAAAAGCTCACTTTGAAGGTTTTTTTGACCCTTGGTGAACTTCTCAAAACCACTTGTAAGCTTTGTCTTTCATTCTTTGGGTTGACAATTTTTTAGCTTCCCCTAGAGAGGTGTAAAAGTGTAGCATCCCCTTTTCCCTTTTTCTTGAGCCGGGTTTAAGACAATAGGCTTGTTTTGACTTGAGGGGTTAGCCTTCCCTTTAGGGTTTGAGTTTTCCCTTTTCCCCATCTTGAAAATAGCATCATACTTAGGCACAAACCCCTTTTCCCTTTTTCACTTGGGACCCTTTCTCAAACCCAAACATCAATCAAGATATCACAAAAAGGTAGCACTATCAAAACTTACACACCCGTTTGTAGCAACATGTGTAAACAAGATTTTGAAAATTTTTGCAATTCATTTGGGAACCCCCTATGTGCCATGTTCTTGCTTCACATTTTTGGGAGTCGTCTTTTTGCAAGTTATACCTTTTGTGGAGCTCTTTGTTGACCACTCAAGCTTACATGTTTTTTCATTTGCTTGCTTAAAAGAGGGTTTTTTAGCCCCTAGTGCTAATTGAGAGAATTAATCTCAAACTTCCAAACATCATTTGCACAATCAAGGGTTTAAGCTTATCATGCAATTTTTTTTGATCTCAAGTACTTGTTTTTTTTACCTTTGCCCCTTCCTTTTGAAAGCCAGCTTTCTTGTTTTCAAATTTTTTAATTTCTCATCATAGGAAAGGTGTTTCTTCATCGTCACTATCATTACCACTAAAAGTCACCACTATCATCATCCCTATTTTTTACCTCTTTTTTTACCCTTAGCCCCTGAGGGGATAGGTGATAAAGGGTTACCCCCGGGGAAAGGGGGAGGGGGCGGGGAAGGGGAAAAACCAATCACCAAAGCGGCCCCCCTTCTCATCTTCACTCCAACCCTCGAAGGAACACTGGAGTCCTCAATTTTTGGTAGCCAATTACCCCCAATGTAAGCCTTGCCATCTTTCTTTCTTTGTGAAGGTTTTAAGTTTTTCTTTCTTTTGTATGGGGTTTTTTCTTTCTTCTTGTCATCAACACTTGAATCAAAACAATTTTTCCATTCTTGTTCTTCGGGGGGTTCTTTTAACTTGTCTTTCTTCTCTTCGGGCAAGCATGAGCTAATGACCCAAAGTGCCGCAAATTTTAGCACTTCATTTGGGGGATTGGCTTCCCCCTTTAGTCTTTGAAGAATTTCTTTTTCTTTGGTCAAAGTTGACTCCGCTTTTTTAAACCCCCTTTTAAAATCTTGGTGGTCTTCCTCACCATGAGTCGATGTGGGTCCCTTTCCCTCCTCTTCCCCCACCTTTTCGCCCCTCAATAACATATTGGGAAACTTGCACTTCTCCTTAGAGATGCCTTAGAGCCAAATCCTTTTTTTTTCTCTTCCCCTTTTTATTCTTCTTGGAATAAAACTAAACCCCACCAAAACTTCATGAAAAACTCGGGGCATTTATCTTGCCCAAGACTTGAGTTGGGGTGGCGTTGGAGAGGTCCCCTTTGGGGAAGCCCCAACCCTGAAAGATTGGGGCAAACTTCTCAATTTGGGAAGACACCAAGATCTTGCTACCACATCGGCCCGGGGCCATTTTTTTTTTTTTTAGGGCCCAAATCCCCCTTCAACCCCTCTAAAAGAATATTAAGACTGAGTACATCTCATTAGAATTCCCCATGGGGTAAGCATAGTAAAGGGGTTTTCCCAAATTAGCCAAAGACCAAATGGTAGCGTTCCTCACGCTCACCTTGGGCCCCCTTTGTGTAGCCACAAAAAGGGTTTTCCAAACATCGTTTAAAACGGTTTTTCAAAATTTCCCACACGGTTTAACACATCCTTGCCCAAAGCCCCCGGAAATGAATGTTTTTTTGCCTTGGCATTTTTCTTTTTTCCAAAAAAGGGATTCCCTCGGCCAAAAAACAGTGCCACCTATGGTAGCGGCTGGGGCACAAACCCAGATCCACGGCCCCCAAGGGAGGCCTCCATCCGCACTTTCCAATACGGAAAAACAACCCCCCTCAAACAAGGGTGGGGGTCCATCCCCATGGGACATCTTTCTCTAAAAAGGCCGGGGGAAAGCCTAATTTGAGAGAAACCTTGCTCCCCAAAACCAATTGCAAGGGTCTAGTGGGCCCAAAAGGGGGGGGGAATTGGGGTTTTTAAAATTTTTAAAACAATATTAAAAACCTATTAAGTCCCTTTACCCCCCAGTGCCTATCGCAATGTTAACCTAACTAGAAACAATAGCAACCAAGGAAATGAAAAAACAACCTAAGCAATTCTAGAGGAATTGAAAGAACAAGGCGGAAAGTAAAAACAAATAAGAAAAAAGCTAGGAAAAGGGAAATTTTTGACGCAACGATTTTTCCCCAGGTATTGAGGTGTCGACACACCCCAGTCCTCGGGTTTGGGGAAACCCCGCAAGGTATACTCCCCCTCTAAACCCCCGCAAGGGTAGAATGCTCCCTACGGGCTGATTTTTTCCCACTCCGGCTGGGGAAACACCCATAACCGTCACCCGAAGCTTTTGGGGAAGAGCCACCGAAAAATCTTCCGGGGATCACTTTCCTTTCCGGGAAAACCACCAAACCTTTTAGGTGTTGCGAACACCAGGAGTAACAAAAAAAAAACCTTCACTTGACCCCCTCAAGGCTAGAAAGGGAAAATGGATTCACACAAGTCACTCCTAATCACTCTAGGGGGGAAGAACAAGATGAACCTCTCAAAACTCTCCCTCACAGGGACTTGGGTCTCCCAAAACCCTCTCAAAAGGGTTTCCCCATGAAAAATTTGGCCCAAAAGAGCTCTCAAGGGGCGAAGAAAGGGGAACTAAAAAATATCCCCCACCCTTTGAAACTACCGTTTCTTACTTTTTCCCCTTTTCCCGCGAAGGCCCCTGGGCTATCCAGGTCCCCAACCCCCGGGCCAAAACAAAAAATTCCGGGCTCACAGAAGATTCAAACTGAGCTGAAAAGCGGCATCGTCGGGCCACTTCCTATGGTCCGACGCCCTGGCCGACGCCCTGGGCCGCGCTCTGGTCTGGAGCCAGGGGCTCACTGGACCCCAAAGCCACTGAGCAAAAACACCACCCACCGGGCAAAAACCCAAATGGGTTTGGGGCTCACAAAAAAAATTCCCAAAATGAGTTGAAAAGCAGGCACCGTCGGGGGCCACTTCCTATGGTCCACGTCCTGGGCCGACGCTCTGGTCTGGGGCCAGGGTCTCACTTGGGCCCCAAGAGCCAGCTGAGCCAAAGAACCACCCCAACCCAAATCGCCCCTTGGTTTGGGCCCTCCCTCCGACCAAGGTCCGGAGCCAGGGTTTCTTAAAATGGAAAACCCAACATTCCTGACTCGAAGCGTCGGGCTAGAGGGCGACCCCCACCAAAGGACTATTTCCGGCCCCCCTCTGAGGCTAACTTCCTCTGGCAGGGGCCTCCGGACCACCCCGTCTATGGTCCGGGCTCCTTTGGACAGGGGGTCTGGGGGCTAGCGACTCTAAAAAATGCCTAAAAACAAGGACCGGCAGGGGGCCACTCTCCTTGGGGCCCCACGCCTCCTAGGCAGACTGGGCCCGGAGCCTCTTTCTCCCCCCGTTTTAACTCTTTTTTACTAATTTTTCTAAGGGTTTTTCTCCTACCATTTAATGGCTTTAGCAGGGCTCTAGGGCTAGTTGTGACAAGTGTCATACACCAACCAAATTTCCCCCAAATCCCCCTAGGTCAAGCACTAAAACCTTTATACCCCCTTTTTAGTAGGTCAAAAAGGGAAAAAAAAAGCCCTAAATCATACTTTTGGGCCCTTTTTCCCCACCTCTGCACTAAAAAGCTAAGGGCCCAGTCTTCATCTTGGGGCTTAATTTCCCTTTTAACCAAAACGATTTCCATCTTGGGGGGATGAATATCCAAAGCCCATTCAATAACAAACACTTTGACCTCACTTTTAATGACTTTGCCTTTTGCAAAACACACGTTAAATCATGTGACCTAAAAATTGTCGTTTTAAACGCCTAAACAAAAGGACCATGATTCTTCACCCTCGTCGAACCCCTTAAACCCTACGGTATGCGAGCCCGATGCAAAAAGGGTCCCCAGCTGAAAACCTTTTGCACAACCCCCATTCTAGTTTTCCTTCGGGGGGCCCCGGTCACGGGGGCCCCCACCTGGAGTGGGGGGGGGGGGGGGGGGGGGGGGGGGGGGGGGGGGGGGGGGGGGGGGGGGGGGGGGGCCCCAAACCATCGTGCCTCTGAAACGAGCACCAGCCGTGCCGGCACCCCGGGAGCATGTACTTTCCCCCAAATTTTATTGGAAGGTGGGGGTCGCCGCACCATCGGGCCCGCCAGAAAGCGCCCGGGGGGGGGAGCCGGTCCGGGGGCCCCCTCTCCTGGGTAATGCCAAAGCTCAGAGATACCCCCCAACGCGGAACTTGAAAGGGGGTTTATGGAGATCAAGATGTTTGAAAGCCCGCCGAAGCTTGAAAAAACTCGTTATAACTACAGCAAATTTCAAAAAAAGGAAAATTTGGGGCGTTTAAAAGAAGATAAAAGTAAAATTTGGGGTTTTTTTTGAAAATTAAAATTTAAATTTTTTTTTTTAAATGGCCCTGGGGCACATATTTATACCCCCCATGGAGAGTTGTACAATGACACGATTCATATCCTTCCTAAAACAAATTTCCTATTTTAAGGAAATTTACTCACGCGGGAGCCCGGATCTAAAACAACAATTTTTAAATTTCCCTAACCAACACACCAAATTTTAAAAGAAAAAAAAACGACTCATGCAAGAGTCGGATTTCAAAAAAAACTATAATAATACGGGTAAAAAACACCAGTTTCCTTACCTTCTCTTCGAGGGGAAACCTTCCATCGGCAGACCCCTTCAATCCGCGCCTTCCTTCTTTGGCCACCGGTAACCTTCTGCTGACATCAAATGCTAATCTTAATGTACTTATCGGCACCTCATCCCCCGGGGCCGGCA